>VZSG01000904.1:235689-272993 GCA_013398315.1 Nothoprocta pentlandii
AAAACTCACCAACACCAATGCATTCCCATAATGAAGGGTCTAAAAATGCCCCACTCATTGATGCAAAATTACAGTTTTTGTTTATCCTCCGTCTACTTCACACAGCTTTATACAATGAGCACCACGGAAAATACAAGCAAACAAGCGACACATTAGTTAAGAGACCTTCCATTTTACTTTGGCAGTTCACGATAATGGAATTTAATTGTGGAAAAAGCTGAATAATTTTAGCTGAATGTCATTTGGTTCATTCAAACTGGGAATCAGGGACATTTTTAACAAAGGTTTTCAAACTTCTTTTGAAATCAGGAAGCTGCTGTGCACAGATAAGGGGAGAGGTTTGAGGATTCTCTATCAGAAATTTCAAGGTTTTTTCCATCTGCTTTTTCACATTAACTGGTAATTATCCAGAAAGGCACATAATAGTACAGAAATGACAGAAGCTGACAAAGGTTTTCCTAAGATATGTAAATTGTCAGTGATAGGCAAGGTGCAACAGAAAGGCTTTCTACAGCACAATTATTTATGCCAGTTTCATTTGCTTTTAGGTAGCACTGATGGCAAACTACACAGCCGCCTCTTATCATGTGCACTGCACATTAGCTCCGGCACCGGCGCCACAGAAATGTGGCAAAAAACGGTGCTTTAAGGTTGGTGGTCTCCTCTGACTCTGGTATTTCACATTAAATCCGCGCCCGGGTCCGCGTGCGGCTGCCTGTGGAGATATTTCTGAGCAGGCTCTTGTTTATTCCTATAACATCCCCCTTCACTTCTTGCGCTGCGCATATCAATAAAGAAGTGGAAACCTTCCCACTGAAGCAGCATCCACGTCTTGATTGCGTTTGGGCTGGGAGGATCCCTTCCTCCTAGCGGGGTGGTTTGCGGGGTGATGTATGGAAAGAGGCACTCAGCGGTTTGCATAGGGTGCTCGTTAGCCGTTGGCACTGACTGTGTGTTTTTATTTGTGTGTGTCAATAGGTGAGCCCGTTAAAGATGCTGAGGTGAGCTGCCTGCTCCAGCACGGCCACGCCGGGAGGATTGGTTCCCTGCCGTGTGGAAAGGCAGGGGCTGGACCAGCTACATCTGCTCTGCACGGCCCCACGCAGGTAAGGCCAGGTTCTGCCACCGTAGCTCGTGCGTCTCAGGAGGAAAAGGATCTAGCTTGTCTAGTGTCAGGGACTGTTAAACACAGGAGCGCAAGGATCCCGCACTGGCATGGGCTCCGTGTTGGTGTTGGTTGCACCAGGAGGTCCTCAGGTGGGTCCCGGCTTTGGAGCAGCGCTTCTTGCAGGGGTTGTTCAGGTCTCTGCTATCAGGTAGACGGACGAAGGGTCAAGGTTGACAAATCCCCTGTTTAAAACAGGAGGCCGAGCTCCTGGGTTCTCCCAGGAGGTTCCTCTTGAAGCAAAGCCTCAGGGCCCTGCTGTACCTGCGAGAAAGTCCTTCCCCACTGCCACAGCAAGCAGCTCCTGCCAGAATTACGAGTTTTAATTAACCTTTCCTAAGGATGGGGCCACATATGTAGCTACATATGTAACTAGAGATTGCAAGAGCTTTAATGGATGAGAAGACTTTGCCCCTCGTGTCGTGGCAGCGGTGCCAGAAGGATTATGGTGCTCTAATTGCGTCTCACAAACACACGAGTGGGATTAAGTTGCTCTGATGGGGGGTGTTTCCATGCGTGGGGGGTAGCATTAATTTCCTTTATGGCAATATTAACTCAAGTTAATGGGGGCTGTCAGAAAGTAAAGGGGAGAGTGGCACAGGGCCTTTAGACAGGGAAAAGCCAAGCTTGTGTTTGGAAGTCTATGGGCTTAGCTGTGAGGACCTCATCCGCCATCTCCAGCTTTGTTTTTCCAAATTGGGAGCATGGAGATCAAAACCACAGAAAAGGAAAAGTTGCCAGAGCCAGCAGGACCAAAGGGGGCCACCGGGACAGGACCTTGGCCATGGGGCCACCATCCAGCAGAGAGCCATGGAGCCCTGAGCAGCCTGTGCAGCCACTCAGCTACTGAAGTTTCAGGCTGGTTATTCAAGGTGAAAAACTAACTAGTAGAGGCTGCTTAAATTTGGTTGGTGCTCGACTCCATTGCCATTGGGGAGGCAAAGGAGCGGAGGCTTCTCATGCACCGTCCCAGCTGCTGCGTGACTCGGAGCTGGAGACTTCCCAGGGAGACGAGCGGCCAGCAGAGACCCAAGACTGAGGAACGAGGTGTTCAGGGAGACCTGGATGCACAGAAGCAAAACTATTAAATAGCTCCCACCTTTCCAAAGCAGGAAGGCTGCTCCCATGCTTGTACTCCCTTCCAACCTACCTCCTGTTAAGCCACACGTTCTCCCTGTCTTATCTCGTCTGGCTCTTGCCATGGGGCATCTTGTAATGCCACAAGGTGAAAAACGGTATGACATATCGTGTGTCACACTGGCCAGCAGAGCAGGAAAATACCTAAATTGTTGCTGGGCTGAGATGGATCTGGGCAGGTGACGCTGGGCTGTTTAGCATCACTGCCAAGCAGCTCAGACCCAGACCCTTTTGCTTTCTGGTGCATGCACGGCCAGAGCAGCCGTTGGCTCCATATATTTTATTGGACCAGTGAAGGCTGGTGAGTGCTTGGAGCCAGGGGGATGCTCAGCTCCAGGAGTGGATGCGGGTTCTGGAGGCAGGGGCACCTGTCCCTGCAAAAAGGCTTCTCCCCATCATTACCCGGCTTCTCCCCATCATTACCCATTTGAGATGAGCAGCCACATCAGCACAAATTAACCCAGCTTTTTTTTTTTTTTTTTTTTAAGATGAAGCTGCTATATTATTAATTGCAACTAATTGCTGAGCCCATCAGCCCTGAGAAGAAGAGGGACGCATCTACCAGCAGTAAAGCACACCCAGCAAAAAATCCCTGCAAGGAGGTGGGAAGCCAGAGAGACCCGTCTCCATGGCTTAGAGACAGCAAACCCCAAGAGTAAGTTCCTTTTCAGAGTAGGTTGGCTTCAGACTGTTCCTAAACAGTCAAAGTTACAGTTTTGGCAATAATACGGCAATATTTGGCAATAAGACTTAACAGCTCAGGGCGAATGGCAGGCCAAGGTCTAGGTCACCCCCAGCTCCTCCTCACATGCACCAGGCTCCTGCAGGAAAAGTCCCACAGCCCAATTGCACTGGCACAGCCCCACACACCTCCCGTCTGTTCCTCGACTGCCTCGCAGTGCAGTGCATGGGATTTCTGTCAAAAATATTTGTGGCTGGGTACCTTCAACATTCATTTCTACCAAAAAGTCTGTTTGTTTTCCTAAGAAGGCAGATTTTGTTTGCATTTGCTTTATGTTCTTCATGGCTGTTTATGTAAAATGTGCCACAGTTCAGCTTTTTTTCCTCCCTAAGGTTCCATTTAGCACTTAAAATTCTTTTTTTTTTTTTTTTCCATTCATGTCTTTATATATGAGCGCTGGATCCAAAACATATCTTTAATTTAGTCATGCTATACACATCATAATATAGGAAAATAAGAATACATGTCTAAGTGTTTCTACATATACAATTAATTGTGGAAATGAGGAGATTAGCGCTGAGCCAATGTAAAATTTTAGCCTCCAGCCTGAAGTCTGACCCTGCTCGTAATGAGTCAAGGGAGCTTTGCCTGCAAGGAGGCTAATTTGGGGAGGTCACAAATTAGAAAGTGTCACCTGCATAAATGAGATGGTCACCACAGAAAACAGAGTTGAGCAGCGTCACTCATCTGCTTAGAGAAAGAAGGGGAAAAAAACATCCTCATGACTCATGCGACCAACTGCGCTTCCCCAGCAGGGCTTAAATTTTGACTATTAAACAATTGCCACAAAATTCTCAGCATCCATCTCCAGGCAGAGAATTATTTACCAAAGCTATTCAGGAAATAATTGTGAATAATGAATCCATCAAAGGAAATTGTGTACTGAAAAAGAGGTGAAATTCGTTGGATGAATTATTCACTTCAACTTGCTCATTCAGCTCTGCTGGTAATGAATTGAAATATAGGCTTCAAGGAGGCTGTAACAGGCATGAGGAATTTTATGCAGCAGAAGGGTGCAGAAAGCTATAGCAGAATTTAAAGTGCCACCAAGGCTGCAGAGAACGTGTCCATTTATAACGGCCAGGAAGCCGGCAAAATTTCTACTTTTAGTTGTGTGCCTGATTTGTGAGAAGCAGGTTGTGTATCTCCTGCACACTTGTCCTTTCTAGCATTACTGGACATTATTGGATTATTGGGCATTAGTGCAAATATCCTAAAAAGTTCAACCCAAGTCTTTCAGGTATGAAAACCTGCATCTTTTCTTAGAGCGTTTTTATAGAACGCCACACACACGATCTGCAGGCATTCAGATCTTACCACATTGAGATGAAAGTGCAATCCGTCTTGGAAGACCTTGACTGACTCCATGGCAGGGGCTGGGTTTCCGTAGGCTGTTGTGATTGAGCAGTCACAGATAAATCAGTATTTCAATCATTCGGAGGTGGCTGAGCCTGTAACCTCCAACTGATGTGGTTCTTCCGTCCAACCTGCCCATCGTGCTGCACCATGGCCTGAAGGGTTGGATATGAAATGCAGAAGAGCCCCGATCCCATTCTCTGATTGAGCAGCTCCTGTTCTGAATCCTTTGGGGAAAGTTTCTTTAAATTACTTGAGTAGTTGAGTTGAGCATGAGGCAGCACGAGTCCCCCCGATCCCCTGTGAACTCCAGATAGAGTAGCCCGATTTCACAGACCACAACTTTCAGTGGAGCGCCAATCTTCTGAAAAACAGGGCAGTTTTTCAAAAGATGTCCCCAAATGTATCTGTTCCTCGACTTGAAGCTGTCCATGCTACAGCAGAGAGTATATTTCACAGGCAAAGGTTGGTGCTGCATCTCCCTGCAGCCAGCTTGGACACCCCAGGCTGGGATTCATACTGATACAGGAGATTTCACTTAACGGCATCTGAGTTTTTTGCGATGAGCCCAGCACTCCATAAACATGAACCATACGTTGGTGTGTCCATAAGGAGGCCAAAATTGCTGAAAGTGGCCAAGGGAGGAGATGGCTTGGGACATCCAATGTGCCAGCAGTCCTGGATTGCCTCTGACATTTGAAAAAGCCCCAAAACCTTCCTAAACTGTGTTTCATCTTTGTTTTTATATTTCAGGTGAGCTTCACATTGAAAGAGAATGAGTTTAAAGTACAAACTGCCTTGATTAAGTAGTATGCAAGATAGACCCTGTTCTTAAAAGCATTGTCCCTTGTGCTCAAGCATGTCCTACTCAGTTTTCTTTATTCTGTGTTTTTCTGTGTTTTTCTGTTCTTAAGCAGAGACTGATTCTGTTTTTAAGCAGAGACCTGATGCTCAGGAGTTGTTTTTCTTCTGATTTATCCAGAGTGGCAGCGAGCGATTTGAAGCCAGAAGGGCTTTTTGGAGGTGATGTATTTGGCATAAGCCCTTTGCTTGGGTGCATTTGGAGGAAGCAGGACTTCCTGATACATCTGTCTTAGAGATGCTGAAAAATCTCAAGGTAAGCGGTCACTGGGGATGGTCAGAGCTCTGCATCTTTCCAGGTGAAAGGTTTTGATAATAAAAGAATGGAAAAAGAGTAATGTATATAAAAATATAGGTCTCAAATTTCACATTACAGTTAACCAAAATGTTGCAGCTCTGGCGAGGACACAGCTCCTAATGTGATTCCCAGAGCTGGGGGCTGTGGAAATCAGAATAAGCAAATGTGGAGATTAATATGTGCAGAAATAGTCTGAAAGCAACATCCAGATCATTCTGCTTTTTTCCTACAGCCTCTTGTTACACTATTTCAGACTCATTGAGCTATGCTCACATTAACTTACACTGAAAGCATTTTTAATTAAACGAATTTCCCTTGTTTGTAGCTGGAAGGTACTTAGGTGTGATCAGAATGGCATTGTGCGGCGGGAAGGGGAGCGGAGGGCAGGTCGGTCCCCCGGGATCTGGGGTGCGATTTGGGGACCCCACACTGCCGCCCACGGTGTCCCCCACACCGGCACCCGCAGCCAAACGCCCCGGCGCTGCCTGGCATCTGACACGCTTTACAGGCACGGCCGTTACCGTTATATTAAATATTAAGATCATAAAATGTTGATTGGTGCTGATTAGGGTGTAATCTGTAATTAAAATACCCCCGCACTCCGGGGGTAGCAGGGCAGCGCTCCGGCTTCCACCGCTGAACCACAGCAGCGATTCGGCTTCTTCCCGGAGTTTTCCTTTGGCCTCTCTGCAAGCTGCACTGAGGCCGGGGCACACGAGCCGCATTCCCGACCTGCTCCGGCTCTTCCCTGTCGGAATGTGGCTGCTGGGCTCCCCGCATCCCCCCTGCACGGCAGGATGCTCCATGTAGCCGTTGTTTTCTGGAGCAAACGGAGATGTTGGGAGGGGATAAAGGGAAGGGACCGGGCAGCGTCCGGGCTGGATGCTCCTTCCTTACCAGCAGGAGCAAAGCCAGGGCTAGACAGCTCCTGGGTGATGATTTATTGCCTGCATCAACTGGGACTAAATCGATACCTTACTGAGGGCTCGAGAGGAAGCAAGAGGAGCCTCTTTACGCCGATGTGACCAAACCTACCTGCTCGTCTCCCATGCCCATGGGACAGACGCTTCCAGCCCCGGGGGTGGGAGTTTCCAGATGGTGGCTCTGGGGGCTGCTCGGCTGTGCGGGGTCCCGTCCTGCCGGCCTTACAGGACGGTCATGATCCCCAAGGGAGACCTTGCTGCCAAGCTGTGGAATTTGCAAAGGATGATGTTATCACCTCAAAACAATAATAATAATAATAATAATAATCAGTTTTATGAGACCCAATCCTCCATCCCGGGGATCTCCAACCCTTGGTCACTCAGAGCCCTCCCCAGGGCACCCAACAACCTGAAATAACCAAGGAGAGCAGCAGAAAGACCCCCCCAGCCTTGCTGCTTCCCCCAGGAACGGTCTGCATTTACCTGCAGTGTTGGCTCCAGGAGCAGCCCCCGTGAGCAGCTCGGCTCTGGGCCCTGTCGTCGCTGCAGAAGGTCCTGCCTCGCTGAAACGGCTGCAAAGAGCAAAGCTCTGCTGTGCCCTCCAAGCACCAAGCATGTTCTCACTTAAAAACATCTATTTAAATGCCTGTTCAATCTCAGATTTTCAAGTTAAAACAAGGAAAAATCCTTCAAAAATAAATCTGAACCTATTTCTCCTTGATTTTTTTTTTCCAATTAAATTAATCTAAAAAGCATGAAGAATCTTTCACGCCCTAAGATCCTGAACCATCCGCTGTCCGCTGCGACCAGCCTCGTCCGCTCTGCTCCAGCCCTCGCTGCAGGCGTCTCTGCGCTGAAGTGTTTGTGGCAAGGCGAAGGCTGCAGAGGAAAACAGTGATTTCTATATATATTTAATGCATGAAGTGCAGGTGTGTGGGAGTCAGTGGGTGTGTGTTTGTGTTAGGATAACATATATGTGCACAATGAAGAAGCTGGGAGGGAAAAGCACTTGATGGGTGGGGAAAAAACCATCTTCCTTGCTAAGTTCAGTGCATGTCCTGGCTCCTCCAGCACCTTTGTCTGCCCCAATCCAGCAGGATTTTCACCCATTGGGCTACAGCTGAGTTAAGGCTCCCCGCTCAGCAGGGAGTGGGGCTAATCCAGTCACTCATTGATGGGATTTGTTAGACTTCTCTGCTTTTCTGTGCGTATAGATCCCCAAACTGCTCCCTACACCCCCAAGCAAGCCCCGAGCATCCACCTGCAGTTATTTCTGCTTGCAGAGATGAGGTTTAAGCAGTTAGAAAAGCTCGGGATCTGGGGGCATCCATTGCCTTGCACAGTGATCAACACCATTCCTGAATGGTTCAGGGAGCAACTTATTCAACCCTGTGATTTATAAACATGGGAAAGAACTTTTAAATACACCTAAAAAGGGGAAATGATCGTGTTTTGGTGACTACAGAAATGTTTCCAAGGGCAGGGATGCACTGTCCCCGGGCAGCATCCTCATTTGCCAAGTGGCTCCTACTTCCCATCATTTGCTGTGCATGTACACCATGCAAAGAAATACTGGAAAATCAAAAGGGAAAATATAATTAACCCTGTGGTTTTCACAGTTGCCCTTTATGTTGCTGTATTTTTATTTTCTCAGGCTTTTACAAAGCCATCGTTAATCTAGCCAGCCAAGGTCGGGTGAGATTTCTTTTTTCCCTCTGCTGAAGCTTAGGAAGCTCCAACCTGCCATAAGCAGACGTTTAATACCCACCTCTTGGGTTAGTTAGGAGGGGTTCTTATGGTGCCCATAATGATCATTGCTGCTGTATCATAGGGGTGGCTGAGGAGGGGGTTTTGCATAGTGTTATTTCCTTTTAGCAGCAAACATTTACGTAGTCAAGCTGCTTAAACCAGTGGGTTTTTTTGGCTTCAGCCAAGAGTTCCTGCTACTATAACAGCAGCACTGCAGGTTCATGCAGCGCAAAGAGCCCTGTGTCCCTTACTGCTCCCAGTCAAATGCAGTGCAGTATTTGCAATATGCTTTAAGCATAAGCAATGCTCGGAAGCAGGAGAAGAGCAAATTCCCAGGAAGAGGCTGAGCGGCTCTGGTGAGTATCCGGCCTTGGTTTAGACACTCGCATCAAGAAGCACAGGGAGAGGCCATTCGTGGCCATTCATCCCAAAGGAAAGCGGGGTGAGCAGATCAGAAAACAAGCACATTTCTCCAAACAAACTTTTCAACTTGCTTTTTTTCAAATAAGTGGGGGGAAAAAAAATCTACTTCTCTAGTCTCAAGTGCTCAAAAGACTAAAAATAGACCACCGGAATAAATAAATTAACCCAGAAGACAGGAGTGATGCTCTGCAGGCATCAGGGATTAAACAAACTCACTAAATTCAAAGTGCTGCTCTAGATAAGAGCGCTTTGTGCCGCAGCATGTACGGCCTATTGATTCGGGGCTGGAGGTGCTGTGCACTCTTGCACAGCGAGCTCTGCCTGATGCGACTTAATCCTGCAGTAATGCACAGCGCGGCGCCGAAAGCATGGAGCTGCCTTCTAGTGACGTCTTCATTTTCATTTTGTTTGCGCTTTCATTTGCTCCTCTGGCCCCGCTCGGCGGCTGCTCCCAACACGCTGATTCAGCAATGCACGGGTGCAAGAACATGGAGATGTGGAGACTGGAGGTAGAGCTGGAGCATCTCGCCGTCCCTTGGGGTTTGACAGCCCGAGTGGGGACGGGCTGGTGGTCACCGAGGTGGAATGGCCGCGGTCACTGCTCCTCACCAGCATGGGAGAAGATTCCCTTCCTCTTGTGCAAGATCTTCTGCCTGTGCTGACCAGCCCAGGTCCCAGCTGCTGGTTCTTCCAAGATGCCCTTATGTTGGACTGAACATGTCTTTTTACCACATAATCTACCTAGAAGGATAAAAACCTTCCATGTGCAGACGTCATGAGAGCGCAGTTGAGCCACTTCCACGCCATTCAGGTCTTTGGAAGTCCTTGGGAGAAAAGTGGATCTGACCAAGGGGACAAACGCTTGTCGTTCAGCATTATGTCTGTGGGAGAAGCTGATACGAAGGAAAGGCGGCTGAATGGCTTGATTCCTGAGTGTCCCCCTCCAAATCCCCCATAGGCTGCTGCTACCCGGAGCTGCTGCCTTCACGTGTGTGTGCCGTGACACAGGAACCCAGGGGAAAATCTGGTGTGAAACAAGGTGGGATTTGGCACTGACACCAGTGACGCTGTCTGAGCAGAGAGCACGTGGCAATGACCTCATCCATCCTCTGTTAATCATCTTTTCTTAGACTGATACCTTTTTTCACCAAAATCAAGCCTCTTAACCTCAAGACATGCAACCTCTCCTAGGTAAAGCTGCCTCCTGACTGTGAGCCCCACAGCCTCCGTTTTGACACCCAAGATCATTAATATTTCCTACAGTCTGTTGAGTAAGTAGCAAATAAAGCAGGAAGTGTCCCAGATGTTGGGAAGAAAAAATGGAATTATTCATCGCTTGCTAACGTCAAATGCTAATGTGAGAAAAGCATCCTTGAAGAAATCCTTGACTAAAATTCATCAGAGTGATATGAAATCACTGCTTTAATTATGCATTTTTGAATGCATTAGTCCCTGTTCTGATCTGACTTACAGATGTTTAGCAGCGATAAGAATCTACTGGAGTCTCTGGAATTACTTGTGATTTATAGTGACAAAATTCGGATCAGAATTAGGTCCTTGTCACTAGTCTCTCACTAGGTCCTTCCATCTAACTCCCTCACCTTGAACAGATGAGAGACTGTGGTTTCCATAATTTCAAACCATACCACTGGGTCCACCAGTTTATTTTCAATATTTCCCCACCAAAACCAATGATTTTTGTAGAAAATTTTGTCTCATTAAGCTCCTTTGACTGTAAAAATTTCTGGCCAAAGAAACTAGACTTTTCTAGTCCATCAAAATGATGTGTTTGCTTAATGTGTTGGCTATAAATGTTACACTTTAATACAGGTACTAATTAGCTTAGTTGTTCTACCTTATAATCTTATTTCCTATACCCCTATTAATGCAGATTATCACAGTACCTTCAGTATCATATTTTTAAAACTCCTTTGTTCAAGAGTGATTCAAAAAGTCCTGCATTTTTGGGGTAGAGTGATTGAGTTTTAAATTCCCACTTGCTCTAGAGCTGATCCAGAATGAGGATCAGCCTCCAGGGAGGGTTCATTCCCGGTGGCATGAATGCGTGATCAAGTTAAATGCATCCCATAAATGCCTTGATGACATTAAGCTAAATTTTTTAAAGAACAGATGGAGAAAGTTAATAAATATTTCATTCTATAATATAAAACTCACTTTCATATTCACAACTTCGGGATCCTTGGCTTCACGGATATCAATGTCTGATGGATTTCTTGCTACATTCTCATACTTCTGCCCTAGTGTCTCTTATGGGATCATCATTTCTGCATGCTTGGATTGTTTTATGGGATCAGGGAAAGGCAAGTGACTGTAAATCTTGACCTCTTCTGCTCCTGGATTATATACTTTTATTCTTTGTGACCATAAGTGTTCATCTCTACAGTGAATAGATAATTAAATGACAAAAATTATTCAAAAGCAATTTATAGTGAGAAATTATCACTTGAAGAACTGTTGGGGCACAGGCATAAAGCAAGGAGATACCACAAAAAAAGCACTTTAAAATTGCCAAATAAAACATTGAAATATATGTGCATTTGTAAGTGTCGTGAATCATCTATTCACCAGGAAAAAAAAACATGATTTTTTAAGTGTATATGCCAATTCTATTCAAACAAAATTTCCATTAATGGAAATTGTGAATTTTAATGAACTGTGAATTTTACTTAGGAACTGCTGACCAAGCCATATGAAAGAGATAATCTTTACATGGGAGAAAGACAATTTCTCACTCTGTGCATGCCATGAATCTTGCAAAAGAATAATTAGAACTAGCTCCAAAGGAAAAAAAAAATGCCAGACTCAAAAAATATTTTAGGAAGAGATTTAACAAACTTTCTACACCGACAGTTTTCACTGTTTCCTAGAAGAGATTTACATTACATTATTAATAAAGTACACTGAGTCAACAGCATGACATGAAACTCAGAAGATGTATGTTTAGCCCAGACGATGACACTCATGAGCAAAGCATGTATTTTTACTAAGTTTGATTTAAAATTCATGCACATCACTTCAACAAGCAGGGGCCCAACAAACTACTTCAAAGCACTACCCTGCGAAACACGACAAGATCAAATCTCGTCATTCCTCAAATATTTTTACAAACTTCCACACATCCGGGGTAAATTACCGCACGTCCTTGTACCTAAGTAGTTTTGTATGGAATTAACATGCTTTAGTCTTCCAGTCTGTCAAATAATGCACACCTGAGCAATTGCAGGAATATCTGAATGGCAAAAACAGCCTGTCTTTGTAGAACTCTTTTTCTATGTTATAGAATACAATACGGTCCCATTCTGAGCTGGCTGATAGGTATTACCGTAAGACACTAAATAATAAAAAATATTACTGTTCCCGTGCCCTTTCCCCCACCCACGGCTGCCTCTCAGGTTTGGGATTATGTGTCGCCAGAAATCCGGCTCCTCAGAAAAGACGGAGCGCACAGCGACATGGTTCCTTAAAGAAAGGCTGTTTAATAAAAAGTAAAGTTTCAGGCCACAAAAATTGGTTTATTCATGTATTGAAAGCTAGGCTCAGGTACATTAATATCTTCAGAGTCAGGGCTTTTAAGGAAAAAAAAAATTCTGATATTTCCCGACATGCCATTAAAATGGTTGTCCTTTGACGTCAATTAGAGCTAGCAGAAAAAAAAAATCATCCTTAATTGCTTTTCAGAAGTAGACATTAGAGTGTACATCGTCGCAGCCAGACTCAATTACCTTTTACAAGAAACAAGGATGCTGGGAAGGGCATCAAATTCCAGGCCTCCTGAATATGCATGGGGCTGGGAGCAGTGGCCGGGCTGCTGCAGCGGAGCCTCTGCCTCGGACTGCAGAGAAACCGGCCCTAAGAGCTGGTGCCTGGGGCAGAATTTCTCCAAAATGTAAAGATTCTGCAGCCGGGTTTTCAGCTCAGGGCTGGTTTCCATCCATCGGAGTCTGAGTGTCCAGCCTGGCTCTTTCCAACAGTGAATTTAGTCATGCACCTATGCTGCCAATTACAGCTACAAAAAAAGACCTAGTCCTCAACGCTTGGGTGTATTTCATCACAAGGAGCATCACCAATTTTCTCAGAGGCTTTCTCTTACTCCAGGGACTTCATAATGTCTCTGCCAACAAGATAGAAGAGAAGTCCAGCGAGCAGAACCAAGGGCACCCCTGCGGCAGCGAACATGAAGGACCAGCCGTAGTACACGTGGACGGGCACATCGTCCAGGCACTTCTCACTTCTCTCCAGGAGAATGTACTTCTGGAGGTCGGCTGCCACCTCCTTCCACAGCACAAACAGGAACACGAGCAGCAGATAGAGGAATCCTAGGAGAAGAGGCAAAGAGCAGTTAGTTCCTACCCTCAGACATATAGAAATGAAACTGAGAATTGACTGCAATGGATCTCCACCTATTCGTGCAGTTCCCTTGTATTAGAGGTTAGAGATGCAATATTATCACTCACAAAGTTGCTCCTCAGATGCCCATGGAAATGAAACTCGCTCTGCACAGAAGAAATCTGCCAATATCACGACCTGCTGTGGAGCAATCAGCACACGCAAGTGATGCCGTGTGCGCTTATCACCTTGATGTCACCTTCTGACTTTGCCTGCTTGGCTTCCCAGGCCCAGAGCATCGCTGAGGACAGGGAGATGGTTACAGTTGGAGATGGTAATGACAAAATTATCTCATCTTCACTATATGGGGATCCATATTGGACTGATTCTGCATTCCCATTTTAGAGAATTGTTGGGTTTTTTTCCCCTAAGACAAGTTACAGTGGAAGACAAAGACTTTTGCCTTCACCATGAAGAAAAATCTACTACTCCCAAGTCCTGTCAGAACCAACTTGCAGCAGAAATGCAAAGATATGGGGATTGTTCTGCTGGTGGCAAGCTTTATTTGGCACAGAAACTGCTCTGGGCTGGAGATACGACCCAGCACCAAGCAGAATCCTCAGCACCAAAGCTACTGCTGCAGTCACTTGTGTTAACTCTTCTTTAAAACCAGCTTTGCAAACAACTATTAAAACACAGGGCAGTGAGGAGAGAGAATCCTATATCTTGGAGAAATAAAACACAACAAAGTGGAACAGTCAGACAGCCATGAGATATTAATCTCAGATAAGCTATTTCATAATATAATGATAAACAGCTAAAATCATGTGACTAGAAGGTCTTTTTAAGGTACAGCCTTGGCAAGTGATACTCTATTTACCTCCCTTTCCACCCAGGTGGCAGAACAGCAGAGGCCCCACTCGACTGGAGCAGCAAGTTCAAGCTCAGGATCTGGTTTAGGAAGGGGGAGGTCTCAGAGGTCTTGCAAGTTGCCTGTGACCCAAATAGCAGATCTCTCTGGAGACCTCCAGTATTTCCATATTCATCCACATAGAAGACTTCATGAGGTCAACTCTTACAAGATGGGTTCGGTTGCATCTGACAACCACATGGAGAGCACACACCTCCCTGACCTCGTGTTGTCCAGAATGCTTTTATGGAGGTGTCTTCATAGGAACCTTCTTTCCTCATCATTCGAAATGATGATGATAGGAGGATGCAGGGCTATCTCCCCTCTATGAAACAGGGAACAAATCTAGTCTGGCCCCGGTACTATTTACTGTGTCACATTTAAGAGTATATACAGCACAATTAAAAGTCAACATATATTAAAGATAAATAGTGATGGTGTGATGACAGAATTGAAAGCACCCCAGTAACATCCGATAAAACTACTCCCATATTTAAACATTAACTATTTAACGTACATATACACACATACATATGTATCTGCATAGATATATGAAAGAAACACAACATCACAGATTATATTTTTATACCAGAAGTGAACAGTACAAAATTAATTTAACTGACATGTTACCATATAGCTTTGCTAGGGTATTATGGCTTCTGCTGCATTTAATTTCTCCATTGCAGCTGTTTAATGAAAGCGAGCTGGTACTGTGTTTAATTATTCTTTCTGGCAGTTTCTAAAGAGAAAAAGTTGGTTTCCAAGCTAAGCAAAGACAGCAAGGAAAGTTGGGCACTGACGTATCTGCTTAGCAATGGTGGTTCCTGAAAGCCAGGTCACAGAAAGCATGTCAGAGCTCAGCTGGTTTTGAAGCATATTAGCAAATCTGTTGTTAGAAATTGCTGCTTTATATCTTGTAGCCTGAAACAAGGATTTTACGGTTTCAAAATAGTCTTCAAGTAATCCTCACCATATGTTCTGCGAAGGTTGAAGCTCCATAGCCTGAGCTATCACGTTTATTAAAGTGTCTCCTATACCCTAGGACTTGTCCTCAAATCTTACGAATCAAGGATTTGTGCAATCATACAAATAAATTTTACATCCCAACACTCTATTATTTCCAATCATTCTTCCTTATATAGAAAAATCCTTGCGTTTACTGCAAAGGCAGGGTAGGAACTACATACCAGCTGCTATAACACTCTCATGTTCATTGAAATTTCAGATACCACTTGAAATTAAGTGCACAAATAAGTATTTTACACTTCATATGAGTTGCATGCTTAAAACACCAACTATAAGAAAATGACTGAATATTTAATAGTCACATGTTCTATACAGAATACAATATATTGATAAGAAGGCAATTAAGTCTTTATTACTGATGTAATTTAAAATTAAACTAATTAGATAGCAAGTGAACCTTGAAAAGTGCTCTTTTAAAGATCAATTTATATTTCATTAACTTATAATACCTACTCTAACAGACACAAATAAAAAAGTCATCTCTGAGGGACACAGGACACGAGTAAAATACATTATTTTCTAGAGCTTTCTTGATCTACTTTTTAAAAAAAAAAAAAAAAAGATTTCTTTGTGCATTTTTTGTGGACTATTGAAGCCCGTTGTACATCCTCACAAGACCTTTTTGCAGCATCCCCCTCTCCCTGTGCAGGTCTCTGCTGACCTTGCTCATGCTGGATGCTTCTGGCTGGCTTCCTTGAGACCCACTAAACCTCCCAGTCCCTCCACTTACATCTTTTGGGGGAAGTTTCCTAAATCTAAGAATACCACCCGAACCAGTGGCAAGCTGGAAGACCTGACACTTGAGCACCAACTAGATCCCTGACCAGGCTGTCCTCCACCAGCAGGCAATATTTGCAGCTGCAAGAACTCTTGCATCTCTGCAGCCTCTGTCCTCCCATCAAGAGTGGCTGAGATGGGCCAGTCCATAAGAAAAATCATGAGCCCAAAGAAAATACCAGGCAGGCCAAAAACAATTTACTCCCTGGACAAGTGAGCTTGAATACCAGAGTGCTAATGAGCAGGGAAGCAGCCCCTTCGGTGTCCCCAGGAGGAGCACCACGTCTCAACAGTGACGGGTTTAGTATTAAACGGGTGCTGGAGGTGACGGCACAGCCACAGCAAGGAGGCTAAACGAAGCACGCGCCAACACGCCGTGAAAAATGACCAGAAAAGCTGCAGAGTAAGCGAGTTCTGCTGCAGAAAACCTGCAGCTGAGTCAGAGGAGTCCCTGGGATTTACAGGCTCTCAACAAGGAGGAAAGACGGTAAAAAGGACAAGTGAAATTCATAAATAAAGATCAAGTGCAGGGAGGAGAAGCAATTGAAAATTTGGGGGGGCAACAAGTTTCCATCAAAAAATGCTTTCTTGGAGCAATCAAAACTACTCATAAATGTGTCTAAAATCTGACGTACCTTTAGGCATTAAAAATGATCTGTTTGCTGTTAGAATATGAGAATGTTTTGCTTCCTTATTTTCAAAGTAAGTATTTGCTTTTTTATTTTCAAATGATATTTCATCTTGGATTTTTCATAAACTTCTGCTTTAAAAAAGTCTCACTTTACTGCATCCTTTGGGGGACTTTCTGTTTCAGTAACAGCTGAAAGACATTTGTTCTATTCCAGCCACAAATGGCTTTCTATCTGCATAGGTCTCTTCTCATCTTGGTCAGCAAACTGAAAAAAAACCTATATTTTTCTGCACAGCTCTACTGAGAACCCAAACGGGTGCCAACACCCCTGTCCTGGGCACTAGGGAGGGAGCACAGAGGTCCCGGGCACGTTGTGTTCTTCAGCTTATAACTGCAGAAATCAAACAGGGATGAATAAGAAGGGATCAGATGCAGAGGCTTGACATTTACACAGCTACTAGAGTGCTGTGAACGCTTGCGTAGCTCCGGATGAAGAGGAGAGGAGCAATAGGTGTCACACCGAGCAGAGGAACCGCGCCGGGGTCCAGCGGAGGAAGCCACGGAGATGCATGGAGTTTTGCTCCCCAAGAGCTTTCTGCTAAGAGCAGTGTGGGGACAGGCTGGTGGATGTAGAGGACACTTGGGCAGGTGGAAACTTTCTCCTGGGGAGGAGAGCGGTGGTGTCTCTGCTGCTGCACGTTGGGTTTTGGTAGGTGTAAGCGAGGGGCTTCTCCAACAAGATGATTTCTGCGTCCTTCTTAACAGCTCAGGGGTTTCTACTGAGTACAAAATCAGCAAAGCCATCTCTTGCCTTCACTCCCTTTCCATGTTCTTGCCTTCACTCCTTTCCTTTTCCTCTATTCAATAGGATGGTATGGAAAAAAATGAGCTGTGAAACTCAGGCTTGATGCTGATAAGGTCAATGTCATCTTCTGGAGAGGGGTTGATAGCGAGAAAATTGAAGTGGGGCATTAAATCTTTCGCCTTCGTGCACGAGTGACACCATCCAGGGGCTAACTGCAAGACAAGGAACCCCGGGAGCTCAATCTTCCCTCTCCGAAGGAGAGTCGCACCTTAATTGTGAGTAAATTGAAGTCTGTCTTTTTCTTCCTCTCACTTACATCCCCGTGACACCTTTATAGCTGCTAATTGTAGGGACAGGTGAATGAACTCGATCTTTAACTCTTACTCTGAGAAAGCTACTGAACTTCCATATAATCTGCTAATTACAAGAAAAATGAACTCTGACCATTAGCGACTCGTTTGCCTTTCTCACTAGTCGCCTCTTACAGATGTTAATAATAAGGAGAAAATGAGCGCTGACCTTCAGCAGCCTTCCAGAAACATTCGCTGTTGCAGTATGCAAAAAGCCTGAGAACTGGAGAATTCATGACCTGGGAAGAGGAACCTGAGCATAAAATTCAGCAGTTTCCAGCCACCAGACTGTCAGGAAGGTTTGTTTTATTTTTCTTAGCGGTGCAATCAGCAGTGTTGCACCTGAAGCACCTGGGCCCTTGGCTGGTGCCTGTGACCACCATGTGCCCTGCATGGGCAGCAATGAGAGCACAGCAGCATCTGATGCAGAAGGAGCATCAGGAGCGCAGTGGCTGGGAGAATATAGTCTACATGTTTGGTCGTGCACACGTGCTTCCTCGTATAAGGAGCGCTGGCAATGATCTCCTGTTTATGCTGCTCATCGTTACCCACAACAGCTATTCTCACTGCTTGCTTTGAAAACCCCCTGCGTGTGCAGCATTCGTCTGCATGCTTTCTCCAGGGTATCTTACTCTTGCTCAGGTTGGTCTCAGGCCACTTCTTCACTTCCAGCTACTGCTTTGCAGCTGATCCGGGGTTGCTGCAGTGACACTGCAGGCTCCACAAGCGCCCTGCGTCTGCAGGGAGGACATCCTGACCTTCAAACTTGGCTGCCAAGATGCCCAAAGGAAACACAAATGGAGGAGCACAAGTACAGCAAAGTGGGCTCCTCTGAAGAACTGAAGCACTGTTTGGGGAAGAAACGGTGTCCACCCACCCTTCTCGGTGTGACTGCAATTATAATTAATCATATTGTCATTTGCCTATTGAAACCAGCTAAAATTAGTCACCAGATAGTGCCTTTCTTCCCCTTTCAAGCTCCAAAGTCAAGTCTGAGATGTCAGATGGTGGAAAGACAAGCAAAGGACTCGCTATTTGCTCATGCATCTCGGGCACTTTTGGAGGGAGCCTGGCAAGGACAAAGGCTCGCTGGGTGAGACAGAGGGACCGAAGCAAACACAGCAATTGTCAGGCAGGATCCGGCCGCCTTTCCCGAGTCACCAGCAGAGGAAACCAAGGGAGATGGGTGTTTTGGAAAGAGCTCTCAGAAATACCACCCACTAAGCGCTACATTTGTTACGGGAGCTGGCAGACGATCAGATTTGTCCTTTGGAAAGTACAGGAAATAAAGGGTATCTTGGTAAGAAAACCCAAAGGATTCTGACTGAGCCATAAAAACTTCACCCGCACACACAGAAGCCCCCGCTAAAATAGAAGGATGCACTAAAATCCCTGAAATAATTCAGAGCTGGGAGCCCATCTCTTCTGCCAGTGCTGCGCTCGAGGAAACCGCTCATCAGGAGCCCTGTACAGTAATACAGAGCTGTATTTGAGAGTGTTTAGAAGGAAAACGCTCCGTTCTGCAAGTGAGAGCTGTGTCTTAGCTGTGCAATGAGGAGAGCCGGACGGGTGACTATGTGTGACTGTGAGAGCGGAGCTGGAGCAAGCACCTCGCTGCTCGAAGGCAAACCAGATCAGTAACACGCATGCAAGGTCACCTTCCTGAAAGAAATCCAGCAGCATCTGGTTAACCACAAATGTGCTTTACACCAAGAACATCTTCTGAGCCTTTCTGTGGCTCATCTCTCTGCAATGATGAGCCAGGGCTCTCATTTGGAGGCAGTTTTGAGGCAGCCTCCATGAGGGCTGCAGAAAGGGGCTGGATCATCAGCCCTGGCAGCATCCGTGGTCCCAAGATCTCACCTGGAGATGGGGATGCACGGGAAGATACGGAAAAACAATGCTCTATTTTGGGGCACCCGGAGAGTCAGGTTTGGGGCAGTTTCATCCAATCTCACCATCTGATCACCAGACTACATCCCTGCTCTGCAAAGTGCCAGCCTCTTCACACTCCCTCAAGGAGAGATCACTTTTGTGAAGAGGTTAATTAACACTGGCCCGTGGGCCATGATTAGAAGGGCATCCGCGCTTTCTGCTGTATCATCCCTCCACATTCTGCCATGCCAGTTGGAGGAGCTGCTGGGGACCTGAAACCCTGTTAAACCTGTTGTTTTTAGAAGAAAAGCAAGAAAAAACACAGAGGGATGCACCTCCAAAATTAGCAGAAAATCTAAGTGGGCTTGGCTGAAAATGCTGAAATATTATTATGTTCTTTTGGCTTTCATTTAGACAGAAAATACAGCAATATTTTTTTTCCAGCTGAACTTACTCCTCCTAATGGTAGTTACTAACAACGACTGCTGCTCAGATTGAAGCTGCATTAATATAAACTCTGTTTCAACAGTGGCATCTTTGTCCGATGCCAAGAGCTTTATGGGCTGCTCTCTTAAAAACTGTCAGACTCGATGTCCCAGTCTTTTAATCAAAAACTGCAAAAACAATGAGAAAATGAATACAGTGTTTCAACATTACTGTATTTTCTTTTCTGTGTGATACATTACCTCAAATTTTCTTTAAAATCTGGCCAGTGCCAGAATGGGAGAACTCTCTTTTTTTTTTTTTTTCTCTCCATTTTGGCAGAAGATAGAGTGGTTTAAAGCAGTGCTTTAATTGGGGTAACCACAGAGTGTCAAATCTACGCGAATTCAAATATTTGGCCTCAACCTCACAGCGAGAGATGACTTTAAATCACACGCGTGTCAAGCTGCCAGTGCCACTCACGAGAGGCCCTGAGTACCTAACGTGGCTTTTGCAGCAAGCCTTCCTGCCTTCCCAAATGGAATTCATATGTGTAGCACCAGGTAATATTTACCATTAGAAAAATAAAGCTCACGCGAGTGATTAATAAACTATATACGAGAGAGATAAGCAGGTATCCACAGGCTTGCTAGCCGTTATTTCAATAACTAAAGACCTGGAGGCAAATGGGAAATTGGACAAAATGCAAAGTGAATTAGCAGAGGCAGGTAGGGCCACATTGATTTAGTGTCTTCTGGATTTTTTAGACAAATAGATAGATGTCATCTAGCTTCATTTGAACAAGCAGCACAGCTGGTGTCACATGGCTAATTATTAGTACATCTGGAGGAGGCAGGGATTAGAAAAGCAGCTATAAAATGGGTAGGGAGCTAAATAATGGGGAAAATAGCAAAAGGGAATAACATAAGGGCATGATGAGTTTGGAGGTAGTTTAAAAGGAGTCCTTCCAGGGTCATTTATCAGGCCTCGTTTGTTAAATATTTTCCTGAATGTTTTCAGTGGAAAGAAGGGGAGCATACTACAAGCCAAAACTGGGAGCAAAGGCACTGGCTCTTGTTTGATTCCTGCTGTGTTTGAGGAAGCAGAACCTGGTGCAAGGTCCCTAATTAACTGTAATTGCTTCAGAGAAAGGCCTGACTTCATAATGAAGGTCTTGGTTTGGCACGGCTCATCCGAGCTTCAACCCCTAACTGTTTAGACTGCAATAAAGATGTTTTCCCCAGCTTGAGTCACGGTTATAAATCAACTTACAGTTAAGTCAGGCACTTGTTCTTAGAGTCCGAGTCATAGAAAATGCTGATAATTCAGTGGAATAACTGGTAAGCTTAATGGAGATAATGATTGCTTGCCAATTTCTAACTCATTTTCCCGCTTTGATATTTCTTTATCTTTTCAGATTAGATTGAACACATCCTCCAGTTCTAAATCACCGGGAAGTCCTTCCCCTGAGCTTCCAGCTCTGTAAAGCTGTGAGCAGCAGCACAGGAGAGGCCCAAACGTGAGGGCTCCTTGCAGGAGCGATGCTCAGCTAGTGCCCCGGGATGCTGTGACCGTGGGCACACAGAGCCCCGCACCTCGGCGTGCACAGGAGGCTCTCAGCCCTGCAGGAGCCAACCTAAAAGCACATTTTCCAGGCACGGGCTGTACAGAATACCTTGCGAAGGCTCATGCAGCACAGCAGCCTATTTCCAGCCAGGAAAGGGGAGGAAATCATTTATTCGAAGTCAGGGCTTCTCCTTGGAGCTTTCTCCGGGATTGCCTCCTTATCCGCGCGCCTCCCGCCACGGAGGCTGTGGCCTCCGCATCCCGGCCGCGCCGTTCCCGCGGCTCGGCAGCTTACCGGCGGCGAGGAGGAATGCGCCCCCGGCCTTGTGGAAGCGGGGGCTGCCGAAGGGCACCCCGCACACGAGCAGGAAGCCTCCGACGAGGCTGGCGGCCACGGCCAGGGTGATGAACGCCGTCCAGAAGCCCCGGAACACTGCGGGGAGAGAGGAACGCGGTTACCGGAGAGGACGGGGAGCCCACACCGGGTGTCGGACGGCTCCACGAGACTCGTGCATGTGCAATAACCCCCTGGGGTGGAGGCTGGGAGGAGGAGGCCAGAACCAGCTGGGCTGCATGGCATGTACCAAGTAACGGGGCTGGACCCAGGGCTGAAAGGGTCGGGAAGGAACCAGGTCACCAGTGGGACATGCGAGAGGGAAGGATGGGACTGGGTCTGCTCATTCCCATCTCCGAGTGGCCAGGTCTCTTCCCATCAATACTCTAAAGCTTGCCCAAAGGCAACAATCTTCAAAGGAAAATGCTCTGATATCTAATTCCTAATAGAGATTCCTAATTCCTCTGTCATGGATCAGTCCTCCCATGTCTGTTAGTCCTCCCAGCCCGTCCCCTCTTGCTCTGCCTGCTGCTTTTCAGAAGAAAAAGTCACAGAGACTGGAGCTGAGCACGAGTAAACGAGTCCTTCTGACATGACTCACACGTGGAAGAAATACAGCAGAGGGAAGATACGTTTTGCTCATTTCAAACCATTTTGTCAGGAGAGCCACTTAGAAAAAGGTATCACTAGCCCTCCAACCACAGAATTCATTTTCACGGTTATCCTCGCGCCACCCGTTCCTCTCAGGGAGCCTGAGAGGCTGCAGAGCAGCCAGAACTGGCGCTGGAATTGGCAATGAGTGAGGCCGCTTTTTCTTGCATCGTTTTGGTGGTAATTTACGTGTGAGCATTGACTGGTTTAAATGGAGCACGGGGCTGGCGGGCGCTCCGTGGCTCGGCAACAGTATCTCATACGTGGAAAAAAAAATCCCCGTGCTTAACCTGGCTGTTTGTTATACAAAGCCTGAAATGGGCTACTCTTTTAACCATTGACAAGTTTCTTGTATCCGTTTTATACTGCAGCACGTTCCCCGAGGCAGGAATCTCACACAGCAGAGCCGAAGAAATAGCTACTCTCCCTCAAATGCTCCCACTGACAAATATTTTTTTTAATTAATTCCTCATAAAAAAATAAAAAATAAAAAAGGTGCTGCTGAAGGCTAAGGAAAAGGTCAAGATGTTTGTTTGTGCAGCACGCCAGCCCCACATCCCCAGAGGCAACGCAGAGTGATGCACACTATTTAAAGAAATCAATTCATTTCAAAAAAGATCATTGAATTAATTCTAGCTGCTGCCACCAATTTCGCAAATTAAAATTCCTAACAGCAGCTGATTCATTAAAGAACTCTGAAAATACAGAGAAATATAAATAAAAAGGGAACCAGTTGAAAAGGAAAATTCTCCAACCGTGTTGTATTTGGTGCATTAAAAAATAAGCCACTCACTTAGGTGAGTCTTCTAAGACCTTGGTGTTCCACTGATTTTGCAGTGATTTTTTTATCTCGCCACACAACAAACGGGCACCAGGGCTGTCCCAGGAAGCAGACACAGGTTAGGGCTGGATGCACAAGCCCAGCCCAGGAGCAGTATTTCCCTCGCCTCCCTGCTTGGCCATGTGCAGCCTCTGGCTTTGGTCGTGGAGCAGGAGCCCTTTGCCTGGGGTTTAGCACCACCCCTCACCATCAGGAGTAGCTGCTGGGGTAGCTTTGGTCCCACTGCCCTCTTCCCCAAAATAAAGGGTGGTGAGAAGCTGTGCTCCCCTGGAAGGTGCCTATGGAGTTTCATCTTTTTATGGGATTTATGAAATCCTTCTTTCTGTCTGCTTTTGTCATGGTCAACAGGTCCAGCTGCTCCCCTTGCCCTGGCTGTGGCCAATGGTGGTAGCTGGTGCACAGCCATCAAATGCCCTCAAATTAGGGACTAAACAGTGTCTGGCAAACTCTTACATAGACTGCAGAAAGGCAAATACGTTCTTCCTCTTCTTCCCCACCCATTTGCAATGAAACACTGACATGCACTGATTGTTTTGGAAAAGGAGGTGGTGGGGAATGGGTCAGGAACCTACCTGCAGTTGTATCATACGAAGGATGCGGAGAAGGTCCAAGAGCAATGGGCAAGGGAAAGAGGTATCCATGCATGCAGAACTTGGGATGGGCTTGGCTAGCTGAAAGAGAACAAAATTTAAAAAGTTCGCTTGTATTTTATGCAAAATCCTGCTTATTCAGGCAATGTGTGCTATTCTCTGAAGCCTGCAAAGCAGCCACTGAAGTCAGCAGGCTGGGCATGGAAGTACAAGGTGAGTAAATTGTGGTTAGAAAGAAAAGAAAGAAAAGTAATGAGGGGGAGATAGAACAGGATTCGAGAATGCCACCCATACGGTCTGTATCTCCATCAAGTGAGTCTGAGACAGAGAGAAATCATAGAATATAGTGGAGCTCAAATTGGTGCCTATATCCCCACTGCTGTTTTCCTCTAGAAAATCGTCATGCTCCCTGGAAAAGGCCAAGATTTGGGTCCTGGGACAAGCTACCCTCTGAGACCTCTGGTTTGTGAGAAAGGGAAGCACAATTAGACTGCAAGTGCCCCATCAATATTAATACCACTGAGGCTTATCATGATTAACGGTAATAGAATGAATGTTAAATGAATTAATTAATGGTTGGCCACTTATTTAAATATGTTCCCCAGCTCAAAGGAACACTTTATAATAGGTGGACATTAGTTCATGCTAAATTGACTATGGAATACCTATTGAATTAATTATTACATCCATGAGAGCAGCAAATTAATTTGCCATGATCAATCCTATTATAATAAATACCTAAAGAAGTAATACAAATTTGCCTGTTATCAAAAAGAGTCATTTTACTTCAGGTGACATGATATTATATAATGTATTTCCATATAATGTAATTAGATGGTAAATTCCCTCTCTTGAGCCTTTCTTCCTCCTTTTTTAAAAAAAAAAAAAAAAAATCTGTATGAAGAACCTCAGTTTCTCTATTGAACAGCGGCAGGAACATTTCCTAAAAGATTTTACAGGGAACAGAGGTCAGGGACTGAGGGACACAAACGTCATCTGAAATGTTAATGGCCACGGAGTGCATTTATGGGGGGACCTGCCTTATTTCCCTCCCGATCTCCTGCACAATCAGGCTTCTCGCAGCCCGTGCGCAGCTTTGGGACGACCGAGGCAGCCCGAGCGCAGAGAAACCCGGCGCAGGGAGAGACCTGGGCTCCTGCAGACCTCATTCCAAAGCTTTTTTTATTTGTTTTCTCCCTTAATGCTTATCCAAGGTTGCAGCATCCCAGGGAGACGCTGTCCTCCAATAATTCCCAAGCCTTCAGCCGGGCCAGGCGCCGTTTGCTGCAATTTAGTTGCTTTTTCTGGTGTGAGCACCCGGTTCACTGGGCCAAGAGCCCGCCCTTCATTGCACATGGGCCACCAGTCGGCACCAACTGGTGTCTCTGAGCAAATTCCACCTTTTCTTTCCATTTCTGAATTCACATTCCAGTGACTGTGCTTCCAGAAAAAGATTTTGCTTCAACCTCCTGTTTGGTCACACTGAAAGCATCGTGCATGCAATTTCAGTGACCTTGAAAAACAAAACAGACAGGTTTTTTTTTTCCTTTAAAAAAACAAACAAACAAAAAAATCTACCCTTGGATTCCTAAAGACGTGAACACATTTGGATATAGTTCCCCCGTTCACATTTGGATATAGTTCACCCATGCACATTCAGCTTTACCCTTCCTGAAGTCAGTGAGAGATCGCAGCACACAATACCCTGCTGGCTGAAAACACTAAAAAAAAGCAATATTAAGGACAAAAAAAGCTGCAAGCTCAAATATAGCAGTCATTCAGCTGAACTCAAACATGCAGGGATTATAGGGGAGAATTGTCCTTGCGGGTGGAAGTCATCATTCCAGACACTTTGGAGGTGATATTTTAACAGGCAGCCAATGGTTCCTATGTGACTGACCCCAGAACAGAATCCAATTAAAAATAAAACCAAGAAAAGGAGCACAAAAAGAGTGATTCAGATTTGCTTCTAATGGAGAGATGACAATAAGTAAAAACAAAAGGAGCAGACAGATTCTCCTCTATGGGAGCCCCTGTTCGGCTGCTTGCTGTTCAGATTATGACAGAACTCTAAAAATACAACGGGGTGGAACCAGAGGCTCTCAACGGCAGTGCTGACGGGAACCTGCCACAGCAACGTGCCCAGGGCAGCTACCAGCAACGCCGACCAGCGATACTCACTGTACCAGAAGCTCCAGATGGTCCCCACGTCACCTTCTCCAAAGAACCAGCAGCGCCAGAAGAAGCCCTCATGATGGAAAGTGAGGACCTCCTTTCTGGTCTCAGTCAGGGTTTCAGCCTA
The DNA here is from genome assembly GCA_013398315.1 of Nothoprocta pentlandii. Classification (NCBI taxonomy): domain Eukaryota; kingdom Metazoa; phylum Chordata; class Aves; order Tinamiformes; family Tinamidae; genus Nothoprocta; species Nothoprocta pentlandii. Next base: position 261,772 of record VZSG01000904.1, read on the forward strand.
CAGAAGAATAAAAAACAGGCTGATAAGGGGGCGATTGCTGCACTTGCAGAAAAATCCTTGGCAGCTGCCCTGCCGTTGCTGGTGCATTATTTGCTGGATGAACTTGTTGTCTGGGTTGGTTGGTGAGGAGCTGGGAAATTCAGAGATAGCTGCTTCACTGGGCTTCCCGCCTCTTCAAAATTGCACTGCAGAGCAACATTTTACCCCTAGAACTGCATAATATCTGTAATTTTGGGGGTGACCCAAGTAACAAGGCTCATGTTCTTCCTACTACTTACACTCAGCAGGAGCCATGTGTGATCTTGCTTAATCCCTAGAGGACAACCCAGCTTTAAAATTCTTGCTTGGCCTCTTCTAAACATGAGCCCATTCTCTCCAGCTGCCTAACTCTGCAAAAGCTATATGTAGTTTATGAGAAACAGAAATTACTCTCTATATATAATAGTCTTTGCATGAACCAGGCTAAGGCCGTTGACAAATAGGCCTTTTCTGGTGCACCTGCTTCAACCCACAGACCAGGCCTGCAAAAGGAAGTTTTAGGTCTTTCCAGAAGGGAGGATATTGCAGTGTAAGTCCCAGAAGTGAAGAAAATAGTTGGAACTCAACAGAGTTATTATTAATACAGAGGTAATTAGAAGATAATTCCCTTGCCTTGAAGTCTTCCCGCACCAAGTTACAGCAGCTCCTGGAGCTCTGACCTGACTCTCCTCTCACTTGCAGAACGAAATCCAGACGATGACAATTGTACGTCATCGGGTGATCTCTGTTTAACCACTTTGGCAGAAATCCAAGATCATCATTATCTGTTAGGGACAGACTTTGCCAGATTAAGGCAGGCTGGAGGAGGTAAAAGCACAGCCGTACAGAACCATCAACAACCGTCCAAGTGTCTGCAGCAGAAGTGAAATATCTCCGAGGAAAGGACAAAAGCCGTACCCGTTCCTGCCTGCCACCTTGGAAGTCTGGGCGGCCATCCCACCGTAGGCCTTTCAGTAGAAAAAAACAATCTGGAAACAGGATTCAAGCCAACAGTGTCCTACATTTCATTACGAGGTTCTGGAACTCCAGAGAAAGCTTCATGCCTGCATCCCAACGCTACCAGACGTGGCACAGCACACCAGGAAAAAACCGAGCTGAACTTGATTGAACTTGGAAATGACAAAAAGGGCTGGATAGAACAAGGAGCTTTCTGTCGTTTTGTAATTGAAACCACACATTGGTTGGCACAGAAGTATTTTTGAGGAGCAGGAGGTTCAGGGAACTGATTCTGGTTGTTATTTCATTGAACAGTTAGACAGTAGCAAGTTCAGCTAAAATTAAGCTTTTTAAAAGGATTTATAAATAAGCAATATTAGAAGTAACTACAGGAAACATAACCAAACCGTCCTGAAAATTGCATTTCCTTCTACCTGAAATCCTATATTAAACTTATTTTTAAAATATATAGACCTCTTCATGTTAGATGGAAAGGAATTCTTGTCTGCTCTCTTATGCATTTGATGTTCACTTTTGTTTTCTGTCTGTGCTGCAGTCATATCACTTGAGACTTAACTGATTGCCAAGTTCTGCACTTTAAAAGATGATCTATTTTTAAATGAAGAAACTACAGAGGGAAAAACAGTTTAATGGCAAATATCAGGAGATATCTTTTGTTTTTAGAAGCAAACGCTGTCAACAAGGAAAGCTATTACATTTTTGTTTTTCATTCCCTGCCATTAATATCTGTCGGAACACAGAAGTGCTGATTTTAATGGTAGTAGCGATTGCCTCAGTCGGAATGCTAGATGCTACGAAAACGCTGGTTCTGATGACAAACTTAGCTCAGGCTGAGCTTCTGCAGGAGTGGGTCACATTCAATAAGCAATAATATTCAATAAGCACAAATATTATCACAGATTCAAAACTGCCAGCACCCAAAGTTAAAGTAGCTGCGTTGGTTCTAAGCATTTTTATAGCAAATTGTTCAAATACGCGAACTCTTTCCCTTGCAGAAGTAATGCAGGTTTTGGCTTTTTACCTCCCCAGTCTGAAGGGTGTCATTCTCACGCCCGAAGATCCCGCAGGTCTCCGTAGCTAGAAGCCAGTAATCGGTGCCGAAGGCGAGGAGGAAGAGCAGGACGCCGGTGCCACCCAGGAGCCCCGCCACGAAGGTGGGGACGCCGGCCCGCATGGCACAGCGGGTGGGCAACGCAGCCGGAACGCAGGAAAGAGGGAAAACACGAAGGATCCGGGGTGGCTGCAAGAGAGGGGTGAAGGGAAGGGCTATTTTGGGACCCTGATAAGAATCTTCTCATGGGTGGTGTGAGTTTCACGAGGCGCTGGGAAAGGGGCTAAGAAAAGCAGATGACCTGGCTTAACCAAACAGCTGTGGCACGAAGGGAACATGACAAACAGCTATTGAGGGCGAGCAGGAAGGCTTCCAGCAGGACACAGGGCTGCTCGCTTTAAAAGAGCAGCGCGGGGAGGCCTGAGCTCCGGCCTGCCAGGCAACTTCCATAGGTCACGGGTATTTATTATGCAGAGCTGTCCAGGAAACCGGGTAGTTTTTAAAGCCCTCTGCACGCGGGGGATTAGCAGTGAGGCTGCACTCTGCATGAGCAGATCCAAATCTGGAGACTTTACCATTGCAAAAAGGCCAGTTTCTACAGGTTGTCCTGGAAGATAAGTTAGACCCTCATATCTGCAGCTTCGACGTGGTGCTCCCTCAATTCTTTCCTTCTGGTCCCTTCTCCTCTAAAACAAAACGCTAGTTCAGACTTCACAGAAACCCGAGAAATAACATTAAAATGTTGGTAGCTCTCTCTCCTAAAATCTTGGTGCTTTCAGAGGTGATACAATCATCCCATGCAAATACATTCAAATCAGATGGGTCTACATCTAGCTGTGTAAGGAGCATTTAAATGAGGTATAAGTACCAAGATATCTAGAGAGTCTTGCTATGCAGTTGAAGACAGACAAACTCTTCTCCATTTTTGCAACAAAAGGGTGCAATATATAGCATCCATACCCCTTCCACCACCTGACCATGCTTTGGAAGAAGTGTCTCATTGGGAAGGAGAGGATTCCACCGTGGAATTTCATTGCCATTTGGATCCTAATTTTTTTTTTTTTTTTTTTTTGTCTTTTGCTGAAGCATCTGCTGTAGATCACTGCCAGAGAGAGGATGCCAGGGTAGGAAAATTATAATTTCTGTGTGGCAATAACTATATTCCTGTGACATGCCAAGAGTCTGAGGGAGAAAATTTAAATCATAGTGAAAATTCAAATTATGATTTTTCTAACTTTAGCCTAAATCAGGAACTCCTGTAAACAGAGGATAGCTGAAGAAGTTGACTTCTTTATTCTGTGAGATTTTGCATTACCAATTTAATTCCTGAATCAGTAGAATAAAGTTAACTGTGCACATATGGATAGAGCAGAGAAACTACGAATTACTTAGGGAAACTGGAGAGAGGAGGGTAAAATGTTGCCTTTTAGCCAACTGTTGAGGCATATGGACTGATGAATACCCTTGCTCATGTTCTATGAACACAATAGACTTTCAGTTAGAATAATTGATTGTATCATCCGCATTGTTCTTGCTTAAATATTGCAGGCTGGGACAGCTTTTAAATAAAACATGAGGTCTCTCTTCCTCATAGCCACATCGGATGAGCTGCTATTTGTTCAATCTGACAGCCCAAGCACGTGAGGCATTTGATAGATTCCAGAAGAGAGGTCCCTGCCCAGGAGAACCCTTATGTAGATAGATGGAGAGGGAGAAAGCGTGGCTCAGGTTGCAGAATTACCATAGCACAAGGTCTGAGATAAACCCCAGGGTGCACCACCTCCTTGCTAAGGCTCACAGGTCAGTGGTGGATCAGGGGAGGATGCGCTAGGAGGTCAGCAGGAATCGCTGCATCTGCGGCCGTGGGGCAGGAAAGGGGGTGGGCAACGGGACGGGAGGGCAGGTCGGAGCTGCGGGCTAGAGCCAGCGGAGCAGCTCAAAGATCACGTTGATATCCCGATAGGACTCAAAAAGGGAAAAATATCTCCTGACGTTAATATAGTGGAATTAACCCCCCTGAGACTGAGCGTATTGGTCTTGACAGGTAAAAAGATCATTGTGTAGCTTTAAAACATATATAAAGCCTTTTAATATTGGGAGTAGTGGATGTGCATCTGGTAGGAGAACTGCAGTGCACAAGCCATGACAGGGAAGGTAGAGCCATATATCATGTCTTGGCCCTGCTTGGCTGCCCCTTTTCTTTAACACAAACTGTTCAGTCAGCTAAGGGAGAGGAGATCATTCTGACATGATGCCTCCTCCCTCCTGGACCTCTTCATATCCGTAGAGGATCCATATGGATTCATATCCACAGAGAGGATCCATATGGATTCATATCCATAGAGAGCAGCTCTGCTCCTCACAAGCTTGCTCAGCAATCCTGGCGTCATTTAATTAATCTCCAATAGATATACTTTCATTAGTTTTTCATTTAACTAACATGTAATACTGGCCAAACCTGACTTAAGTGACAAGCAGCATCAGTTACCACCTATTCTCGTGACCATTATCTCAAAGCTGAGCACAACGGCCTGGGAAGCTTTGGAGATGCCTTAAGAAGCTCAGTGAAGACAAGGTTTGATACACCAGACGTGAGCACTTTTTTGCAAATTGCTCTGTAATTGCATAAAATTAAAATGTAGAGTGGGATCATTTAAAAAAAAAAAAAAAAAAGGATTAAGGCACACTTCCACATCTATGGGTATGCTTTTTATGCAGCTGCATTGGGCACTGCCACAGTTATGCTAATGCGTATTCGCAAGTTAGCGCTGTTTGCCATTTGGAAGATGTCCTTCGCGGTGCTCAGTCCCGTTGGCAGGAAAACCCCGCGTGGCTGAGGCAGAGCCTCGCTGGTGCCCGGCCCTGGCTCCTCGCGGGCTGTTACACGCACAGCCAAACGCTTTCCAAGCTCTCAGGCTGCAGAATACGAATTGAGTCTGCAAGGTCAAAATGTCTCTCTGTTCAACTCTCCTTTCTCCTTGGCGCACCCCCATGCACGTGTTTCCTCACCATTAGGATGTGAAAAGTTCCTGGACATGATGGACAATGAAACTGCGTGGGGCAGGGGCCAGGAGGGCTCGGGCTCCGCGGGAGCTGCTGCTGCACACGAGGGGCTACAGCACCTCTCTGCCCTCCTCTTGCTCCAGAAACCAGCCCAGTGGGTCTCTGCTCCTCGCTCCTATGCAAAATCCAACGTTATGGAAGCTGAGCTTCGTTCTTGCTCTGCTGGAGGGCTTTTCTGGAAGGGATGGATCCCCTTGTGTCAAAACCGACCAGAACGGGCAGGCTCCTTACCCTGATAGGTGGCGGGTGCCACCAAGCAAGGCAGAATCCACTGACCTATGAAGGATGGGCCAAGGAGCACCAGGACATGAGCAGGACCTGGGCCTCCTGTGGCTTTACACTCCTACGTGCACCTAGATCCCCTAAATATTGACCCTCGGTGTGCGGTATTAGTCTGCCGTATTGAGGGCTTGTAGTTAGCACTTGGAGACACCATGAGACCCGTGTGGCCAGGGACCCCAGGCCCCTGCTTTCCTGTTTCGGAGGTGCCTGGGTTTCCGCCAGGCCTGAGCATTCCTAAAGCCCATCATTTCTCCCCGAAGCTCAAGGCAAACACTCAGGAAGCTCAGCTAACTTCCGTGTTTTCAGTATTTTCTGTATTCTCGCACTTCAGCCCCTGTGAATTCCTCAAGGGCCTGACCCACGCCCGGGAGTGCTGAAATGCAGCAGAACAGACTCTCCTCTGTCACCCTCTCCAGGATGAAGGGCTGTATTTATGTGGGAGAGCCCTTGAGGGCAGGGAAGCAATCATCCCGAGCTAATCTGTAGCCTTCTCTCATCACTAGCTGCTGCCTAAGTTCACATAACACCCCGAGGCACCAGAGCAACAGGGCGAGGATGTGCCTCTTTCCAGAGGAAAGGCCTGCAGTGCTGTGGATAGGACCCCCTAGCAGAGCCGTGGTGTCCCACCTTGTCCTCTTGGCCCTGCACTTACCTTGCTGCTCGGCTCCGGGCAGCTCTGTCAGCAAGAGGCCACATCCGAGCCGTGCTTTCTCTGGAATCGTGTTCCACACACTCAGCTGTGAGAGCTCAACCACTTGCCCTGCCTCAATTCAAAGGGAAACAAGTTGGGTTTGCACAAAACTCCCTTCCCTCCAGCCTCAGGAAGCAGTGAGCTTTACCTGGCTTGTTTCACAGATCTGGTTTAGAAAGTGGACCTTGTTCCTGGAAAAAAAAATATATATATATATATTTATATATAAAAATAATCCATGCATAAGCCTCAAAACCAACTTTTTTTGTTGTTTTTTTTTGTTTGTTTTTCTTTCTCTCATACTCTGAATGCAGATAGTTATTGCTTCACGCTGTTGTGAAACGTCTCCCGTGGTCTCTTTGGAGACCTGCCTACCTTTCCATGTGGTGAGAGCCACCTCCCTGCTCGGTCAGGCTCTCGACAGCACTTCACTCAGTGCTTCCTACGGGACATGGTGTGGATGTCTCCTACGTGTCTCTTGTTTGACTGACGTCTCCGTAACCCTCAGATGGAGGAAAGCGGCCTGGAGAACGAAGGGATCCAGTTGATGCTGAGCAGCGCACGAGACCTGTGTGGGAGCTTTGAAAGGTCCTCAACCTCCCCAGCCAACGCTTTAGAGAGCTACCCATGCACATTAAACAAGAGGGCAGGGACAGTACATATTCATATTGACATATGCCCCTTTAATTCCATGCTAAAATTCTAATCACTGGTTCATCTCCAGCACCCTTTTCAACGCTCCCTTCTCCCGTTCTTTTCAACGAGGCATACAGGTCTGAAGGAGTTTGACTGCTTCTCATGAGCCTGAGTATCCCCAATATTTCATACCAAGACAGTGCTCAGTTGGCCTTGCCTGCTCCTGAAGGGTTTCCAGTACTTTCCAAGATTCAGCCACTATAATCGCCTTAAATAATCATGAAATGAAATATATACAAGCATGATTGTATGGTCAAAATGGAAAAAAGTCCACGAAGTCCGTATGCTTCATACAAATTCTTCAGTGTGGAGAGTGCAAGAAAGATTTATAGCCTCATTTTAAAATATTTGTTCTATGTGCCCATATCTTTCCAAAATAATTTCGAAATCTCATTTACTCGCTCAGTAATTGAGCTACTCAATAGCACTGACCACTTTTGCCTATTTCAACCTTAACTTTCAGAAGACTCCAGTAAACTTTCAGTGTAAGTAAAGAGTAATAACTCTCTGAAATACCAAGGGCATCAAACCAATGCAATTTATTTCCACAGAACCATGCAATATTCAATGATACAGTGAATTCATGTTTTAAAGGACTAAAACCCTGCAAAGAATTAATTAGGCATGCACTGAAGCCTGAGCTTTTAACAGTTTTCCACTCAGTTGTAGAAATTTAAGACCACCAACACTGGATACTGGCAAAGATTATCAAATGTATTCTAGGCTGAAATTTATACCACTCATAGGGCTTGGCCACTAAGCAACTGGAAGATAATTCATGAAAGCTTGAGCTGTGCTATTATATTTTGTAAAGAAACTTAAAAAAAAAAAAAAATCCATACTATCCGAAAGGTTAAATTTGGGGCAGAGTGACTCACTGGGAAAGTATGTGCTGCACAGCATTTTGTCTTCTCTGCAGATCAAGCAAATTGTTGACACTCAGAGGTGTATTTATGGTCCCAGTGTTGCAGGTCCCAGTAAAGCAGGTAGGAAAGGGATTAACGGGGTGGGTTGGTTTCTTTGCAGGCTCAGGCTCAGGTGTGTGCACGTGCATTTGGGGCTGGTTGCAGCCACCAGTGTGGTAGGAGTCTAGAGTGGCCTCTGCTCTGGCACTGCATCCTGGCCTCCGGAATGCCCCTGGCAACCTGGCCCTGGCACACATGCAAGTGCTGACATTGGGGCTGAACCACAGCTAGAATTTCTATAATCTGGGAAATTTTGGCATAGAAACGTTCCTTACTGTTCTAAAACGCAAGGAAAACTTGCCATTTCAGAACTGTTCAGAGACCACTTATTCTGAAAGATTATCATTCAAAGCTGATGAAATTTGAGATTTTTGCTATTCCTGAGGCCGAAAAGTTTTGTTATGTTGAATTAGCTCCTAGCACTTCTTTTCAAGGCAAATTTTCCCTCTAGGGCTTTGTTAGTTTAGATGTGGAGCCCACCACAAGCCAGCACTGAAGAACATCTCCGTGGGAGCACTGGAGATGTCACCATGGAGGAAACAGGCTGGCCTCAGGCTTCCTCCCCATAGGCACCACATGGTCATGGTACCCTACGCTGCCCTCACTAGGTGCCACATGTGTCACAAAAAAACAATTTTTGATAAATTAACAGAAAAATTTCACAAGATGGGCAAGCCACTTTCAGCACAATTTTCCTCTCCTACGCAATTGCTTCTGCCACTAAACAGATCGCCTTCATCGTGAGAATTGCTGGACTTGCTGGTGAGCACTGAGCAAGGGCTGCCAAGGGAAGAGCTCGATGCTCGCTCTGCACAACGGGTCTCCCAGGCCTGCTGGGCTGCGGTTTATTTGGGCTGATGACAGACAAATGGAGTGTCTGTCTCAGAGTCACCGTCACTGATTTCACCCCGAGCACGCTGCGGATGCAAGGGGGCAATAACTCTTACATGATCTCACTGCACTGTATATTTAATTGAGATAGAAACATAGGACATGCTGTACATTACGTTGCAATATATTCAAAGATGAATGGCTTTCTAAACAAAGTGTTTGCAAATCCACATGACACCCATGCAAATATGGGTTAAACTAGGAAACAACCAACATTCTAGTAAACTAGCTGAAGACAACAATAGAATCACACTAAAATCACCAAATATATACATATATGTGTATGTACACACAAAATACCTATGTAAGGCTAAGCAACCTGATTTTCACTGGCAATCAGATGATTTTATATCAACAGGGCAGCGACGACTGGCCTTAAAAATTAAAAAGAAATATATCAGAAATATACCAATATATCAGAAATGTATATATATATATTTTTATATGCAGGCAAGACAGCATAAAGGAGTTTCTTCAAATGAAAACAAGACCTTCAGATTCTTGTAAAGCAAACATATTCATTTTTTTTGTCTTCAATTTGAAATGAAAGCTGCAATATACCGGGCATTGGTCTCCTAAAGGAGTATTTCAGCATGCAGAGAACATTGATTCTGAAAGTCCAAGAATACCATGGAAGGGGGTATGCAGATTGCTACTCGCTCAGATTAAATGCTCTTTCATTAAAGCAAAGGAAGGGAAAGAGAAGGAAAAAATTTAATGTTCACAATGCTAAACCTTCACCTGATGGTTTCAGCTGGATGTAATCACTTACAGGCTTGAATACTTGCCGGAGCTTCAAGGAACATGGAGATGTCTCTCTTCCCTGGGCACTGTCCTTGGAGTGCTCCTCAGTCTGCACCTGCTCTGAAAAGGATGCTGTCCTTCCTGGCCAGAGCACTCTGCAGCAGATTTTGAGGCCTTCTCCCTGCCCAAGGAGACTTATTAAAACTTCCTCCATCCCTGTAGGTCTCAGTAAAGGGAGCAGATGCCTTTTCAGGGAGTCTCTGGAGATCTGCTACAAACCAGCACAAGGCTTGCCCTAAGGGCTGGCACTCTCAGATGACCTTCTGGTATCACTAGTGGACTTGGAGCTTCCCAGACACCACAAATCACTGCTGAGGAAACCTGCCATGTAGCAAGCACTATCCGAGAGAGGAAGGCAGTTGGGAGAGAGGGCCTCAAAGAGGTTGGAGTTTTGTGACACAGGCACAAAACCTTGCACTGGTTCTGACATGCTCTTGAGCAGATGTCTTAGCCCATCCCCAGCAGATGTGCAGCAGTTTTGTGCAAGAGGAATGACTCAGTTCAGGAACTACCCCCCTCTTCCTCTCTCCTTCCTGCATCATGCTTTGTGACAGTTTGCATTTTACATATATCCACAGGGAAAATTTGCTCGTTTCTTCATAGGACATTCTATTTTGGAGGGGAGGCATCCCTTAAATAAACTTTAAAAATCTGCAAGAGTCTCTTTTCCTCTTTTAGCCCAACCCTATTAAGCTTTCATTAAAAGAGCTGCATGCAGGTGTGAGACTTACTCTCTGGTAAGGCACAGTGCCTGATTTTCACAATACGATTCAATTTTGAAATTCTGATCGGTCTCCCTTAGTCAAGTCTCACCCAAGGTGTTCCCAAGAAGCAGAAATGGACTTTTGCTGCTTCTACCATCTTCTCTGGCAACACATTCAATTGCTCCATAAACCTCTCCCTATGATTATAAAGTTTTCCCTAACATATAATCTAAACTCTCCCTACTGCTTATTCTACCCCCACTAACTAATGAAAAGACCTGATACTTCATCTTATTAACACAGTCTTTCTTGCACTTGCAGGCAGCTTCAGCAGTTTTCCTAGACTGAACAGGCTAATTTTTCTTAGCTTCTCTCCTCAGTGTTAGTGTTCACTGCTAGTGGTCTTCTGTGCATCTTTTTCCATTTTACTCACATCTCTTCAAAGCCACAGAGCTGTGCAATGAAAGCACATGTTTTCATGCAGACTGCTTAGGATACCTTGCTCTGTCCACGCTGTCCTTTCCAAGGTACCTTTTATTTATAACAACATCATGGTGGGGTCCTCTATTATTTAAAAAAAAAAAAAAAAAGCAGATTGTCTTTTATTCAACCACGTCAGGTGTCCAAGCATCACTTGTGTGCTTGTCCAAGCATCCCTTGTGCTTTTAGATATCTGGAGTGAGCTCTTTCTCTGCTTCTTTCTTATTAACCCAGGCAGCACCACCGGGCTGCAGCGGGCAGATGACACACACAGACTTGGATCGGTTGTGCTTCGGTTCCCGGGTCTTCTCTGCATTCCTCACTGTGAGAACAGAAAGAGAGACCCGTATGAGAAATGTTCTCCTTTGGGGGTCAGCAGTAATAAAGAAATATTGAGAGCTATTGAGATGAATATTTGTTCACTGGGGATGACTTATCCCACTACAAAGATCACATTTCAGTTGTAAAACAGAAGACAAAGATCAGGGTTCATCTGAAAGAAATAAACAGACAATTTTAACCCCACTTTTAAAGCTCGTTTAAGATAGTCACTATTAGGAACTGTGTGTTCTGCACTGCCAGGAAATGACAAAAATATA
>VZSG01000905.1:16967-28760 GCA_013398315.1 Nothoprocta pentlandii
TTTCCTTCTTTCCTTCTTTCTTTTCCTTCTTTCCTTCTTTCCTTCCTTCTTTCTTTCCTTCTTTCTGTTTAAATATATGAACTATCCTCTACCAACATTCTAAAATGCTATTTTTAGATTCATGTCATGCTTTAAATTATTCCAGTTCAAATTAATTGATTCATGACCAATTTATCTGATTTCCTTCACTGCCAGATGGGTACAAAGAGACAGGAACGTTATGTGTCACCAGCTGTGCTGCTACGTCTGGATAAATGGCTAGATTACTTTATGTATGGAACCTGTAGTGGTTTTCATCAAGAATCTAACATTCAATTTGTGATCATTATTGTTATTTAAACTAGAGGAAAGGAAATGTGTTTCTTGATTTGTGTTAGCAATCATGGTATAACAAGTGTCCCCCTAGGCACATACCCTTCAAAGAGAGGATCTCATTTACTGTGATCATATAAAAGATGCAAACAAAATCCTAATTAATGGTATCCAATAATGGATATGTAAGCTTTGAAAATCTTAAAAGGTTATGATTTAACAAAACAATTTAGTATGGTTCAAATTGGAGAGAAAGCTTAATCTGGTACCAGTTCTAGTTCTATCCCAAAACCCCAGGTAAAGATATTTTACCAATTATCTGTAATAGAAGAGAGTAATGCTCTAAAACAGAAAATTCATCCAGAAGGAGATAAAAAAAAATTCTTAAGTAAAGCATAGCTTTAAAATGATTTCAAAATTATTTTCATCAGATACTCTTCTATATTAATTTACAAAGGAAAATCAAATTAAGAACTATAAACCAGAGAGCATGCAGCACTTTGTCATTTTCCTTCTATCACTATCTCTGTGTGCGTTCTTTAAAATGTGAAAATTTATCCTTAAAGCTTACTTCTGATGTGCAGCCTCCAACATGTGAGGTCTTCCATTCTCTTTTTCTTTTTCTAAGTAGGGTACCTTCTTATGTGAAGATAATAAGGAAAATTAGAAGATCAATAAAATAAAAATAATATTGGCAAAGAAAAATCTAGAAAGACTGTGTAATGGACTTACAACAGCCTAAAACCTGCTGTCATGCTGTCACTGATTTGGCTATTTGAGTTAACAAGCCTGGGGGAAAGAGCAGCTAGATGGAATGTTTTGGATACCTTATCCATTCAAAACGTTAGAGAAAGATGATTTTTCTAAAGCCACATAACTTTGCATCTTGCTGGTATCAAGGTATGCAGAGAATATATTCATGCAACTTTTCTAACCAGAAAAAGCATGCTGCACCCATAGCAGTCCCCTCTTGAAGAATTCAAGGACAGATTCTTTTGCAGTGCTATTTTTTAAAAGCCCTTGCTGGCAGCTGCTGTATCAGAATTGCAGCAAACCTATAGTCAAAATCTGTAACTCATGTAGAGAAGGAAAAAAGGACAAAATGTCTTTAAGTGGAATGTTATCATTAGAGATATAAAAGTATTCTTCTCTTTATAAATAAAGTGTTATATAAAATCTTAAATGAGCTGAGGGCTCAAAGTCCTGAGGTAAATCTATCAGTATGTAGAACTCAGTTCCAAAGTCATCACAATTATTACCTTTATCAAGTGTGATTTATATGGTTCTTCTGTGCCAAATGATTTTTTTTTTCATATTAACATAGAAGAAAGCAGCAATGGGGAAAAATTATTTCCCTTTGACAACCTGAGAGGTAGTAATAAGTGATATTTCTGCTCTGAGTAGTGAGCAGCAGTTTGGGGTGAAGAAAGCAACAGATAATCAAAATAGAGGAACAACCTTTGGAAATCCATAGTGAGCATGAAAGTGCCTTACTGCAGCTCTGAGGAACTCTTAAGAGTCTGCCATTAATCCCACAATGGGGACAGAAAAGACACACTTCTGACCTCAAAGCACTGATGAGTAATCTCTGAAATGGGAGTACTGGAGTATGCTCTGAGGCATATCCTCACACTGAAACTAATGGAGCAAAACGTCGTGTTAGAAACCACAGACAGAATTATGATTATTACATGACTTTCTTAAGAATGCAGCATGGTTAATTCCAACTAGGGGATTTAGGGGCTTGTTTATTTGCAAAAAAATAAAGCACATCTACATGTCATATATAGTCATCCTTAAGAAACAGAATGAGACCTTGGCAGTTACTATTGAAACTTGTAGCACAATTTTTAAATCCCTTACATTTTATCAGACTAGTTAATTGAAGAGTAAAAAGTGTTTTGTTTATGTTATCTCCTCAGCATATTCTACAGACATCTAGGCTATATCTAGGTTATATAACATGGGAGCACTTTTGATTTCCTGGATTTAGCTGTTAACACTGTGATGAAAAAGGTCCACCTACAAGGAAATCATTTCGAAGAAAACAAATGCTGGCATACCAAGCAGTTTGACCTATACCATTTTTCAAAAGGCTCTTCAGTGGAGATCATCTAACCTTGCCTGCTTCAGTTTGCTCCAAAGCATAAACATAGCTATAGCCTTAGTTTTATTTTGTGTTTAGACACAAGAATTTGACTTGACACAGCTGATATTCTTGCTGTTTGTACACAATAATAATACACCTGGACTTGGTTTCAGTGTACTCACAGGTGCTTATAGCCTTCTAAATGCCCATAGACTATTCAAAAAATACATTGAACATGCTTGCATTTTAATATCCTATCTACTTTTCCCCTTCCCTTCCCTTACTATATACCCTTCTAAAAACACCATACCTAATCAATTTCAGGAGAGGAGTTTCCATATTTCATTGGAAGATTACAACTTTAATCCTCCTGATATGTGAATTTTGTTCAGGGATTCGCGAGCAACTATATGTCAGGATTTTATTTGTATATATTACAGCTCATCTGAAACTTCAAATAATCCTTGTGGTTAAGCTATTGACTTTCTTACAATGTGTCTCTGATTGTACATTTCTTCCTTGGGGTTCTCCAGATTTATAAACTGTAGCTCAATAAAGATCTTAGTATGAATATATGTTGCTCACCATTCAGAAAACCAGTAAGCCTAACATCTTAAAATCTCTAAAATGATCCATTAAACACTACTATAACTTTTTCTTTTCTTTCACCAAAATAGGCAGATTTTTTATTATTATTATTTTACTACTAGTGACTTCAAAGAAATGGAAAAACTGATCTGGTCTGTTAATTCATCTTCTGCAGAAACTGCCTAGTGCAACAGATAGCACTCCTGTGAATTTTAATTGATTTAGTCTGCTGTACCAGCTGAATACCAGAATACCAATGCTATTATACTGATATTTCAAAGAGTAATCAATCAATCAGTGCTCTGAGTGAGTAGGAGTCAAGCTGAGGAACTTTCCCCCAGCAGGATCAGCACTTCAGCATTTCTAAATTAGAGAATGGTTACTACTCCTCTTGAACAAAATGATAAAACTAAAATGGGAAATATGAAAAAGAAACTGAAATCCTTTCCCAAAAAAAAAAAAAAAAAAAAAAAAAAAAAAAAAAAAAAAAAAAAAAAAAAAAAAAAAAAAAAAAAAAAAAAAAAAAAAAAAAAAAAAAAAAAAAAAAAAAAAAAAAAAAAAAAAAAAAAAAAAAAAAAGAGAATGACTAGATTCTTTATCATCTGTTTGAAGTTCTCCTGCTTACATCTTTTTCCTTGAACAATGTAATCAATCTCTCAATTATCATATTCCCATTTACCCATTTTTATTTTATTACCCATCACATTTACCATTTAACTGATTTTGAAATAGAATCATTGTCATGAGTCAGAAATACTATGCTTTTTCTGTTAGCTCCTGTATTACTTTTATAATACAATGTCCATCATCTTTTTTTTTTCTTTTTTCTTTTTACATATTTATTTTAGCTTGTCATTGACCAGTGCACCACTACTCTTAATTGCACTTGCATGCTCTTGTGGCTGGATTTTCATTGTTTAAACAGCAATTTATCTCCTAAGCTCTAATAATCTACGAAGTAGGTGCACAGCATTCTGCATATACATATGGGAATATAACAACCCCATTTGAAATCCTTTGTTCATAACATATTCTGAATCTTACTCCCTGTGACATCTTTGTTGCATTATTCTTGATTCAGGACAAGAAGCAGCCTGTGCTAGTTTATCTATCACTAGCACATTTTTTTCTGAACTTCTTATTCCATGAGTAGCATTCAAAATAGTCAATTTAAAAATAATTTTTATAAAGTAACCATCAGCTTTTACATATATTTAGCTTATTCTGCTTTGATAGCAAAACTGAAAACTGAAAGGCTCATATTTCAGTATGTTACAATTATCTCTGATGCCAAGCCATGAAGTAATCAGATAAATGATAAAAGGAGAGTTTTTGAGATTAAATAATTTCAAAAAAAAATGTTTTTAGACTTTTCTCTGAATTATAAAAACAACCTAGATTTATAGGTCATACTGATGTGAACAACTGTTAGTGCTGGCAAGAATGGGGAGCGGATGGGTCCCAGATCGGTGCCTCCTCACATCCACAAGGAAACGTTCACATTTACCCTGCATATTCCTGTTACAACACTGAGATTCCAACCATGTCTCTACTTTATATTCTACAATTGTAAGGTAGGAGTTTAACCCCACACCCCATTGTTTCCTCTCATTTCTTTAAACTGGTACCTTCCTCATCTCGGTAAATTCCTACCTCCATCTTTGTCACTGATCAGTTATAATCACGTACGGGAAGGTACTCAATCTTGTCATTATCTACACCCAGTCAGTTATTTCTCCAAGGTCACTGAGCCCCAGAGCTTTAGATTTAAAATCTTCACAAAGGAAGATTTTGACACCAGCCTCTCTATTATCTATAGGATCCACCCTGCAACTCATCTGAGAATTTTCGTATAGGCAATGGGATCATGGTGGACATATTTCCTGGAACACACCATTTAAGGACAAAAATGGTATGAGTAGACTGTAGGACCACCAAAGGGATTTTGTCCCTTTCAGGACCAAAAGTAGATCTCATGGTCTCATCCTCTGCCAATGCACCCCTAATAATTTAAACTCAATGGTAAGTTTCAGGCAAATTCGATAGAGATACAAGGGCCTAATACTAATACTACATTTCTGTGTAAGTCTTTGGAAAATGATAATGAAGACATTCCAAATGGCAGAAAAGAGAGTTTCGTTTTGGTTGGTAGCAGTTAGCTGATCAGCTGGGGAAGCAAATATTCACACAGTAGTGAGCTGAGAGGAGTGGGAATGTTCAGAGGACATGTACTGTGATTTGCACTTCACAGTGCAAATAGTCTTGTGATGGTCAGGAATTAGATCTATTAATGTCATCTTATTAGATCATATTAATGGTAAAAAGTTCTCATGGACCAAACTGAATGTCTACAAACAGTTAGAAATTTCAATCAGCCTAATAAACCAGATATAGTAATTAACCTAGTTTTTCCTACAATAACTTTATTTTCAAAGTAGAAAATACAAGTTTATTAAATACAAGTTTATTTTCCTCTATATATTTGTTTGCTTGTTTGTTTCTAATTTACTGTCTAATATAAGATCTGGAAAATAGGAAGTAGAAGTGAAAGTTCATATATACTTTGTAAACAGGCAAATAGGGCTCTACAAATCTGGAAGAATTATAGAGATTTTTTAAATTGCTTTGATCAAAAGATTGTCAGATGCTAGAAGGAAGAGAAATATGAGAATTTTAATGATGGGAGAAAAACAGAAGATGGATTTTTTTAATCTAATAATCTAGATTAGTACTGAAATATCATTTTGTCTTGTAGGAAATATAAATCCATGCCGACTAGAAAAAACTGAGAAAGCTTTGTTAGGCATGGATGCCACCTACTGGAAATCAATAAAAGCACAAGAACTGAGATATCTGAGTGGTCAGTGCTTGTGATTTACTGACTAAAGAGAGGAGTGAACTACTGTCACATATCGAGTCTAAATGTACAAGCCCGTGTTCAAAATAAAGACAAACACATGGCTAAAAATAAAAAGATGATATTATCTAAGTCAGTAACCTAGGGAATGCTAACTGCAGTTAGCTGTTATGCTATGTGCATGTAACAATAGCAAACAAATCTATCAATTTCCAACTTCAAATTCTAAATTAAATGTTAAAATGATCATTGGTGCTTACAGAATGCTGACCAGGCCAGTGATTCAAAAAACTGGACATTTGCAGAAGCTCTAAGTATTTCTGTAAAAGAGACAATCATACAAAAAAATGTGACCGGAAGATAAATTTCCTTACAGCCCTAGGCCAGAAGCAAAGAAATTTTCTTTGGTGAGTGTTGAAACAGACCTTCCATACATATATGGTGAATAAACCATCATTAGCTGGTTAGTTACATACCTTAGCTCAGGTATGACCCAATGACCTTCTTTAATAACATAAAAAAACCCTGCAGCAGACTGTGTAAAATGAAGTCACAAAATTATTTTGAGAAACGAGGTATAGGTTAGCCTATTCCTAAGCAGCATTTAAAGCCAAATTCAAATCACCTTGAACATTCTTTATTGACTTGAATGTCAGCCAGCATAGGCACATAAACAACAATTTACATTCTAGAACAAAAGGGCAATCAACATTCCCGATAAAAAAAAAAAAAGCCTTTTTTTTTGTTTTCTTCCTCTCATAGAAAAATTTTAAACTCACACATGTTTTAAACACACACATATGTACACTCATAGCATTTTAGACATTTATATCTTGTGACGGTTCAATGTGTTTAAGAAGGCATCTTACAATCATGCAATAGTTCGATTTTTAATGACTGAGCAAAGTGTGGAAGTAGGGATTATAATGGAATAAAATGATCTTGGATGTTCTCAAAGACAACCAATTTGGAGGCACTGCTGCTGCTAAAATAATGTATGTTTTTTGTGTGTTACACAAAAATAATAAGAGTAATAAGAGTAGAATTTAATGGTTTTGCCCAGTTCTCAGTGTTTCAATTTTTCTTGGCATTCCGGAGTGTTACAGCTAACACATGTAAGTTGAGGTACTCTAAACAGAAATAAGAACGACAAGAAGCAAGAAAAGACTTTGACTACGTAAACCTGCTATAACAACTCAAGTACAGCTCAAGCAAAACAACACAAATGCGAACAAGTAAAATCTGACAGGAACAAATTTATATCAGTTGTTTAATCATTTGAGAAAGAGTTATATTTGTTTTAATAATGCACCGCAACTCAAATTTTAATAATAAAAAGTTCATCTAGATTTTCTTATCAGACAGTCCTTTTATTACTTAAATACAATATATTTTTCAAAAATAAAGCCTAGTTCCTGGGACAACTCCTGCTTCCTTAGTCTCATAAGATGTCATCATTTTTAGGTGGACCATAATAGTACCCTACCAAGCTGTAAGCAGACTCCAGCAAGTATTGCTCAAGAACAGTCCTTTTGAAGGGCTATGTAAGGTGCAGAGGAGAAAATAAGGTCTGGTGCTTAAACCAAGACTATCTTTCATAATGATTAACTGATCTCATATATCAAGGTGCATTCTTGATGGAATAACAGAACAGACAAAGAGGCAGGATTTACCAGAACCTTAGCACAGCTATAGAAGTAGTGGAACAGCTTTACCCAATGTGCAAAGGGAAAGTTTTTTTGTCTTTTGTTTCCAA
The DNA here is from genome assembly GCA_013398315.1 of Nothoprocta pentlandii. Classification (NCBI taxonomy): domain Eukaryota; kingdom Metazoa; phylum Chordata; class Aves; order Tinamiformes; family Tinamidae; genus Nothoprocta; species Nothoprocta pentlandii. The sequence goes on from VZSG01000905.1 coordinate 24,570, forward strand.
GTTGCATTCTCTGTGCACCAATTCTCACTGATCTCAGAAAGAATTTTAGAAAAGTAAAAATGCGGCAAAGTCAAGCCCCATGTCTCCTTATATAACTTTTTCAAGTATTGCAGATGAGTAGAGCAGGTCTGACAAAGTACAAGTACCACTGATCATAGGGGATACTCTGAGGCATAAAGTAAGGTTCCTGCAGTTCAGGAAATTCAAACAAATAGCTCTGCAAAAAGGAAGAGGGAAAGAAAAAATTCAAAAATAAAACAAAAATGCAACTGTTGGACCAGGAAAACTTTGGTAGCTGCTTGCTTTCAACCCTCAGCCAATAAGCTTAAAACTTACACTTCTCCCACCAACAAAAACTTTCATATCCTTGAAATATACACATAAACATAACACTCTTCATAATAAAATTAGTAACAAATCTCATGTTTTGAAGTATAAAGACTTCAAAAATAACAACTATACAAAATAAAAACTATAATGACACAACCTAATTTATCAGAGAATTTCACAGAACTGTACCACTCCTAGACATCTTTCTCCATTCTAATTAACATGACTACACGGAGTTTGTGATCCCACTGTAACTCCTCCAGAGTTAGCAAACCTACATTTACCTGCACCAGAATAAAACAGTTTAGGAACACTCCTGCTCTTATTTTCCCTCCGCCGGCACAAGAATGTACACACAGTTCATTTGGACATCAGCATTCATTTATTTCCTTCTGGATCCTTAGTAATTTTCTTTCATAAAATATCAATCAGAAAACTCCCGTCAAGCCAAAGCACCCTCCAAATAGTCGTTGGTATGCCATATGTGAAAGCCTATTATAAAAACTTGCATTTTGGATTAGCTTAATTTCTATTAGGAAGACAGAGAATATCAACCAAAATGAAGAATTTAAACATTTCAGTCCTGACTGGCAACTCTTTTTGTTTGCTGTTGCATCAAACAAGTATTTTTTTGAAGAAAGGAAAGTAAGCATACCATTTACAGAAATGACATCCTTTAACATTTCATTGAAGAATTTCAAAATCTGTGCATAAAAGTCAATATGATGGTAATTAGAAAATTTAGAATGAATATATAGGTTGTACCCATGTTTACTTTTTACTGAAAAAGAAGTTAACTGATAGTAACCTTCACTAGCATCTTGTACATGTCTTTATCAAATATTCAGATTCAGAGGTATAAAACAATGCCTCCATTCACCATAAAAGCAAAAATAAACTGAAGAATTACTTCTCTCTTTTAAACCCCAACAGTGGGCTTGAAGGCTCTTATCTTCAATTTCCACCCTGCCTTGATTTTACATGTATGTTGCTCTCACTGAGTTCTGCTGTTCAGAAAGTCAGTCCCCAGGTTAGTCTGGCCCTCACTATAAGTCTTGTAGTGCTCCATCTCCTAAGAAGCAGACATATGTTTAGCTGCATTTAGGCTATAATTCAACAGATTATTTAAGCTTATGCATTAAATTTATCTCTATGAATTATGTACTTAACTATCTTAGAAAATCTGAGCTTTAGAATATTTCTCAGAAAATAATAGCTGACATGCTGCAACATTACAACTAAAATGTGGATATTTTTACCTCAAAAAGGACAAACTGAATCATAGGGTATAAAAACTAATGAAGATTAATCTGGAGAATTGCTAATTGCATTCCACTTGTGTCTATACATTCCAAGATCTAGCTTTCAATGTGATGCATATGGCAAGGAAGGAAGAAATCGCTGGTACCATAAGCTTAAGAGTCTAAACAGCTTTCTATAAAAAAAAAAGGATTCTGTTTGTTGGTTTTAGGAAGCATTTGTACATCCTAGAACAATACTCTTCCCATAGGATTCTTAAATTTGTACCATAAATGAAGTTCTGCAAAAGACATTCAGCGTCAAAACAAATGCAGGTCCCTTAAAGCCAGAACCCACCTCCAGCAGAACAAAGATAGATAACTTAACTCCATAGGCAGCACATGGAAATAATTTGCTATCAGTACACTAATCTGTCTAGAGTAATTCATAGGATATATTGTGTAGAGCAAAAGGAAGGAGTATAAAATCCCGTAATTTTCCCCAAACTTTAATTATCCACTGGAGATTCCATATAGAATGTATATCTAGAAGTATTTCTCCAAGTAAACCATTAATTAAAACATGTACCCCCTTGCAGGATTCTGACTATGGTATCAGTTTATAATATGCATATTCAGGTACAGTGCTTCTGAAGACCTCTTCATAACATTGTGTTTAATTAGGTCAATGATTGATATATATCTATATTGTAGTCAGAAGTATCTGCAATTTTTTTTTGTATCCAGTCATAATAGTATGTATCTTATATATACCTAAGTGTGTTATATGCTTGTGGGTAATGCATATCCAGTTTCTACAGAACAGGTACACATGCTACAGGCATATCCATATTAAAGCAAATAAATAAATAGATATTCTGTGAAAGTTTGACTCACATCATTCTCATTTAAACAAGCAGTTTCTTTATCTGAAAATAAATTATTCTCAAAGATACTTCGATGAGAAAAAAAAGTTTCCAAGCGTCTCCCATATATAAAATATATCAAGACCATGTGAAATACCTCAAACAGAACATTCAGCTCGCAGCAGAGACTTTCAATTTTACCTTTTATTCTGTGTAATAGTTACAAGCAGGTTTCTCCTTTTCTGTATCTGAATGGCATATTTCATTTCACACATCCATTGCTTTCTGCTCAGCACTGTAATTCAGCTAAAGTAAAAAGCTTAGTATTTGAAAATGTCAGCTGCCCAAAAGATATTTGGAAGTTTGTGAATGTTAACCTTTCTAACATTTGCTTAAAGCCATCTGAAATTAATTCTCCTCTCTACCTTCCCATGTCTAAATAAGGAAAAGGGACTATTCTAAGATGCCTATTTAAGCAGGAACTAATACAAAATATATGATCTCTTTGGGGAAAACAGACCTCCTAATACATGTAAATAACTCCCCTTCATGTTAATAGAAATACAAAGGGAAGAGATTATTGTATCCCAAGATTATGATTCAGTAAATTAAAGTTATGTTCACCAATCATTTCCTCTTACTATTCTCATAATAAATATTTCTTTCCAATACTAGTTCTATGAATATCTTTATTGCTCGCTGTATATAAAAATACAAAGAAATAAATATAGATTTCTCTATATAAGTGATCATTAAATAATTTTAGAGCTTAAGATATTTGTTTTAACCACTGCCTATCAATTCCTCAAGTGAAGACTACTGGCAACAGAGAGAGATTCTGAAGAAAACTTTGAAATATCTTACCAAATAATTAGGACTTCCATTTAATCATAAAATACAACTGGACAATAGAGTAAAATACTTCAGTTTACTAGTCACCTGAGCATACATATTATATGTTTGATTGCATTCTCTCAACACGAAATAAAATGAAATTGCAGTTCTCATTTAAAAATGCATACACACCACAAAACACCATGTAATCATCTCAAAGAAGCACATCAGAGGTAAAATTGCTTGTTAAAAGAAAATACTGATCTGAAATACTGATTTTAAAATGTTTTATGCTTAAAACAGCTAACTTTCTGTTATTGATACAGTTTATTCTATCACACCAGGATTTTTGAGGCTCTGCTTCCAAAAATAAATACTATTTACCTGACACTAGTAGGTCCCGCTCCAATAAAATGATATGAGACTATTATCTCAAATATGAAATGTTTTTTTTTTTCCCTCTGCAGTCTATTAAAAAAGAAAAATCACACTTCTGATGACATATGATGATAGCCTTCCTCAGAAAAAGTACACTGGACCACATAAACAGAACAAAATGTTTGTATTCAGGACCAACATTAAAAAAAGTGAGACCACACAAGACTATTATGAAGATCTACATTTTTCCTACAGAAGTACTTATCTCAAACTTTTTCTTTCTAAACAAATCTAAAGCCCTACACATAAATCCCATTTAGATTCTCACATTTTCCCCCATTTTTATATATCATTATTTTCCAAAATATAAGTTTGATGTCTGCTCTACCACCTCCACTATCCTACTTTGCATCCATCTCCTCAACTCATGTCATCTACATCCTAAGCTTTCCTTGAGAAAGAGCAGGACGCAAGATACGCTTTTGCATAGATGAGTAGTTTGGTTTTCTAGGCTGATCTTGCAACCTGTGGTAAATGCACTCTTG
>VZSG01000905.1:28870-42462 GCA_013398315.1 Nothoprocta pentlandii
AATCATATGACTCTTTGCATGTGGCTAAAAATATAGCAGTACTTTTTAACATATAGTCTTCAGCAGTACTTTTTAACATATAGTCTTCACCTCACAGGAGACAAAGTCCCACAATACATAGATGGAGGAGACCCCACATCTGAAACATGAGAGAAATGATTATAGTCTCCAAAGCAGAGAATCTATACTGGCTTCATTATTTGTGCTAGGGAATATGCCATTGCCCCAATCATATAGGCCAGCAAAGACTGGACCCACAGACCTGGTTTCTCTATATCCATACTGTATTTTAGAAAGTAGGTATTGGGCACACCCTGGCACAACAAGGAGTCTAGTAACACTTCACGCTGACATAGTATAGGCATTTCTGCTACATCACAATGTCATCATTTGTCTGCTTCACACATCGTGTGATCTCAATCTCTTTTATCTTACAATGAACTATGCATCACATATACTTCAGTTTGAAATGGGATTTAAACACATCTTTTTGCTATTTCTGATGTGTTTTTTTTTTTCCTGCTGTTTCTGCTATTCTGCTATATTTATCTTTGCCGTGGAATCACACCTTTCAATAGTAGCAGTCCAGGACAAGCCTTTACTGGAAGGCTGGATCTTGCATCCTAAAGGAACCACAGACCTAAGAGATGACAGGAAATAAAGGAATATTTGCCTGGAACATCTCACATTATCTTCCCAATGAAGGAGTCTCTCTATCACTGACATGATATTTGGTACAAGGGACATCTGTAACCTATATGTGGGATCTTATTCTACATAACTGAGAGAATTATGGTAATTACAAGGTTTTAAATAGGAAATGACAACATTCAAGGTCCTTTTCTGGGACCACACTCTTCAGCATGAACTTTCTACTTTCCGGAAACCCTTATTTGTTGAGAAAATGATGCTATTATTACAATCTATCAATCTTTGTTTCTTAGCATGCAACACCTTCTGGGGTTACCAAATTCAAATTGGGCCTGAAGTCTAAAAACATTGTTACTCATGTTCCTTATACTCACATGGTCTGCATGAATAATATGCCCTGCTTTTCACACTTAAACAGGAAAAAAAAAATAAAGGAAGATTATCTATTAATAGATTTCCAATTGTACAAAATTGCCATAAGACAAAATTTCCATACAACAATTTTCCATCAATGCACACACATTTGCATGTATTCAGGCAGATCATAAAAGCAAGGTCCTTGTAATCTCTAAACATGTGCAGTGTAATCTGGGTCCTCTCCCAAACATAAGCACTCTCTCTCTTTTATTTTCAGCTAATATTTTACTTGAGAAGACTGTATTAATACTCACTCCACACTGCTCCCAGAGTTTGATCTACTCAAACTGGATTGTTTGAAACAGGCTGATATGAAAAATTTTGGTCACATAGCAACTTGATAAACCAGAAATAGGCTTCTGGTTTAGGCAGGGAGTACTTCCTTTTAGCTGCTTACTTCTTCTATCTATACACTTTTGTAGATGTTAGCCCCTCTGACAGTGCAAAACTCTGAAGCATGTCTTCCAAAAAGGCTGCTAACCAATATAACCAGCATAATTTAGGAAGAGAAAGAAGAGACTCACAGAAGTTTCTGGAAATGAAAAAGACAGCATAGCATATACCGTCAAAATGTAATTTGATTAAAAAAAATCTAAAGGTCCACTCTATCTTAAAATTAAGGCACTCGTTAATCTGACAGTAATTTAAAGGATCAGCCAACCTGTCTGGAAAACAAAAAGCAAGATGGAGAGTGAGGAGGAAGAAAAGCACAGCCTGCCTATCTACCTCAGCCACATGAAATACCAGCCTGACTGCTGAAATTAGATGAGCAATGACATTTTTACCTCTATCCTGTCTCTAGGTGTCATGTGAGATTTCACAGATGTATATAAGTCTTGCCAGGGCCTTGGCAATGATTTCACAGTCAAATATCTGATATAGTTAGCAGATATATAAGCTTGATAAACCTATAGTCCCAAATGTGATTTCTTAAGAAATTTTCTGCCTTCACTTCTTTATAAATTGGAAATGGATCAGCTCCCTATTTAGATAATGGTCATCAGGATTGAACTATTGAGTGTCATTGGTATCCCATGCCATGAAGCGTGGGAAAGGGTGAGCTTTTACCCGGTATAAAAAATGTCCTGTTCCCTTCTGTAGTTCTCAATAGTTTTTGAGGGAACTAAGTTTTCTTCTGTACCCATGCACCCTCCTAAGTGCATTAGACCATTCTTCCAGATTGGAGGCAGGGAAGAAAACTAGAATATCTGTAGAGAACGATTGTAGAGAACGAGAATATCTGTAGAGAACGTTCTCTGTAGAGAACGATGAGCCCCACATCAAAAAGTAAAACAGAAGTGACCCAGCCCGACACTATAAACATATTTAACACATGAACCACTTAATCGGAAAATATATTGGGATGTAGAGATTGTAGAGAACGATCTGTAGAGAACGATCTGTAGAGAACGAGAATATCTGTAGAGAACGTTCTCTATAGAGAACGATGAGCCCCACATCAAAAAGTAAAACAGAAAGTGACCCAGCCCGACACTATAAACATATTTAACACATGAACCACTTAATCGGAAAATATATTGGGATGGGAAGGTACCATATTTAGGGCTTCAGCTATGTCTGTCACCACAAATTCCCTGAGCTATGATACAGCAAAAAAGACACTATTCATTGTAGCTCTAACTTTCCTCCTCATTCATACTCTTTTTCTCTCCCAATATACCTAGATCTTTCGAACACATTGCTAGTTCTTTTTCCTTCTTTATGAAGTTTCAAATGATGGTGTCTAAAATAAATATTGTAATTCTGTTTCTGGCTCTTTGTAAAGTAATTGGTGCTTAATAGTTCGTACAGATGATTTGGTCTGACATTTTCAAAACTGATTTATTGCACTCTTTACAATAAAACCAAACCAGTTCTAATCTCACAGATGCAATAGGGCTATGCTGCACTGGTGATTATGATCATACAGTCTATATGTTGCAGCCTTCTTTGCTTTCTATAATTGTTATTTATTACCCATTTCTCAGAGAAATCACATACCCAAAGCAATAGATTCTCTCCACTGGGATCTTGCATGCTACCTCAAGAGCAGAATTCAATAGTAATCATAAGTAGACACAATATAAAAAGTCATTCTGTTAAAATCCCTGAAGCTGTACATGGCAAGTAACTGATAAGACTTTTATATTTTCTCTACAAAATAGACAAAACTTATACTTTGGAACTTAACATATAAGCAAACAGAAATTAAACAAAACCCTAAGTCTAACTACATCTCTTTTAAAAATTGTTGTTCATTCTTCACAAATACTGCTAACTTTATTTCTGTGTTATGATTACCAAACTTTTTAAAAACAAAGTTGGATAAGTCAGTTTTGTTTTATACAGAATAGGTTCAAGCCCTACAGCTGCTTTATTCAGAATAGAAAAAAAATCTACATGTGCAGTTTGATAACTGACACCCTCCTGAGCTATTTCATTGCTAGTATGAAAACAGATTGATTTGGATTTACTCTGCCCAGTTTTCATGTATTCTTCAAATATCTGCGAAAACAAGAAATAGTGTATTTTTATATGACTGATTGGTGCACAAAGTAAGTTTCTTGGTTGGGATAGTACAACATCACATGAACACTTTGAAATTCCTTTAGGATCATAATGAGACCAAACACATACTGTACTGATATAAAGTCCACTTTATATATCAGTAGTCTACTGTTCTGATATAAAGTCCACTTTTTTCTTTTTTTTTTTCTCTTGTCTACAGAAAATGCTACTATCCAGCTAAAGAGCAAATTAATTCAATCAGCTTATCCAACAGAAGCTGTCAGGGTCCTTCTCTATGCTTTTGGCTACTTGTTTCGCCTGCTTCCTGTTGATTCTGAAGTTCGCTATTTCTCTATAAAGATTGACATAATCCTCATGATTAATCTAGACCTTGGGTTCCATGCTGATACCAGTTTCACAAACACCTGAGGCATTATCAACTTACACTGCTACTAAAAGTTGTAGTCTTATGGCTCCCTTACTCCCGTGGCCACTTTTTTCCCTCACACAAGCTTATGCAACTAGTTAGATTAATCTGAAAAATAGTGCTAAAAGAAACCCTCTAAATATGTCAATTTTAATTTGCATCAGTTTCTTGACTATTATGCGGCTACGTGAATGCACATGCTGGTACAAAGCCTACAGCTCTGCTGGGCAATGCAAACAAAGAAAAGTCTCTTTCAGAAGCTGTGTCAATTGATAGTGATTTAGAATATGAAAACCCAGTGAAAAGTATGACAAGAGGAGTACTAGTTTATTATTTTTAAAGAGTTATCAGAAGAATACACATCAAAAGGATTTAGGAAAATGTCTAGATATCTGTATCTCATTGCAAGAGAAGGGCCAATACAGGAAGTGGCAAATATAAATTTCAAGTGTGAAAAGATGTGCAGTCTAGTGAAATTGAGATTTGATTTCTTTGATGTCACATAATATTAATGAGGGTGTGTTACTATGGGCACTGGAAACTCTCTACACTATACTAACAAAGTAATACTAGCAATGGTGATGGAAGGCAGACACCCTTGCCTTTAAATAGTTTGCACATATCTCATTTAAAATTTGTGTACACTGTACTGTAGAGACAACTCTTCCAAACCTTAGGTAGCAAGTTCGTAGAAAGAAAATACTCACTGTGTAGTTGAGAAGCTCACATTTTATAGGAATATGTTACACATTTTTATAGAAATATGATCTATAGAAATGGGTGATTTTTTTAATGTATTTTTTCATGGTTTTGAAAATAATCTTAGAATGAAAACACTTAAAAATACTTTAAAAAATGAAAGGCAAATGCAATGTTCATTTAAATATACTTAGACAAACAGTATAAAACACAGAAACAGAAAAAATAGCCAATTTAGTTATTATTTAGCCAAAAAAAAGTATGAAATGAAAATAAGTTCAAGCTTAGAAATGAAAAATCTCTCATTTTGAAAAAAAAACCCTTTTTTCTTTCTTTTCTCTTTTTTCTTCTTTTTAAGAGAGAAGGAATATGTGAGGATAACAATGATCTTCACAGACATCATTCTACATGTCTATTTGGATCATTATGTTGGGTGAAAACTTGAAAAGCTTTAAAATCCAAATAGTGAATTAAGAGAAAAAAAAAAAAAAGAGAGGAAATAGGATGCTTGAATAATGCTACTTCGACCTCAAAATGCATGTGGACACAGAGGTCCAAAAATGTTTGAAAAGATAAATAAAAATTATATCAAACATGCCAGGACACGTTCAAAACCATGAGGGAGACATTGGTGCAGTCCCTTTTTTTGCCTAAGAGTTCTATGATACAGCTTAGAAATGCAATATATTCTCTCATACAAATGAACTCTTTTTCTAGATTTCTGATTATATTATGATAAAATAACTTCTTATTCTTCAAATTTCCTATTATTAGTGAAATTCATGAATTATTGAAGATTTTACCTAATTTACTGCAACTTAAAATTCATGACTAGAGTGATGATTTTCTAAAAACTGATGCCAAAAGGCATACAGCAATGATATGACAACAGATTTATAGATAACAACTAGAAGAAACCACTAAAACCTTGGAGGTCAAATGATTTTCTTTATTCTTTTGATTACAAGTATTCCTGTTACGGCAATTAGTAAGAAATTCCTCAAACACATGAAAGTGATGGAAGGAATTTACAACTTGAAAGATAACCATAAAATATTTCATAATATATACAAAAAATGATTTTTAATGAGGTCTAATTTCAGAGCATTCAACATGTTAGTATTGTATTTATCATCAAATGCTCAGTCTCCAAACTTCTGATGATGTCAAGCAAAGAACAACATATTAAATGACAGATGTTACTAGCTGTTGCCTGAAAAGAACACTACCAAACATACTGAATATTTTAGATTATAAAAAACTTCATCTATAAATAAACTCACTCACATACTCAGAGTGAAAGTTATAAAATTTTATTCAGCTTTTATTAATTTCCTTTTTGAGAATGAAAAATGAGGAAAAAACAAAAATACTTTGAAAAGAAATAAGGCAGTCTCCATCCATGTAAGTGCACATGTTGCTTTTCTGTGACTGACCATGTACAGATAAAAACAAAATGAACCAATAAAAGCCTTCTCAAGTGAAGATGCCTCATCTGAAAAATTCTTATAGACTGTGCAGAGCTGCAAGGCAAGCTCTACACTATTAAAACTACTTTGTTATACCCTACCACCGGTACTGTTGAGGTATAATATTTATGCTAACAACTCCTCTATAGCATAAATTATGGCTTTAAGTTATGAAGTTAAAGATAAGGAAGATAAGTATCACAAGTGCTACAACGGAAAATTCCTGAAACAATAGAAATTTTTCAGTTAATCATAAGAAACTCAGTCTACTTCCAGGTGCCAGAAATAGGTTGTTGTTTGTAATGATATAATAATACTAGCTCTCCTCAGAGTTTTAGGGAAGAAAATATTCATACAGTGTGTTGCTGTCCTGTGGTGGGTGAAACAGGTGCTCTGTGAGGCATTGGTTTAGTTTTTTAGGCCGTAGTTTCGGAGGATAGGACTCAGTGACCAATGTAATTCCTTCCTATCCTATGTCTTCATCCACCATTTGGATGTGGTAGATTAAATATATTTGCACATTCAAATATTGTTCAAATATCGTTTGTAAACAACAGCACTCAATCTTATGTTACTACCCAAGAGAGTCAATTTTTTATAAATTCGTCTATCAATAAAGAATTGCATAAAATTCACAAATAAGGAATACAGAAGTTTTAGATGCTTATCATAAGAGATTAAATCAAATATCTTCTAACATATACTTTCTTTCATTCACTTTGTCCTTCTGACTGACTTTTTACTATCACAAAAAAAAAAGACTAATGTAAAGGATTATAAAGATAATTTTGTGTTATAGTTTTTGGAGCAGAGAAAATTAGAAGTCAGTGCTCCTGAATTATTTAAGATAATACTCAACTTTCATCTACATTACTATACAAAAATGCTTTCTATTAGACATAGTCATAATGAATAAAATAATAAACATAATTCAATGTGAATGGAAACAACAATTAAAATGTAATGCTATTATAAGAATATCACAGTCTTTCTGATGAAGTATTTGGAGGTACTCATATCAGCTCAGCTTTATTTGAAAAACATTGTAAAAATTTGATTATAAGACATAAATGTAGGGTACAGAATTTAACACACACACACATATATATATACACAACTCAGTTAAACCCTGGTGTCTAAAAGACATTCATTTGACATCAATGAGTCTTCATATTTGATTAAAAACGGCAATATATTTAATAGTTGTTCTAGCAAAGGAAAAAAAAAGGCAAGCTTTATTTCATTGACAGATGAACTCTGAGAAGTCAAATACAGAAGCCTCCATGAGGGAACTGAAGTGGCCTCTCAAGTTCCCCACATTCACAGCTGTGAATGCCAAGTCACACTGCTCCTAACAATTCAATTACAGAAGCGAGCTTGCAACTGAAAATACAGGTACAGTAAAGGAAATGCAACCAGAAAGGAAATTACCCTCAGAGAAAGTTCAAGGAAGTTTGCATTATAGGATGTTTCAATGGAATAAAACACCAGCATCTGGAGCAACATCAAATGACTGAAGGGACAAGTTAAAGGAAAATTTTCCCCACGGAAGGCAATGGAAGGTGTGGGTAGATATTCTGATTAAATCTTTCTTAAGTGGATGCACAACTTACTTTTTCATAATTATTCTGTTATATAATGCACACTATTTTTAAAGGAAGGATGCATGCTTTTTTTATATGCACTTGGTATGCTTTTGGAAAAATAATCTTGTGGCATTTCACTTTAAGGGTTGGACTAACCAAATCCAAAAGAGAGACTGAACTCCATTGACCAAAAAATCCAATATGCTTACAAAAAAACAAGTTTATCTTATTGTCCTATCCTGACCAAAAAGTCTTATACACTTAAGAAAAAATAAGTTTACTCTATTGTCCACTGAGCTAACCAGAACAAAATCACAATATAAATCTCCAAGGAGTTTGTGTATGTAGCTAAATTCTGCATGTTAATTGTATCTGTATGTGAAACATATAGCTGTATGTTCTCACAAAACCCAGGCTTATTGACTACAAGGGGCTCATGGTTCGTAGTGTGCATATTAGTAATAAATTAGTAATAGTAGTGATAAATTAGTAATAAAATAGTAATAATTAGCAAATTAGTAATAAATACTCTTGTCCACTCTGTAAGGGATATCCTCATTATCATGAGTAATAACCAAATCATTTCTTGATCTTTGTTGAAAACCACTGCTATTTTAAAAGCATATATTTAGATTTACACAGAGAAATAAATTCTTCAAAAATTAGGCCTGCAAATACATTTGACCTTTGTATTTCACCAGCACATGTCATCAGATACCAGACCATGGAATGAACCACTAATTAAAATAATGAATAAATATTCAATCTTTAAGTGAAAACATGAAGTGTATGAGATAAAATACTATTGATGTACTAATGAAAGCTATATTAAATAATAAGCAAATGAGGCTAAATTGATAAATGATACATATCATTTTCTTGGGTTGTAGCTTTTAATAATGATTTTTATATTTGAAATAAGTTTTTTTTGTTGTTTTTTTTTCCATAGTGCCAAATTTTAGACCAATATGGCATCTCTTTTCAATAAAGAGAAGCTAAATAAATAAATAAATAAATAAATAAATAAATAAATAAATAAATAAATAAAACCCTAGGGAAGAGTCTAGCAATTGATGATGTGACTTTTCAGGTTGAAAGCTAGTCACTTATAGCATAATTTGAACTAAGCACTTATAATCCCAGCCTTCAAAACTGGCCTACAGTATATCAGCCTAAATGTATGAAAAATGTAAAATTCTTTAATCATAAAGAAGCTAAAAACAGAATGACATTACAGAGCAGCAACGGGTTTGCTTGGGGCCAAAGAGAAATGTCACAGTTAAGCTGCTGAATTTTTACTCTTGTCTCCTTGCTAATTATTTTCTCACTTCACTACAGTTCTGTGCTTTATTCTTCAAATGATTCCTAGTGTTTTAAAGTTCATTTTAGAATACCACACACCTGTACCTATAGTTGCTATGGGTTTTGCATCTTTGATACATGGAAAGACAGTCAGAGGCCATCACATGGAAGGCAACAGAGGTCAAAGGTGACCTGTAGGATACGTTACAGGCTAAATAGGACATATATGTTCAATGTATATTGAAGAATAAACTAACTCCTATGCCTAATGCAGAATCTTCTTGCCTTGACTTTACACTTCACTAAGGTCTTGATTTGGAAAATAAAAGCAAAAATACCACAAAAATCAGTTTGTTCTTTAGCTTAAAAAACATTTATCTACTTTCTTTAAATGATAGTTAGCAACTAATATATCTTTACAAAACATTTCCCTCAAAAATAGTTTGTGTAATGAAGCAGTTAGCTCTAACAACCCTTTAGCTAGAGACAGCTGGGACTCAGGCTATGCAGTTTTAATTAATAAATTAGGAAATGTAATGTAAAATACATTAAAAAAGACATCCCACATTAAAACTAATTGCTTCTATCAGAGGCAAAAGCTATATATCTATTTATCCTTAGCTGTTAGTGGGATGTTTTTCAGTCAGGCAGATCATGAGTTATTTCGGAATAAAAATCATTTACCTCTATTTTCTAACAGTCATGCCACGCTCTACATGAAAGGCCTAGAGATGAGAAGAAAAAGTACCTCTTAAAATACAGAAGATACAGAGATATTTTAAGACAGCTCATTGGGTAAGGTCCCCACTCTGTCTTTCGTATTTCTGGATCACATCCTTCTTATGGTAGTGGTAAGAAGCCCCCCAGAACTTATATCCAATTCGTTAACTTGAACCACCAAATAACTTGAAGGACCCAGCTGAGGTGTCCTCTGTTTATTTTACTCAAAGACAAAGTGCAGATAAGAAATGTTCAAAAGCAAATCAAGATGATGTACTGAACTGCCTCCTGATTATGTCTGTTTCTTTTTTTCTGTATAGACAACTGTATTTCCCACCTAGGGAGCATGTATAGGAATATTCTTAATTTAGGTGGTTTGGTTAATTACTTAAGGGTAAGTGGTACAAAACTAGGCCTTAGAACAACAGCAGCATTATGCAGGTCCTATGACAGCATTCCAGTCCTAGCTCTAGATAAGATCTCTCCATTGCTGAAAGCAAAACTGTTATGCTAGCATAGTGCTTTATGCAATATAAATAACACTGTTAAGAAATGCAGTATATTAGCAGACAGAGAATCATGCTAACAAGACTTGATGGCTTCCAGGTAATTTCATATAAAACTTAGATATTACTATACTTCTGAGCTGTGCAATATAGCATATTCCTTTTTATAATTATCTTGTTAAGTCCACCACCTTTGATTTTGTTAAAAGAACCCAACACATTTTTTTTTTCTGAGCTCAATAATGAAGGTGCACAGCTTCATAAGTAGGTAATAAATCTTCACAAAATATGTTGCTTCCCTAGTTACAGCTGTGTCTATTGGTGGCCCGTAAAAAGAGCTACTTCCTCTTCTTCACTGACTTGCCATGTAATAAAAAAACATTAGGGCTCCTATTCCAAAGCAATACATACATCACCTACTGTTACCAACAGCTTGTGAAATTCAGCATATAAAGGAGTTGTGACCATCACTCTCAGCATTCAATATGCTGAAGCTGTAGATCAACAGTAAAACTGTGTATAGTCCTAAACTAAATTTAAACCTTGTGTTTACCACTAAAAGGCAGTATTTTTATTTTATTTTAGATTTTCATACTCTTCATTTATTGAAATAATGTTAAAAAGAAAAATAGACAGATTTATAAGTATATAACATATTTTAAGGATTTGAAAGGTAGTTCCTGCAAATGATCTCTATTCATGTTACTAAAACAGACCTGGAATCACTGTACTATTTCTTGAAGGAGGCTGACAAAAGAAACAGTGCTCTCTTCTTTTGAGACAGAACAGTCAATTATTTTAAAAGGACAATTACACAATGTGCACAGTCCCTCTTTTGCTCCCAAGATTGGTAAGTAATCTCATGTCTGTCCTTTTTTTTTTCTTCTTTTTTTTTTCTGTGTATGAATTGTAGCAGTCCCTCTAAGCTCAGAGACAGAATGATACTCCTATAAATCAATCACATAGAAATGTCAGTGAATCATACTATATCTTCTAATGATGCATGTTCTAACCTCAGGGTATTTCAGTTTTCTGCAGAGACCTCTTCTACAGAGCATGTGCTTTTTAGAGGCATATAACCAGAATTCATAGCAAAACTTTTTTTTTTCATACTCTGAAAAAAAAATAAGAAAAGCACATTACAAACTTGTGTATAATTGTGCCCTGTGCTTCAGTGTCTATAAAGCCCAGAATAAAAAAAAAAAAAGCAACAGTAACATAAAACATATCTGAAGTACCTCCTTGCAATTATACAATAATCCACTTTTATTTTTTTCTCCTCTCAGAAAAATAAATAATCTGTCTTCACTAACAGACAATAAGTCTTTCTAAAGCATGTTCTTTGCTTCTATTAGAGCTATTAAGATTCACACACTCCAGTGTGAGCCATTATAGGAAGTTGAATGGACTAGGTTGTTAAGAAATATTCTGAAATACAAGTTGTGTCTTTCATCTCCGGAATATACAATGTGTATCATTCACTGATGCTTTAACTTCAAAGCCTGTATTCTGGATCAAGTTATTTCTTTCTTTTACTGGACATGATTATTTTACACTATGATACACTGTTTACCATCAATGGTTCTATCAGTATTAGTTTTACAAATAAATGTCTTCCTCCACCCAAATCCATTCACAATCCATCAGGACAGTGCTACAGATTTGTGGGATCACTGAATGCATATAGCACAATAAATAAGCCAATTGTAGAAGATGGCCAATTCGTACAGTTAACCACAGAGCATAACAAAACAAAACAAAATCAAGCAAACAAAAAACACCCCAATAGCAACAGAGATGCCTATTTTTAGGCAACTGAATCAAGCATTTGGGTCAGATTAAGACACGCATATTCAGGTGTCTGCATGCAATCTTTGTGAATGTGGTATCTAAAATACTTTCAACTAAAACATCCACATAGGGCAAAAAATACAACAGAAGACAAAAGGGCCCTGCACTTTTTCATCAGCAAACAAATTAGAACTTGTACCCTAGAACATCTCAAACAGTATTGGATGCCCTTTTATTTTTTTTTTTATTTTTTATTTTTTATTTTTTATTTTTTTAAGGTATTCATAAAATCTAATTGAGACCATGTACATTCTTTACAGGACAAGTAGATTATCTGCTACATTGTGCTCCCTGAAGTTTTGTTCCTAGAGACAAAGCTTTTGAAGACACTGGGCTTCACACTTTTCTTGTCCATGTCTGTGTTTCCTTTCAACAGAAAAATGTGTAAAATTTTGAGTGTGTTTTAATAACATCAGTGCAGAATGCTTCCTACCAATGCAGAAGTCTTCTACTCTTGTGATACCAAACCTTGAAACTTTCAAAGGAAGTTTCACCTCCCTTGAGGTGATTTTTCAAGACCTTGAGGTGACCTTTCAAGCCATGCAATGAAAAGCAGGAAATAAACAGATTCGATCTTTAGATTTACTAAAAAGTTAAGATAAAATTGGTTCAAATTGTTCAATATGAACAATTCCAGCACACTAAATGGTAATTAGATATGATTAAACTCTTTCTGCAACAGTTCTAAAATTCAGAAATTTTAACACTGAAATTATCATGTAAAGGCTTTATAAATTTGATATCTTAGTATTATGAAAAATTTTTCATATTAAACTCACCTAGGATCTGTGTTCATACAAACTTGATTTTCATCAATGCCTCACAGAGTAGTCTTCAAGAATATCACATGGCTATAAAATGGCTGACTGCAGCAGTGACCAGCGAATTCAGTGGCCATTGGATCATGCCCTAATTAATTTATCTGGTTAAAAACAGAGTTTCAGGAAAGCAAAAATACTTTGGGAGGGAGATAAGAAAAATCGCTATGAATTTTTGAAATGAACAAATTAACCAATTAAGAAAATGCTACTGGAAAATTTCCCAGTTTATGCTTTTTTACCCCAAACATATGCACTTCATATTTAGATTGCATCCTCATGAACTCTACATACTCTTTCCAATATGTATATTATATTGTGGTACTCAAAACTTGTCACAATACTCCAGCTGAGGCCTTATCAATATTTATGTGGGAGCCTGAGCTAGAAAATCTTTTGCATAAATTCAGAATCATGAGGAGCTACAGGATCTATGTAAGTAAAATTTTCTGATTTTCCCCTTGCTATTTCTGCAACATACTCCATTTGTGTAGTTAAGAGGTCATTGTAAAGGTAATATGCACCAAGATAAAATTTTGCATTCAAAGGATATTACCAGCAAAAGGCTATGAGTGAACTGTTTATGGAAACGTTCCATATGGAATCATTCACTTAAAAATATCATAGTAAAATTATAT
>VZSG01000905.1:42483-62877 GCA_013398315.1 Nothoprocta pentlandii
TATATATGTATGTATGTATGTATGTATGTATGTATGAATTATATATATATTCCCAAGGGCCATTCTCTACTGATTTTTCATTTTTGATACCAGAATTTGGTTTTTGATACCAGAATCTGAAAATCTGGGAAATGGTCTCTGTTCAGGCTACATTTTTGAGATTTTATGTGCAAGAGTATCATCTCCCTGACATAGTATCTGACACAGGTCTTTGGGATATGTGCCATAGTTATATCCTTTAACAATGATAATGATTTCCTAAAGTAGGGTCATACTTCTCTGAAGAAATATTTTTACTCAGTCTCTACAAATTGGTATAAATAACAAAAATCACTCATTATTTTGTTAATGTCTATTTCTCATTTCAGTCTTTTAAGGTTTTGTTCAAGTTAGTAACCAGAGAGTTGCCTACATCAATTTATATTTTATATGAAGTAAAAAAATGAATATATTCATAAAAGCTTTATATGAATATATACAAAATACTGCCACACCATTATCATGCTCTTCTAATGCAGAAAAATATGCCTCTAATATTCCTTTCTTACTTTCTCTATTTCTGAATGCCTGTTTCTTACACCTCATCACATTGTCTGCATATTTCTCAAGGATATCAAACCTGATTAACCATACTTTTCCACTCAGAATTTCCATTTATTTTTGCTTTTCGTCTTGCCTATATTTACAAACACACTTTTGCACACACATATAGAGCTGCTGAAAACTCCCAAGTGGTGAGTGTGACCGACACCATATACAGACAGATCATATTCAGGGAAAAACAGTTGAGATCCTCAGCTATTCTGCATCGTTTTATGTCTGGGGTGATTGCCAGCGTATGTAACTGTCATGCTACATGGCAAACTGGATCACATAGATCTATTTATGATAATCTTTTTTTTATTATTATTTTTGTTTCTTACTGACTTAGATAATTTTTTAGCTGAAGAAATTTTCATACAGAATTGAGGTTTGTTGTTATAGAAAAAAGCTTTCTCAAAGTAATTTTAAAATTAATATTTTAATGTTTTTTTTTCTTTTTTTTCTTTTTTAATAATTTTTTTTTTTTTTTTTTAAAAAGCTTTCTCAAAGTAATTTTAAAATTAATATTTTAATGTTTTTTTTGCTCTATTTTGAATAATAGTTCTTGGCACTCACAGTACTTAAATATTTGTGGTATATATTTTTTGTCTTATTTCTTGTCATTAGTCATTCACAACTTTCATTTGTGTCTCAATAACTCAGAAGACAAAAGGCTAATCTGTGAAAGTGTTGTATTTTCTTGCTGAAAATGCCTGTATTTTTTCTAATGACAAATTTGACAAATTTGACAAAGTTGACAAATAAGAAAGAAAAAAAATGGTCATGACCTTCCAACACTCAAAGAAGAAAGATTTAGCTGTTTTAATCAACAGAAAAAAATGCCATTTTGGATGATTCAATGAGTGAAAGTAAATAAAAGAGATTTATTTTCACTGGAGGCAAGGGTGAGAAATGACATCTTGGCTACCCACTTGCATATATATCCACCTTGCTGACATGCACCTGTCTAATTCAGATGCAGGTCCTTTTTCTGTTAGTATATCTGCTTTGTTTTTGCAGGTGAAGGAAACCATAGGGGAGATGTTTAATTGAACTCTGGTGTGGAGGACAGACATGGGAAAGCAGAATGGCTTCCAGCTTTCACTTACAAATTAAATAAAATCCTCAGGGATCTTTAACTGGCAGACATTTGGAGAAAATTAAATGCTAATGTGTGCAGTTGTACTTTTTACACTCACAGACATCAAATATATAAAGGCATTAACTTCTGTTGCAGCAAATTCATAATATATGCACAAGGTATAAGGTTAAATCTTACAAAGTCAGGTAGGAATTCAGTATCAAATCATGCACTTGCAATATAGCATGGGACCAGACTTAAACTGTTTAAATGACAAACACTTTTCATTTGCAAAAATATGGTACTACTGCAGAATTAGAGAAGGTCCTTGTTGAATACTAGAATGTGAATCATGCCTAGGAGAATTCAGTAAATGACGTTATGGGAAGTAATGGAAGTTCTTAGGCATAAGCTTTCAATAGCTACAACCAAAATGGGAAAGCATTTTAAATACTTCCCAATACAGGACAAGCGGCAATAGGCATAGACTGAAATTAAAAATAAAATCTATTTAAAGATTAAAGAAAAAAGCCTTTTTTTACAGTGATGGTGGTTAAACGCTGGAACAGGTTACCCAGAAAAGTTGTAGAATATCAGTCCTTGGAGATTTTCAAAACCTGACTGGACATGGTCCTGGGCAATTTGTTTTGAGTTGATTCTGTTTGAGCAAGAGTGTTGGGCTAGATGACTTCCACAAGTCTCTCTCAGTCTCAACGACTTTGTGATTCTTTGAATAAAAGGCAATAAGGCAGCCAGGGTGTTAATCCAGATATTTAAGTGAAAAACAAGAGATTATATATGAGACTTCTCTGCTGAAAATGAGTTTCTTAACACACATGATCAGACTTGCAACTGTCTCAGTGGAACAACTTTCACTCAATCAGAGTAGAACTAAATCAGGTCCCACTTTTCCATCCTGAGCCTAATTCAGTAATCTATGTTCATAGATTACTATGTTCATAGATGTTCAGTAACATCTATGAAGAGAATTTGATTGACTGCCTAGAAATTATCTTTCCCTTCTAGATGGGACATTTCTCATTCCGGCCTCCCACTCCTGCTTTCGACTGGATCAGTTTCTTTCAAAGTCTGGAAACAGAACACTCAGGGCTGTTTTTACTTTTTGCTATTGATTAATAATTTAAAGTTTTCTGTTTAAGTGTTTAACGTAAATTTAGAGCTTAAATTTAGGATCAAAATGCACTAGGAAACAGTGTAACGGAGAAAAAACACTAGGAAAAAAGTGCTACAAGAAATATTCTACCAAAAGCAAAACAACATTTACATTTCTTACATTCCTAGTATGGAAAAAAAAAAAAGGCAAAACAAGAAAAAAATAAAGCAAACCAACAAAGCAAGCAAACTACAGAGTACATTTTTCCTTTACTCCATGTAAAATATCAAGGACGTCTTCTTCCTCACTAACCAAGACACTGAATGGCAATGCTCACTTATTGTCTGTCAAGTTAAGAAATCTGAGGACAGATTTAGCAAATACAGTTAAAGGCACAACTTTTTTTTTCTCCCCAAAGAATATTCTTCATTTGTCCAGTAAATTAAATTTCCTATCACAATAAGTCCCATCTCACTCTCACAAGTTACTTTGTTATATCTGATTCTAATCAGATGGTTGAAGGCTATCCAAAAGCTGCATAACAGAACTTGGAAAATATTTATGAAAGAGGAAACATCCATTCCTCACAAACTTAATTAAGTAGTCTAAATCAGAAATATATCATCCTATAAATATGGTAAGTGAAATCTATATTTCAAGCCACAATATGTTTTAGTCACAATATATTTCAAGTCACAATATATGTCATATACTGACATCCACCTAGCATCATTCCTTTTCAGATGAGATTAGCATTGGCTTTATTTTTGTCTGGGGATCTTACCTTGTTGAACTTTACAGTTACTGTAAAAAAGTATATAATAATGCTGAGGTTGTATCATGACCTTTTGGTAGTGTACGTACAATGTAAGGAATTAAAATATCAACTTGTTGCAAATCTAGAAATGAAGGGTACAAAGAACACTTTTCAAGACTGCCTATCTACATCAGGAATTTCTATTTCTCAAAATTCTGGAAAACTCTAGGACTCAAGATATAAAGAAGTCTATTATATTATAGTTATTTATTACACACTAGCTCTGAAAAGAATAAACATTTCTCTGGACAAAAGAATATTCACAACTGCAGAATTACAAAGTACAGTCACAGACCAGAGTCTGAATGCCACAGCAGGTAAAAATGAGTAATTCCATTGAAACACATCTGGTTAAAAAGCAGATAAAGTGAAATGTAACTTTTCCTCTTTGCAGACAGCACTGAGGTTTGTGATCCAGAGAGTTAAGTAAGAACTTTGCATATAGAACTCCATAGCTGAGCTGCAAAGAGGCTGAACCACCATTTAAAAGAAAGAAAGGACCATTTCTCTTTCTTGGCTTGAAAGACAAGCATAAACATCATCTTCAGGGTAGATTTTGAAACTATGAATATGGATCCTCAGGCTGTGGAAAAGAGCAGGCTGAAACCACAGTTCTTTCAGCCAAACACATTCTGGTCTATGAAGTTTGTAGCAGCTCTGCTATCTCTACACTGCACATAAGAAAGCTTACACTATCACACATGAATATCTACTGTCAATACATTTTGCATAACAAAATTTACAAGTTGCAGCATCAGTGTGAAGATCTCCAGAGAAGGAGACTCCACAGCCTTTCTGGGCAGCCTGTTCCAGAGCTCTGTCACCCTCATGGTAAAGAAGTTCTACTTCATATGGAGATGGAACTTCCTGTGTTTTAATTTATACCTATTACTCTTTGTCTGGTCACTGGCCACCAGAGAGGAGTATGGCCCCATCTTCTTTACATTCTCCCCTAGGTCCTTTTATATTAATATTTTTTTTGTAGGACACTAGAACACTTTAAACAATATAGTCAGAGATCATGAAAGACATAAAAATCTACATCTAGAAACACAGACTAATGCTTTGAGAATGCCTTCTAGCCAGTGTTTAAACGAGCACGGCACAGTCCACTTGTCAGCCTACACTCACCTCTTTCCAGCTTTCTAGTCCACCTGAACTGGAGTTCAAGACTTTCCCTCTCTGAGCCCTAACCTCAAGACTTTTCCTAAATCTATTGACTGATGAAATAGGTGGGTTTGAATTTCTTAAAACAGAGGAAAAACCTGAACAGATGACCTCCCTCTTCATCAGTCTGTGAAGCAATCTGATAGTTATGATAATATGGGTAATACCCTTCATCATTAAAAATAAATGATGGAAAAAGCCAGGCGCAGGGAGGAGGTTACGTGCAAGTTGGGTGTATTTTAGCATTCCTACTATATTAGGTCTTCAGAGCACATAAGGAAAATGATACTCGTTTCTGGCTTCAGTTTCACATATATTCATCATAAGGTACTATATGCTTTTTATTGATTTTTTTCAGTTTATTTCATTGCAGATTATTTTGCTTGCCCCCTTATCTTTTTTCTATATCTTTGTTATGTCTGTATTTCTTTAGTATGAAGTGAGATCATAAGGCATACAGATGAGAAGGTAGAGAAAAACACATTGTACAAAACAATTAGATGGCTTATAAAGATCTTCACTTATACCGGATTTATAAAGAGGATAATTAAATCCCAGTGATTGTGTCCGTGGATTCTGTTTCTGCACATAATTTTATAGGCAGAGCTACTTAATTTGATTTGATAGAGACACTGTTGTAAAAAAAAAAAAAAAGTGATTTAGATAATGTCAGATCATCTTTTTCAATTCTGTTTCATATTGTGTAGGGATATGGAATACCAAAGACTTGAAATTAAATGATACAGTTAATGTCAATATTCCTGAAAGTGCAATTCTACATCATTATAAGAAGTAGATTTAGCACAATATATCTTCAAAAATATAGCAGTCACAATATAGGGCAATCAAATATATAATAAAAATGGTCATACAAACATCAAAATATCAGAAAAGAATTCAAAATCTCAGTTTTGCTAATTTGTAACTTTACATACCAACTTGCAGATGTAAAAAACTTTATTTTTTCACATATGAAAAAAACATTCTTTTCTCCGCCATTTTTTAATTCTTTTTCAGGAGAATGAAGGACAACCTAGTAGGACAATGATGAGGAGGAAAAGCTTCATAAATCCTTAAAAACACTGTAAATATGGTAAACGTTTCACACTCGAGTAAAATTTCTATATCATATTGAATGTGGACAGAGCTTGGAAGAGATAATACAATAAAAATTTTCATATCTTCTCAAGAGAATTCTACTCACCAATAAGTAAATGTTCATAACCATTATACTATAAGAAAAAAAAATCTTCATTGCTAGTATAACAAGTGATAAAAGATCTTGACTGAGAAAGGGAATTTATATTTTCATTACATAGAATGTAAACAGATAAAGACTAAAAAGACTTAAAAAAGACTACGCTTTTTCAGGGTTGCTTTTACCCTCCCTTCTCTTTGACTATAAATAATTGTGAATAACAATGGAAAACATATTTTGGCACTGTGTGCTAGGAATTGGCTGTTTCTTTGTACTGATAGAAGGGAAAATCAGCCTAAATAAGCATAGTAATATTTATGTTAAAGAATGTAATTCACTTGCATATTGCATTCAACTATTTTATCTATTAATGGTTCATTTTTCATTTTAATGCATTTAGTATTGCCTAATTCACCTTGAAAATATGAAGACAAGAAATATGCAGACAAGAAATATACATGAGACTAATCTCGATGGCTTATCAGTATCTCAAGAAATGACACCAGTTAATAGTGATGCTACTTAATTATATTGTTGTCTTCTGATTTTGGGCTCACCTCGCTGAGGACAGTTAGCTGCACTGTGGCTTACATCAAGCATTCAGTAAGGACTGTCTTAATCTATGCAAATCAAGAGATAAATTTTGTAAATATTACTCCCTCTTCTTTTGTATATGGCTGATGGTATTTATAAAATTTTTAATAATCTTTTAAAGCTCCACAAGTTTATCTGATCTGAAACTATCAAAACCAACAGGAAGTACTTTACTGATCTGAGTGAGCTTGAACAAGACTATGCCAATACATCATATTTTTCTCAAAAGCATTTTCTTCTTTCAAAAGACATAAAACTATGATAATGATTTTCATTAAAAATCTGTCCAGGGGAAAAAAAACATAGATGTTTTGGATAGTGTCTCTTACCCTGTTTGGTTTCATAATGCCAGTTTGTTAACAAGCAGCTAGATATTATGCCTCTTATAGCAAATCAAGGGCAAATGTGTCATTGATTTCAGGTAGAAGGGAAGGATAGCAAGGAGACTGGGTATACAAGGGCAAAAAGAGACTTAAACACATTTGTTTTATTGATTACTGTTGACCACAACTGCAAAACCAATAACAATTTGATCATAGGAGGAGGGGCCTTTGCTTTCTCCTGCATTGTAAGGAAAAATAGAGAGAGTGCACATAAAAAGTGAAAGGCAACCCACTACAGAAATTAACTGTGATTGCAGAAATTATATTTATTGAATTAGGGTAAAACTAAATAGGTATTACATATATAAGAGTTAGTGCCTATGATCTGGCATGTACATTTGCTTAGAATAGTCCAGCTTTTGAAATAAAAACATACCTTAATACATTTATATCCTTCAAAAGAAAGTAGATAATAAGACAAACTGTTAATGTATAGTTAATATTTCATTAGTCAGTATTATTCAGTTTCTTTTTATAATTTTTTTTTGTAATTTCATCCACAAAACAAAGTTATACAATATCTTATATGATAAAACTTGGTGGATATGATAAGGCCACTTTTCTGTCCCTAAACCCCAACTAAGCTGCTAGCACTTCACCGGTGTTCTACCAGTTGTTTTTTTGTCCCATATGATTCTTTTGTTTCATCAATCTGCGTTTAAAATATATTCAGTGTCATATGTCAAAAAGAAAGACTGAAGTGCCAAGTGTGGTGTGTACGTGATACGCACAGGAGCTCGCATTGTGCATGCTTAGCATAATTTTGTGACACAGATTGAACAATGAGGCAATTACTGAAACCATCTTGCATTTCACAATCATCACTTCAGAAAACATTCTGTATACATAGTTAGTCACACTGTTTGGAAAAGAGCTTACTCTCAAGAGAGTGAACAGCTGAATGAAATCTTTAATGAGAGTATTTTAAGCAAGCACATTTTATTACAGTTTATTACACTTTAGTTTGCATTTATGAACATTCAATGCTGAGCATTCCTTGATAGACAATAACGATGTCTCTACCTGACATAGCTATAAAGATACTGTGAATTCATTAGCATCTATGCATTTTTGCATTAAATCCTTTGGAACATATTCAATTCTGATGCAACTCCAACAGCTTTACTAACCAAGGAAATGATGTTCTACAGTCTAGTTTGATATCAGCTCAAAATTAAGAGGGATAAAACCTTGAGAACAGTATGTTTTCTACTGATGAAATCAATTGTAGCAAATCAAGCTATTTATAAAATGTAATTTGAATTTAAAGTTATCTTAAATATGAAATTAATTTAAAATTAATTATATTTTAAATCCTTTTTAATAGACTGTAATAAATGTTATACTTGTAATAGATAGGCTTGGTTCATTAAAACAATAATTTTTTATTGGTGAGATGAGACCAGTTTAAAATAAAATTAATCTGTAGATGGAACAAGGACTGAATTCCAATAGTCTAATATCCCAGACGTAATATGCACTTGCCAAGGGCACCTTTATCAGTATGCATCATATCACTCTACATTGCAAAATATACTGGATTGGAGAGACTTTTTTACTCTTAGTATAGCCTCCAAGCAGAGGCCTTGGCTTTCAAAAAGCTTAAGAACTGTTTTCCATCAAACCGAATTAAAACATGAAAAAGGCTCATATTCAGGCTCATGACCTCCATATAATTTATTTCAGCTAATTCAGATTAAGTCTATGTTTCTAATTCATTTGCAGAGCACAGTATACCTATTGTTGCAATAAATATACAAACATTTTTAGCCTATTTTTGAGAGAGGAATTAATACTTCTCAACTTTTCTCCTGGCAGACTTCCAAACACCTCAGGAAAAAGCTAAGAGAATTTGATGTATTACTGTTGCCAATTCATCAGTTCTTTCAAGATTGCCTCTACTGCAGAGTTTAATAAATATTTCACATTTACAAATTAACATTTTTACTACCTAGCTACTCTCTGGAATTATCAGGCAGGTATTTCACCTTCTCTTATTACCAGTTTTTTATATAAAATTACTTATCAGGAATCTTGTTTAAATGTTACAACTGTAAAATCAGCCAGAATTTAGACTGTCATATTGGATTAAATCAGAGAACACATATTATGATCATCTTACCAAAATTAAAGTCCATAGCACAGGCAAGAAGAAAACATCGCTATACAGGTTTCCTATTCTGTACGCGCAGCACCAAAGAACATAATTTCTTAAAACTCTCTGGGTCACTCATCCTGACCTCTTGCTCATTTGTCCTTGAACATATTCCTTGTCCTGAACATATGTCCTTGTGCATATTCCCTGAAGCTCCACAAACCACTCTTTTCCTATATGAAGGTTTCAATCCAAAGCTACTGACTGGATTTAGCTTAAGCCTTTGATTTCTCAAAACTAAAAGGTATATACTTTGCATCCAGAGCAAAGTGGTAACACAGGATGATTGTTGGAAGAAATTCCATTGCTGAGTTTTATACATATAAAGGTATAAGAGTAGGAGAGGCGGGGGAAAGGTAGTTTGTACTTTCACAACTGAAGCTCATCTAACATTCATGCACCCCTTAAAATGAGCTTGGCTGTTTCCCAATGATTAATGTGCTCTACAGTAGTCTTTTCTTAGTATGTTTAAATGAGATAAAGCTACACGCCATTTTTGTTTCAAATGCTAATTTATTTAGCAGTCATAACCAGATTAGCTTTCGATACATGACTGATTTCATACTAGTCATTCTCCTTTAACTCTTTTTCTTTAACTTTCCAGGTGGATTAAGGTATTATAGTGCATATTATTCAAGTTTATATCAGCACAAAAGACAAAAAAGGTAAGAGTCATTTTGATATCTCCTCTCTTTTACATAGTCCATGATGTCCTTAGTAAATTATGAGTACTTCTAGGGCATTGGACATATACAAATTATCTTGAATTGATTTCATTCAAGCTTAATGTGATCATTTGATCACAATTCTTGAAGGCGTATGCAAAAGTTCTTTGAATTTGTTCCTTCAGTTGTTTTTATTCATTAATTAAATTTATTAAAACACTCCCATGACATAAAATATCTACAAACTGAAATAGGAACCAAAGAAAAATATTGTGTTTAAATTTTGTATTATTCTGAGTATGATGTTACACCTGTGCTTTCATGTATGAGATTTCTGCCATTTCTTTAGCAGAACTTTTCTTCTCCAGTCTCCCAATCCTTAAACAGCTTAAAAAGCAACAGATGCTTTTTCTGTCTATGGCAGAATCAACAGTTCTGTATTAGACAGAAACTCTTACCTAGCTAAAAAAAACAGAGCAAGATCTTTTTTTGTCTGGATTTCAGTTCAAAACCTGTTTATCACAGGCTAGCAGTTGTTCTTTTCCTTATGTAATGTTTTTATACTGTGTTCATTTCATGCACTTTGCTTGTGCTGGTATATTATAAAGAATTTCTTCTACTGAAGAATAGTACTGTAAAAATCAATAAATAGCCGTAAGTTATAGTTGAAACACGTCAGACGGCTTCTTATAAAAAAGGCAACAAAAAAAAAGTCTCTATTTTGTTCCCTTTTCCTCACACAAGCTCACTTTGTGAATTTTGAAGAGGTCTATTTCTGAATCATGATAGCTTTACTACAGTAAAAGGCAAAGTCTACAGAGTGCTAGAGCTTATACTCACAGTCCTGCATAGCAGTGTTGAAATATTTCATAATTTACTTGTCAGACTATGTTCATTCCATAAGTATGTTCAAGACCAGGACCTCTGAAACCAATGAGCTTTCAAAAAGCAAATTTAGCTACACAGGTGAAAGTGTATTCTGCAGTTAAAAACATGAGGATGAGTTGGTCTGAACTAATGTTTTTATCTAGACATCATGCTAGGCATCCAAGTTGTTTTTATATTTGAAGGAAAGAAGTGCCCTTAGGGCACAGTAATAAATTGCCAGCATCAGATGGTATTTACCGCAGAGATCTAAAAGAACATGAGGATAATATGGTTGAATTAACAACCATCATGTGTAATCTGTTACCATCAAGAGCCCTGGCACCTGAGGTCTGCAGGGTGACAAGTGTGACTTATGCCAATGTTGTAAAAAGACAAGACTCTGGGAGTACCCGGGCACTTGGAGTAAATTTCACTTTCCCTCTATCCCACAGGGTGGCCATAGGTGGGGCGGCCATTTGCAGCGCAGTTCAAAGAGCAACTCCGATGTTGGGCAGGGAGGGAAGGAGAAGGTGGTGGTTGTTCGTTCTCACTATGTGCAGCAGCCCTTCTGCTGCACGCACGCACACACAAACACACACACACACACACACACACACACAGTGGAAAGATACTTAGAGAAAACCGAAAACCTACAGAGTCAAAAACCTCGGCCACAAAGAGCGGGGAGGGAAGGATGGCTGGATGGAAGCCCTGGTAGAGGATGGCTGTCAGGATGGAGAAGGTTTGTGGCTTCTGACAATGGGGTCAGTGCTGCTGCTCAGCCTTCAGAGGTGCCATGCAAAAATGTGTTTGGTGCCCTGAGCACTGGGGCAAGCAAACAAGAGTTGTCACAGGAGCCTTCAGAGACAGCTGAACGAAACTGCGTATCTGCACAAAAAGAGGTGAATAATAGTTACTGAAGATCCCTTCTTTCAGTGGATGGAGGCACTAGTCTGCTAATCTCATATGATATGTGAAACATTTGCTGCTTGCCAGGATCTATTATGGGCCAGGGGGATTGGCAAAGCCTATCAGGCCTTCAGACTATTACCGCTTACTTTTCACAGGCACTGACAATAATGCTAGGGTGACCTGGAATCACTACAGATAGCTAGTGGTGAGGATAAAAGGGCCCACATGGTGGTCTCAAACTTCCCATGAGAGGGAAAGGCTTGAGCAGAAGTGGACTAATGCATTTGGTCCGCATCTGGCTGTCAGGATTGTTTTGCAGGCAGGGCTTTGGGTCCTGTGATCATGGAAACATCTGAGACAGGCAAGAATGCCATTTCAAATGGGCTTGCTGATCTAGTGAGGAAGGGTTTAAACCATAACTTGAAGGAAAATAAGAGACAAAAGAGACAGCATAGATGTGTCTGAGGAAACTGCCTGACCTTCTTCCTGTAAAAGCAGTACAATTAGGGGCCCACTTCAATTGCTTATACACCAGTGCGTATAGCATGAGGAACACACTTGGGAAATTAGAAACCCAGGCACAATTGCAGTGCTATGATCTAAACAATATTATGGAGACACAGGGGGATAACTCCTACAAGTGGCATGCTACAGTGGACCTTTAGACTCTAGATGAGATTGTGATTGTGCTTTACGCCAACGGTGGCTTGAATCACTGGATTTTTTGCTTCAAGGAAGCTGACAAAGCAGTTGAACGTCTATTGGTAAGGATTAGAGGACAGACATAGAGCACAGGGAATATTTACTAGTGTTTGCTGCAGAGCTGATCATCCTTGTGGTGGATGAACAACTCGTCCTTAGACAGATTGAGGGCTTAATCACATGGGGTGGCATTAACCACTGGAAGGGTAATACAATACAAAAACGAGAAGAGGGTGACCTGAAGCAGTCAGCATGGGTTTACTAAAAGCAAGTCATGTCTGATCAATCATTGCTTTCTATGACAAGGTGACTACCAGACCTGTAGACAAGGGAAAGGCAGTGAATGCACTTTTTAGAATGTGCCTGAAACGTTGCGTCTGGTTTGGGGTTCCAGAGTAAAAGGACATGAAAATACTTGACTAAGTCCACCAGAGGGCGACTGACATGGTTAAGGGCAAGGATTATGTCAGCAAATGAGGTAGAAGCTGAGAGCTGAGGTTCTTCAGCCTTGGGAAGAGCAGGCTCAGGCTAGAAAAGACCCTGTTTAGAGTTATCTGATCAGAGAATGCAGAGAAGGTAGATCCACTTTCCTCAGGAGTGTACAATAACAGCATAAGAGGCAATGGTCGCAAGTTGGAATGGGAAATGTTACTTAGAAATCAGGAAAAATAATATTGTGAGTGTAGTAAGTACTACACTCACAATATTATTTTTCCTGATTTCTAAGTAGTATCTTACTACACTCACAAGGTAGGTTGCCTGTAAAAGTTGTGGTATCTCCCACCTTGAATGTGTTCAAGACATGGTTGGACATGGCCCTGATGACCTCTGATGACCTCTGGAAATCCATTCCAATCTAAATTATGATTTTTTGGCTTTTGCTTTTCTGTACATTCATGAAAAAGCACTATGAAAAAGGTATGAGCAGTGAAGAAAGTATTGTTTATGTTAAGTTATTTGGAGTAACAAGGTCAAGGGTCAGCTGTTTTGATTTGGCAATTGAATAACAGGTGGCAATCCGTAGACAAATGCAAATTGATTCATTTGGAGGAAAATCATAGAATCATAGAATAATTAGAGTTGGAAAAGACCTTCAAGATTATTGAGTCCATCTGTAAGCCTCTCAACATAAATCCTAACTTAATGTGTAGGAATAGGCTTTAATAGGATCATTACCTCCCAGGAGCATGATTTTAGAGTTATGACAAATCAGAGCATCAGATCAATAGTATAAATGAAAAAATTATACTGTGCTGTTACAGTGCATAGGAATACATAACATACAAACCTGGTCACAGAATTAATCGCAATTCTTTTTTTCTTTTTTCTTTTTTCTTTTTTTTTTTTTTTTTTTTCCCCAGTATCTTGTTAGGGAGTAAAGATTTAGACTATTTTCTGGCTCCATGTCAAAATGAGATCCAGATATTCTGTATTCTGGTTTCCTCGAAGTGACTGCCTCCACTCATTCTTTAATTTCCACAGAAGGGAAATGTCATGTATACCATACTAAAATTGAAATTTCCTTCAACAGGTGCCTGATATCTATACCATATTTTGTTCCATATGACAAAGTAACAAAGTACATCACTCAGAAGCAATTACTGTGTTTACTTTTTTTTTCTTTTTTTTTTTGTATAGCCTCATAGTGAGAAAGAAATTTTCAGAGATGTCTTTTGTGCTGAATCACCAAGGGATGTTTATTAAATCAATTTAATTTAAAATAAAGCACTACGATGTTCTGGTTCAATTTACTTTAAAAAAAAAATCCCACTTACTTTACAGCTAGAAAATCCCTAAGGTTATAAAATGGAAAGGAATAATTTCCCTGTAATACTTGGATGGATAAATAAGAGCTGACAGATGATATAATGTAGAATAAAACTTTCTATTAAGTTCAGAATGCATACTACACAAATACAATACACATGTTCATATATTCTCAAATGCCCTGATCCAGGTCATAGTGAACTCAACTATTTGTATTAAATCTGATCTATAGCATAAGAAAATTGACTTTGCTCATAATTTCATTATTTTAATAGAAAAGAAAAAAATAAAAATTATTTTTATTGCTTTATTGAGGTGCATTCATTGTAGTAATTTGTGATCCCTCTCAATGTGTATTACATTTTAAAGTCTGAAACCTGATTAGGCTAACTATATATACATAGTTAGTACAGCCAAAATGCGTAATATATATAATAATAGCAAGGGAAAACAGCATGTTAATTTTAATGTGCCTCCTCAGGCATACATTTAGACTGAGGTATCTAGAGTGATCTCAAACTTGTAGATCAATAAAACAACATAAAAAATCAGGTAAAATCAATCATGATTAACATGATAAAGAAAGGGGAAAAGAAGGGTAGAAATTTAGCTGATGGAAAATGTCCAAACTCTATCAACATTGATTGTCTTGAGAATTTAGCCTACCACTACAACTTCTATTCTGGAATTTAGTCACTTGTTCTTCAACTGTAAGCTGAATTTGATTAAACAATGAAAACTTGGGAGATTTTGCTTTTTAATGCTTGTCAGAAAAGGGCACATAAAACTAGTTCTTTGCATTTAGCAAGTAACTTGAAAACTGTAAGTAGAACAAAAAAGATTTCCCCAGAAACAAAAAAAACTTTCTTTTTTTCTCTAGAAGAAAAAGATTTTATTTTGAATAGCTTTTGTAGAGGATTTAGCAAGTTTGAGTACAAATAATAAATAACCATGTAACAATGAAAAAGATCTGTCCATTTAAGTTAAAAACAGTCAGTTGGTATACTGGATAAATTATAAATTATCAAACAGACATTTCAGTCGCAATGCAAACACTTAGATAATAGAAAACATTTAAATAAAATACAATATAATCTAATATATTCTAAATAAAATACAGTATAATCTAATGTATTACTGTGTTTGTCAAAAGAACTTTGAACTTAAAGAGTGTCAGTCGTCTTCAAAGGGTAACACAGACTGTCAACATAGAATGCTTCTTTCTCTGTGTTTTGTTTACCTAACTGCATAGTCTTTCTACAATCAGGAGATCCTTTAGCAAAATTAAATAATTTGATTTAGTAAAATGTAATATCTAGTTCTATGTCACAGTGGCTGGTTTTGTTTGTTTGTTTTTTAGTGTGCATTTGGCAGTGGAAACATTAAAACATTGGCTTTAATGAAAACCCTTTTCTCCTGTAGCCAAATCGACTGCACTCCCAGTGGCATTCCCAGGAAGTCATCTTGAGCATGCTTTCTGATCAATAAATTTTGTATTTTCATGCTTACTGAATACACAGGGGGTGTTTTGTAAAGTTACCTGCTCCTTGGATTTTCCATAACTGTTTCTTATGACTTATGTTTTTGTATGGTTTTATTGTCTCTGTGGGCAAGATCAACTCTATCTAGTTTAAGTTTTTTTGAAATTTTGAATATTTTTATCCATATACTGTTGTTATTTGATAACCTCGGTTTTTAAAAAAAAAATCAAATCAGAATTCTTATTGTAAATTTTACAGACTTTGGGGAAGAAGGGAATATAGTAGACATTTAAAAGCACTCATTCTGTCCACCCTCTCTAACTGAAAGCTCATGTATTTCATAAGAATGAAACCATGAATATTTGAAAAAAAAAGGCAATGTCCAAGAGATAGGTGAATGTCAAAAGGCTCAGAGTTACCAGTAGTGGATTCTGAGAGATGTACCTCTTTGCATATCAGTCTGTAAAGAAAATAGATACATTATTCCAAAGTAAGATGGCCATGGGATAGGAGTGGGAAAAAAATCTAGTTGATTTAAAGAAGAAAGAGAAAGAGGAAAGAGAAAATAGAAAACACAGACCTTGGAAAAACAATACATATTATGGTGATTGTAGATGAAAGAATTCCTGAACTTTGAAATTGAAAAAAAAAAGCTAAAAAAAATGTCCAAGGGTTCTACCAATGCTAATTTCATTTTGTAAAGTGCTGGGGTGCACTTTTTTGGAGAGAAAAAAAAAAAGTTACATATTTTAAATTAAGCAGAATAAATAGTTTTCAGAGGAAGGAAAAGATTATGAAAAAGTTTGGGGAACAATTAATACTTAGAACTTGGATAGCTCTACTACTGGTCTCTGCCTGGGATGGATTAACCTTTCACATCCTACATTTTTTATTCCTCAACTAAATCGAGGGAAATATGTCTAAGCACCAACTCAGGGATCACTGATCTCAGAATGAGATCTGTTTAAAAGTTTAAGAACTCTGCATGTTTTCTCAATGGGACAATGAAGGTTGTTGGATAGTGAATCAATTCTGTTAGAGAGAACAAAATTTCAAGAAAAGGAAACTTTAAACCAAGATATACTAAATCTCTCTGGAGAAGTTATTTTATGCTTGCTCCACAGTATCTGGTAGTAGTTACAGCAGTGTAATGCATAAGTGAGTAGATAAAAAGCTTGATTTCATCAGGCTTTTCAAGTGCAATCCCTTAAACTTGAACTGAATCCTTTAACTTTGTGTGAGTTAAAGCCTACAGTGCAGAAAGGCCAATCTTACAGGATGAAAAATTAACTTTCATTTTATTGCATTGGTCAGTCATCTTCACTAATAAGCATTTTACCTTCAAAGCTTTCTAGCTTCATTTTTCCAATCTTTTTCAAAAATTTGTAGATTAAAATTTAATTCCCATGTTTTCCATTTGCAGATATTTATAAACCAATCAGATAGTTTCTAGACTATCTTCATCTCTGCTTGTTTTAAGTATACGATTCAATATTTAGGTCTGTCACTGAGGGGTGATCTTTTCTAAACATAATATTTTATTCTGCGTTTTTAGCTTCAACAGTCCTTTTAAATGTTGACTTCAGTTTTGTAATGTAGAATTGGTCTCTTTAGTGCCATGTTCAGATAGAAGGACAATTCCTATCTGTATTGTACATGTTTTTGTGTATTCTTACAAGGATGGCATTAAACCTACCATCACAGCATCACTCTGAGAACTCTTGTCAAGTTATTTGTAATCTATAAACTTCTAAACAATTTTCACTACTACTCAAAATGGCAGTTATCTGTTCTCTGGTTGTGGTCTGCATTGTGTGAACATACACATATAGCTTTACATTTAGCTATATTTTTCAGTAATGCTTAGGCAACACCAAAATGAGATACTGGCTTATCATTTTGTATCTCTAAAATCAAGACACATCACGGAATAATGCTGTTCATTAGCAAAGAATAAATTAACTTCAGTTAGTTACAAGACTAACTTTCATTTATGGATACCTCTAGAATATACAGCATATATATAAAAGCATGTGATTTAAGGCTAATTGCCTAATAAGTGAATTTTGTAGGTGAGTTTAAGAAGCTGAATCTTATGTGTTGGTTCTGTAAGTTTGAAGGTATTAGTGACTGGAGAAATTATTGCTTAGATTATTTACAAAACAAGCAAAAAAAAAAAAAAACGCTAGCTGCAAGCTAAAATGTAAATATCTTCTGTCTGATTCCTGTGCAAAGGATGAAGAAGGCAGAGATAGAAGAAGAAACTATTAATATGCATCTCACAGTTCCTTGACATAGCACCATTCCTGCTCACAGTTTGGAAATAACAAATTTTCTTTGGGCAATCATTCCATAAGACCTGTGTGCCATTGAGGATTTGTAAAATTCTGTTTTTAAAAAGAAACCCTGCTTGTGCTACAGCACGAGAGCAAGAGATATAGACTGACATGAGAGGCCAAAGTGGGGGCCAGCTAGAGCAGTTATTCTTCACTACATTATATCTATAATGAAATTCACTTGTAGGATGATTCAGATACAGCTAAAAATACCTAAACTGATGTGTCTACAAGCACATGTTTACCTCGGAACTAAATACCTAGACTATCATTATCGACAATGAAGATTCATTCTATTAAGTCAATAGAGTCTAAAGAGATTTGTGTCAGTGTAAAATCAGACATTGACATTTGATCAGCTACTTCCCTAAACAGTACTGTGTGTGCTGACAGGAGGCTCAATTCACTTAACCACAAGTATGGATCTACTGCCATTGGAGATGGCAAAGTGTATCCTGCCTGGCCCCCTGTTGCTGCTTTCTTTAAAGCTCATAGGTCCTCTGTCATATCTGTCCACTACGTGCATGATGTCTGAGATATCCTAAGTCATCTCAGATGCATGCATGTGAGCCACTGAATCAATCCTTCAGTGAGCATTTAGCTTATGGGTATTTCTGTTAGTTTTACTCTGTACAGAATAGTTTGGAATATACAGAAGTAATTTATTATTTAGCTGTTGTCAGTTAGAGGGCTTAACAGCTTCCTTATACATTGTGTACATTAACAGCTAAGAGACTTGATAAATTTGATAAACTTTTATTCTAAATTTCATGGCTTTAAATATCTGAATTTTAGTTGTGCTTTGAGTATTCAATCTCTATTTTTAAAAACAACTAAAACAACTAAAAAGAACTAACTTAATCTGCTTCCCCCAGACGTCCTATAGAAACAAACAAAAAATCATTATTACATTTTGAAAAATTTAACATAAAATATTAATATAATAGGCAATTTAGATTACTAAGATGTAATTTCAGAAGCCTTATTCATTCTTTTCAGTTAATGCATTTTTTCATTCACTTATTTCTAACAATAATAATTTAATAAGTTTTATGAGTCTTCTAATTATTACTTCTGTGCCTTATTTCCAACTGCCAATGGAGTTAGAATAGATATAGGAATATTTTGACTTTGGGGGGTCTCTGAAACTGTATTTTTTCAGACAAAAGTTGGATTTTGGCATAAATTACCCTAACAATTAGAGTCTATTTTTTTTTTCTTTTTTTTTTTTCTGATTCATTATATGAGTATATGACCTTATATAAGCAGTGTCAAATTCTGGAAAGAATTAGAAACTCAGCTCTTTGAAGCATAAACAGTTGTATTTCTATTGATACTGATAAAATAAACTCTACATTTTTATATGCATTCCAAAAGGGTGGTGACTTTATTTGGATTTGATTTGAATGTTCAGCATTACCCAAGTTGAAACATTTAGAATATATTTAAGAAAATGTGAGAAGAAATGGAGATTTAACATAAATGTTATGTTTAACATTTGAGAAAGGAACACAAAATATACTATGTAACAATTTTATATGTTTATTCATTGCTGAATTATGATGACACTAAATGACCACACCATACACTGCTGCAGTGGCAGTTACTGAGAAAGTTTTTGATTTTCTCAGATGCCATAGGACACCCAAGGATACCCTAGGATATGATGATATCTGCACAGAGCTGGCAGTCATGATATGGGATTTATGAGAGACCCATGAGTTTCTGCTGTGGTAGCTAGAAACCAGGCATTTGAAATGTCACAAGACCATATGCAGTTAACTGGACTGAACTCTAAGGAGTTAGTGCTCACTGAGACTGCACTCAAGGCTTGAACTTTGGTGTCCACTGCCCTCTTACCTGCTCTAGGCCATGCAGGCTCTAGCTGCCATTATAGAAGCTGCCATTATTGTCTTGTTAGTTCTTCATCTACAAAGTTCCAGCTCTGTGCAGATGCCACAGGCTCCAGCTGCCATTATTGTCTTGTTAGTTCTTCAAAGTTTCAGCTCTGTGCAGATGCCACATAGAGAAGATATTCACAACACGAGTAGGTATGTATTTTGAGGTAATTCTGTCTTGCCCTGTTGTAGTCAAGAAAGCTATTTAACTGATTAAATATAGATATCTATTTTAAGATGTGATGACCTATTTCATGGATTCCACTGCCTAATTTTACTTTGTATATGAATCTTTCAGCTCTCTGAATTCTCACTGAAATTTTAGAGGTCCAACACATGTTTTTTAATTTTGCAGTGGGCAAAATCTCTCCAGTCATTGTTTATGTTGTGTATCAGATGAGTGACTCAGTTCATGAATCCCGTCTTGATCCCTTCTTTTCTGCGGAAGAGCTATTCAAATGACTTACATTTGGACCGATTCCATCAGTACTTTACATTTTCAAAAGTAGAATTTCCTTTATTGTTCCTTAACCCTGTTGATCATTAAAAGAGCTCTGAAACTTATTTTACAACCATAGAGGTTGACCGTTTGTCCTTCTTTCTCTCTCTCTTTTTTCCTTTTTTTTTTTTTTCTTTTCATTTTGTGGTAAAAGAGGAATTGTCAATAGTTTTTAT
>VZSG01000905.1:64790-82225 GCA_013398315.1 Nothoprocta pentlandii
TTTTTTTTTTTTTTTTTTGTAGGTCTTACTACTTTTTCTGCTGTCCTTTGGTTCTTTCACTGGAAATACAGAGTTTCAAAAAATGAAAATCAATGGAAATTTTCCAAAACAAGTGCAAACATATGCCTTTATTTTGCATAGTGGCAGCATCCTGATTTTAAGAGGAAAGTTGTTATTGTATCAGTAAACTATCTGTATAGAAGTTTGTATTGAAACTCTAGCAAATGAGGGAAAAGGTTAATATTTTCAGAACCAATGAGACTGTTCCATAGTAGCTCCTATAGTCATGAAGTCATTTTCTAAGTTGATTTATATGCTGACATTGCAGATGTTAACCAAAGCAAATTTTCTTCTATCTACAAACAACCTTCTTTCAAACATTCTATTTTTATTCTGAAACATCCATTTTTCTACTATAGCTTGTGACTTTTTGCCAGTATATCCTTTGCTAGAGTAATAAAAATTCCAATGAATGGAAACTTGTAAATAGTCTTACTCTACTATAGCCAAGTGACGTATTCTCTTTTCAGTTTTATTTTTAAGAGAGAGGACAAGAAAAGCTGTGGAAAATTCTCACAGGTTTTCTCTAGACATGATCAGGACTAAGAGTATTATCCCAGCAGATTATATTCCTTTGGTGGTTGATTTTGTGTTATTGAACCTATTCGTATCTTATTAAAATTCTCTTTGGGTTTGCAGAGATATTTCAAGGACCTTATTTCTCCACACTAATGCCTAGCTGCCTGATTATCAGCTCATTTATGCTTTCCAAGGAATCATTTATTTTTTTAAGACAGTGTAATTTTTGTGCAAGCCTCACTGTAATCTCATTTGCTTGCAGAGTGACAATTAATTCCTGATATATAGCCTCAAGTGTACAGTCCCTGTCAGTTACACAATGAAATGCTCATTGATCTTGAAATCTGCAGGAAAATATACTAAAACTTGTGTAAGTTTTTTTTATACGTACAAATAAAATTAATGCACCCACATAGGCTTATGTATTATCTAGTGAAAGACAGTTTGTATAAATTGCATTCACAGCTACATTTCCTTGAATCTCTTCTTGAAAATGAAGCTACTGCTTCATTTTCTTCTTTTGAAATTTGCAAGAATAATGGTGGTTTAGACAAAAGTTCATGTGGGCACTTACTTAAGATGCTACAGAAATTATCTGTCTACCATGACCACTTTTTGAGAGCTATTTGAGCTAGCAAATTACTTCATAACAGAGAATTATATTAAAAATATTTAAAAATGCATAGGGAATTTCCCCAACCACTTAATTAGTCACTAATGCATTTATTTAGAACTGTGTGTTGAATGACTGAGGTTAATAGTTCTGCCTTTGACATCAGTGAAAGCCAGAAGAGACATTTGGAGAAATCTGGGAGCTAAGAGAGAGTCAGCAAACACAGCACACATCTTCAGTTAGATTGCCTGACTGATTGATAAACTTTTATGCTAGGTAAACTTCACAGCAATGTGAAGGGTATAAAATGTGAGTGTCTTTTTTAACTGAGGAAGAATTGCCTCAGAAAAGATCCTGAGGCAGGCAGGCAGCCAGAAGACAACCTAAAAGAGCTCTTTGGTGTCACATAGAATAAAAACAACAAGGGGAAGAGGGGTATGTAAGGTTGGGTAAAACTTACTCATTGTACCAGCAGGAATAATCCTTTCTCAAGTCCTTTCTTAAGTCCGATATTTAAAAAAGGGGAAAAAAATACTGTTCTGCAACCCTGAATTGAACCTTATCACCCCAGCCTGCCTGTGTATTACTCCTGTTTATACTCTAGAATTAGTATTTTGATTGCTTCTAATTAACAACATGCTAAAAACCTATATCACTTGTAAATCTATTTCCTTTACAGTAAACAGAGTCTTCATAAGCACTATCATAAGAAGCACTAGTTCTTCTTCCATGGAAGGCTGTAGAAAATGTGAAGCTTTTTTAATTAATGTTATCGATGTTAAAGAATGTTTAACCAGCCTAAAGTAATATATAGTATACATCTGTGGCCTTATCTATAATAATGGATTGTGGCAGTGAAAAGACAAGAAAGCAAAACTATACAATGCTGAAAGATAAGAATAAGTCCAGAGCTAGCATATATTATTTACCAGACAAAGGCTCCAATCTAAAGCACAGAAGAATAAACAGGAAGGTTCAGATTGATTTCTGCTCAGTTTTGAGTGACTACCATAATGACCTCACTAATCTACAGTTGCAAGGAAATAATTCCCATTTGTTTTCCTGTCCAAAATTCTGCTGTTTTTTTAATTTCCTGACTAGTCACATTCTGTACAAAGTGGATTCTTATTAAAAATATGTATGTACATGTGTGTGTCATCTGGGAGATATACTTTAAGGTATAATTTTTGATATCATTGCTAATATCAAAATATTAGTAGATATAGAGAACTTGATCCAACAAAACATTTGACAGGACAAATTCATCATTGAAGCCTGTTAGAGGACATTTAAAGCTTAAAACTATATATAGTCACAGCTGAGGGCATGAAGTGATACATATATGCACAGTCTACATCTCATCTCTTTAGATACACACATACACACAAAAGTATTATCTGTGTTTTATTTCCTTCCTCTCTTGGAAGTTAAGCCTCATCCCTTTCTTTCTCTCATATGCCTTAGCATATGCTATCTTCCTTTTATTCTTTTTTTTCTTGTCTGTACATCACATTAAATATTTACTTCTTGCCATTCTTTTAATCTTTATTTATTTATTTTTACTTTTATAGATCTTCTATCCTCATATATAATTTTTTAGCTAACTTTCAACTTGTAATAGTCACATTTAAGCCCCGATGCCCCCCCCGCCATTGTTTTTTCCTTTTTTTTATTTTATTTTTAAGTCATACAGTTTTCATGGGTGGTTGTGAATTACATGAAACACACACACACAGATATCACATGATAGTTTTAGGACAGTCTTGCCTGTAACGTTTTAAGTTACACTCCATTTAAATATGACAGCAATAGATGAGACTGGGCAGGAAAAAAAAAAAAAAAACGTCTTCAGCATATTTGGGAGTTGTATCGAGTGGTGTATTACTCTATGATCTATCACATTCAGTTGCAAGCTTAGTCTGAGACATGCCCCATTGCCATTCTGTTTGTACCTTGCCCAGCTTACTGCTTCGTGTTGATCCACACAACTGTCAATAAGAACTACTGCAGCATCCCATAGACCTTCTCTTGCTTTTGTTTTCTGCATAGTTATCAATTTGTCAAACAACCCCAATCTTTGATGACTTACAAAACAGTTCAGCTAATGGCCCGTGCTGTAATGCATCTTATCGGCTGCAAGCATCTGCCTAAAAATGGTTGTGCTTTCATGACTGTCAAGCTCTAGGGAAAACATGAAGTTAGATGTCATTTTCTGCATTAGGTTTAAAACAAAGACTGAAAGATAAAAGATTCCTGACTTCTAAGCAGCAATTCTATGTAAATAATTTATAGGCCAAAAATAAAGTGCTATTCAATGCACTCAGAAAGGATTTTTTTCTTATTGTCTGTTTTATAACTGCTTGTTTAGAATGATTCCAATTAATATTCAAAGATTATCAACTTCCTATTTATAAATGGGTTGCTTATTCATATTACATAAGCTGTTCTCCTTTCTTTGGAAGAGGCAGAGCACAACATATTGTAAACAGTATTGACAGTAAAACACGTGTCCTGGAACTGAAGTCTTTCACCCTTCATGAAGTAATCTACTATTAATTTGCCTGTTTATGAAATTCTCAAATATGACTCCAAACAGAAAACTCTAATGTTAAGGTCTTAGCAGGGCACTAAAAAAAAAAAACACACACAACCCCCCCCCAACACACACACACAAAAAAAGTTCTCTCTGATACAAAGAGAACAAAATACAAAGCTCAGGGGAAAAAAAAGGGTTATAAATATGTTATCTTATTCTTTATTCATCAAAAAAATAACAGAAGGCCACCCCTCTGCCAGTATGCTTTTGCAGGAAAAAGGGAAATATTGAGACAGGAGAAATTTCGAACAATTAAGAAAGCCATAACTCACTGGGTAAAAGCTGTCTGAGGAAAGGTTGCATTTCATAATGATTGTACAACTAAAGGCAAAACAAAACAGCCTACATCAATTTGTCTAAAGCCTATCAAAATCAAACACAATCAAATCAAACACAGTAGCAATAACCGTAAAGCAGTGATGTACAGAATGCAAATTCATAACTACCTGTTGATTATTTTAGCAAGTTCAGCTGTTTAATATCATGCTTGACTGTTCCTTTATGGTTGACAGTTTTCTTTTGTTCAATCTGACAGGTCTAAGTGAATTCAAACCCAAGTGAATTAAAACTGTGATTCATTTACTCTGTTTAAAATCCCTTACACACAAACCAAATGTATATTTTGTTTCTGCTAATTCATTGGTAGAAATGTATGACTCTCTGAGAATATATCTGATTGTTGCATATACCATAATTCTTGTGTATAAGGTTGTAAGAGGAGCAGAGAGAAACATTATTATAAGTAGGAGTGGCCAATGTAATTTTATGGCTAAAATTCATTTCTTGGATAAAATGGGACCAAAACATTGTTGATTCTTGATATAAATGCAAATCTGGTTTAGGGATAGTGGTATAGTGTTGAATAATATCATATATATTGTTGATAACAGACACTAATAGTTACCATTAAAATAATGCTAGTATATGCCTGCAGTATATGAAAGGTCTGCAAAGCAAGAAACAGTCTCTGTTGAGGCAGGATTAATAGACCATTGCAGCTGGTTTGCTAGAGCAAATTAGTGCACATTTGGGATGGGATTGGTGATGGCATTTCCTCTGCTTAATAGGAACTACGGTTTAATTCCTCTCAGAGGTATCTCCACTACAGTGCTGTCTTTCAAAAGACCCTCAGCGTGAAAATAAACTAGATATGGTCCATCTCTCAAATTATTTTTTTTCTCAAATTAAAATTTTCAACATTAAAAATTTTCAAATTAAAATTATTTTTTTCTCAAATTAAAATTTTCAACAGTAAAAGCAGATATATTAATGAGAACAACATTGTTCTCTAAAGCAGGTCTGATTTGTGCCCAGTTTTTCATAAGCAGCTGATCTGAATGCTTATCTCAGTATACTATCATCATAACACATATCATTTTAAATTCACTGTACATATTAGCAAAATCTTGACTGAAAAAAGGTATAAAACAATCATAATAAACAAGAAATTGGGAGAGACAAAGAATAAGAGGCATGAGAAACTGGAAGATGGACCATTGTGACAAATGTAAGAATCGTTATAAAGTTTTCAAGCATATGTAAAGTCAGTAAAGACATATGCAAAAAATGCATTAAAATATTCCCACTTTGATTTACCAAAGAGCAGTGTTATCTTCCAGAAATATCCAGAAGCATTCTTGACCTAAGTTATAAATAGGGTTGGCTTAATCAAAAAAAATTCAAACATCTGTGATAATCCTCCACCAGTTTCCCTATCACTTTTATCATCCTCCTTCTTTCTCTCTCTTAATCCTCTGAAAAATCTTCAGGCATATAAGCACACTTAGCAGTGGTTCTTGAAGGCAAGCATCTCAAGCCATTTCTAATCAAGAGGTAGGAGACAGACATGTAGATTACTCCAGCATATGCTGGCAGTCAGACATTTCTCTTCCATATGATCAAACTGCCACTTAAAGACTAGACTTGAGTACCATCAATGCAGTATCATAACACATGATAGTAATAATGACAGCGAGTCTCTAATGTTTGCTTCTATCTCTTTGAATCCAGCAAAAGGCCATTTTGAGCTTTGCCTTGATTCGCTGTAATGAAATGGAAGGCCTGAGAACAAAAGATTTTTATAAAGCCTGGAAAAATCCTATCTTTTAA
This sequence comes from Nothoprocta pentlandii, assembly GCA_013398315.1. Classification (NCBI taxonomy): domain Eukaryota; kingdom Metazoa; phylum Chordata; class Aves; order Tinamiformes; family Tinamidae; genus Nothoprocta; species Nothoprocta pentlandii. The sequence continues at coordinate 70,688 of VZSG01000905.1, forward strand.
TAGGTAGTTTTCCCAAGTAAGCAAGAAAAATTCATTGAATTCTACATTTCCTACTTAAAAGTTTTATTCAAACTGTACACTAAATGCTACCTTGTATTACTGCTGTCTTGTGTATGAATGCAGTTGTGAACACACCTGAAATCTTGGATATATTTTCTCTTTAAATCATAGTAAACATATAGTAAAAACTAAACATAGTAATCATAAACATATAAAGTTTAGTAAACAGTAGTAGTAAACAGTAAAACAAACTTCATATATTTTCATTTTTGGAAAGCAAATAGTAAAATACTTTTTTTTCCCCAATAAGAAGTAAGATTTTTTTTTTCTTTATTTTCCCCTCTTTTCAGAGGAGAATAAAAGTTTTTTTAAATACTGTTCTTGTGGGCCATATACTACCAGCCAAATTACCTACAATCCAGAGCAAATAAAAGCTCTGCTGTCACAGCCCCTTTTACCACCCCATGTAGAATCCCTTCTTATAAAGCGCTACACCATGTTCAGCACTATCATATCACACAATGCTATTGACTGTGTGAAAAAAGAATATATCATTTAAACTATTACTTTTTTTCTTCACTTTTCTTTACATGATTTGTATATCCCATAAGCATATAAAGTCATTTAGATGAAGGAGACAGCATCCAGCTCTTGGAAAAAGATGGCAATGCTTTTGTGATTCATATATGTTTGAACATACTGAGTGAAAAATAAATTTATATTTTCTTTTGATATTATGATTACAATTGATAGTACAAAATGAAAATGAAAAGAGGAAAAAGCAAACAAGTGTTATTTCATACACACCTTCATTGCACCAACAAATAAATAGGCAATTAATTTAAGTATTAATTAACTCAGGGCAGACCTCTGATCTTGCAAATAATACTCTTATCACAGGTTAAAAAAAAGTCTTAGGTTGTTATCAGTTTGTACTGGGCAGACTCCGACTGATTTTAATGAAAGTTTTATTGACTGAGAATTAAGTAAGGCATGCAAATTTTAGCTTTATAGGATTACAGTCTTGGAAAAAGGTTGAATATAGAAGTAGGTCCTTACAAGAGAATGTAGACAACAGTCAGAATAATACTTGCATTGTATATTTTTGCTCTTCCTTTTTGGAAGTAAAGAAAAATAAGAAGGTAGAAGATGCATGCAGGTGTATTCAGTGATTACTAAACCTGTTGTAAAGCTGTCTATTTAAAACTCCATTTAAAAGAAACACTAACAGTCAGCTACAAAAGATTTTTTCCCATCATTAAATGAAATGGCATCTAAACATCTTCTTTTAGAGCCGGTGAAAAGATACCTGATTTTGGCTTTCTTGCTTTTTTGATGTCTTTGTGAAAGCCTCAGTGACTGCATGAATGTACAATAAGTAGAGGTCATTAGTGAATTCCATACTGTTCCTCTTGGCTTGACACCTGAGAGAGTTAGCACAGTCTTAAATGATCCCAACCACTTCTTAATTTTATTTAAGTGGTAAGAAAATGAACATAGTTTGTGTCATCTTACTCAAAAGCATCTGCAATTCTTCACTTGCGAAGTTGCTATCTTTAATTAAATCAAGTTTAAAAAAAAAAACATAGTTTCCATTATTTCAGATAAAAACTAGACTCGCCTGCCCCTCTTGTTGAAGTGGCTCTCATCATTCCCCACTAGCTAGTGGTCTTCAAATAGAGTCCCATGGATATAGAAACCAAAACCCTGTTGCCAGTTGTTAACCTGAAATATCTGCCTTTTCCTCCTCATGTTCATTTAGCTCAGTAGCAGGATAGAGGAGAATACAAGCTGGGCACACAGACCTTTGACTGCCGTCCCCAGGGCTCTAAAATCTCATTCGATGTTTCTCAGTTTCCCCATGGCATCATTAGTGCCAACATGAAACAGTTACAGGGGATAATAGACAGACACCTGGACGAGCCTTGGCAGTCTCTCTGCAATATCCCTTATTCGAGTCATGGCAGGCAACAGAACTCTCCGGATAAGGGTTTGGGTCTACAGATTGGTGCCTCCATGCCCTCAGTAGGCTGTGCCCTGCAATAGGGAGTCACCCATGAAAACTACTCGCTGCTTCTTCTGGGTGCTCCTTTTCTCCTTAGTGGAAGCAGCCTTAAGGCGCGGACTTGACTGACTCACTCTAGACAACCCCGTAGATGGTCTTTGGTCTGTGACCTCATTTGTCCGGTTCTTGAGTTCCAGGGCCTCATAACTGTTGAATGTAGTCATTCAACCCCCACTTGTGGGGGTGAAGTGGGCCAGGAAAGGGTTCTCCTGCCACCTGTTTCCATTCTTATTCATCACTTAGTAATGTTGATTCTGCCACCTCCCCTTTATGGCAAGACAGTAATGGATCCTCAGATTGAATTGGGGGGTTCTCTGGGTGCCTTTCCTGGGATGACTGGAGAAGGTGTCTCCACCAACGTATTTCTTTCTTGCATTCTCTAATGCTCAACCTTTCTACCTCCTCCTTCAGCTCCACCATCAGGCCAAGTAGGTCATCCACCTGCTCACAACTAAGGCAGGTGTTGTTTTTGCTACTCACTGTTTTTGCTACTCATGATAACAAGGAGAGGCTCAGCCTTAGTCTCAAGTCCTATTTGTCTCAAGAGTGTCAGTTTTGTGTGTGTATGTGTAGCTCTAGTTCCTCCTGCTTGCTTCCCAGGCTCTATACATTTTTGAAAAGGCCCTTCTTTTGCTCTATTGAGTAATTCCTGAGGTGACTCATTCTGGTTGCCTTGAAATTTTCTCTTTCCCCCACTGTCCATTGCTTCCAAATGGTTTGAAATCTCCCTCTCCCATAGTTTCTATAGTTTAAAGTTCTATTCATTGAGTTGGCCGATCTGTTGGCAAAGATGCCCCAGTTTGTTGTCAGGTAGCTTCTGTCTGTCTTCAGCAATCCTCAAGTTTAAATGCTTATACTGTGGATTTTTAATTTTTGAGAAAAAAGGCGTATGAAAAGATGAAAGATTTCCTGTAAAATCATTAATCATTGGATTAAAGGAAGGTGTCTCAGGTACAGAAATAGAAAAGAACATTCACAGAACTAGTAGTTATCCAGTTATTTAAGTAAATGCACCTGAAAAAAAAAAAGGGGGGAGATGAAGTTGAAAATTACAAAACAATAAAAAATATACAGGGTCAACAAACAGGATTTTGCCAACTACAACAGTTTTTGATAAATCTCTAGGCTGAGTAAATGGAAACTTTTATTTTGGTAATATATTGCATCTTAAAAATGAACTCAGTTTTTATTGATTTTGAAAGCAACACTTGCAAGTATGAAGGTAATAGCTTTTTGATTGATTCAGTCAGGAAGAGTTAGACTTTGTGAATAAAGGGGGAATTAATCAGTAAGAGCTGATTTAGGACCTCTTTCATAATATGGATTTCCATTTTTTGTGTGTCATTGTTCTGTTGTTAAAGACCTGATGGACTGTTTGCACTGAGGTGAATGATTAAAAGACTGTAACTGAGAGTGACTGAAAAGTGAAGCCATCTCACAAGAATTAAAGCCTTCCTGAAATTAATTGTAGCAATCAAATCTACTCTAAGAAAGTCTGCAAGCACCCATATAGGAAGCAAGCAGAAATGGAAATATTTTCCATCCCAGCAAAAGAACCCAGAAAAGAGGCAGAATAGTTTCAGAAATCAACCTACAAAGAGAAAAAGATGTTACAAGGCAATACATGAAGAAGTATTTGTGACAGGCATTTTAACAAGTAACATACATCCAAGGTACATAATATTATTTTGGCAAGAATGACCATATAAAGTTGTTCAACATTGGCATTTGAGTTTCTTTTTCCCTACTGATGTAGATAAATGCTGTCTTGGTAAGGCACAAAAATATTGTTATTAGGCTTGCTAAGCAAAGCCGTGGCTGAAACGATTGTTGGATACTGAAAAGAACAAGTAACAAAAAAGCTTTTTCTTTTTTCTTTCTTTTTTTTTTTTTCCTGATCCTAATGAATTATTCATGAAAAGCTGAGGTACTGAGTTTAGTCTGAAATTCCTGAAAACAATTTGCCTCATTTTATTTGATTACTTCTATTTAAAGGAAAGCAGCCTATATAAATACTACAAATAATGCTGATTTCTCTTCCCTTTAGAAACAGAGGAGCCTATTATCTGCTGCTATTTGCTACCTTTGAACAGAGGACAATTACATCATAGCTAAGTATTAGGGATATAGGTAGCTGTGGGTAAATATTGGTATACATACATACATCTGTACACATATGTATAAATCTATATATATAACATATATATACACACTTAGTATAAATCATACATGCAGACTAGAGAGATATGCCACTTTTAGTGAACTCATTTCCATCTTATTAATGTAATTACTAAATACAGAGCTGGAAGGGTGCACTTCTATCTCTATCTAGTGGCTTCTAATTAAAGTAATGTGTAAGGATGCAGTACAGAGGTTTTTGTGGTGAGAGATTAAGAAGTGATACAACTGTAGTCCTAGCTTTACTAACCCTAGCCTTCCACTATTAACTTCTCAAAATCTGATGAAACAATTTCTTAGATTTCCAATAAAATAAAGTTTAAAAGCTTTTTTAAAAAATAATAATAATAAAGCACATTTTAGAATGTATTTCACTGTTTCTCTTGATGTCACACTGTTTGTCAAGCACTCAAGTTGTGCTCAAGAGTACAGACAGAAAGCAGAGAGAGGATGTTGCAATTGGTATAATCTGCTTTGTTGCTGACTCATTCATTATCATTCAGATTTATCATTCATTAAAATTATTTAATCTTTTTCTTTCTCATAAATCAATTTGCTGTTATTTCTTAACAGAAAAACATAGAGATTAATATAGAAATAAATAGGTTTGGCTAGAAAAATGGTTTGTCGAATACAGACAAACCATGTTATGCACCCACTAAAAATTAGGATTTGAGTGTTTTAAACGAAAGCTGCAGCAACTCAGCCATGGAAGAAATCCCACAATAAGCAATTGCAGAAATTCACTTAAGTCCTGAGGCATCTTTCTAATTTTTGGTGGCAAAGAAAATAAGAGGAAATCTTTTTTTCTCATATTTAAAGAAAATTATAGCTATGGCTAAGTATACAAACATGTATACTCAAGATATATACAAAGATGTAACTCAATAAAAAGATAACCTTTAAAGAAGTAGACATTGACTATAATCTTTTTTATAGTGATATTTGCACAGAAATTGCAGAAGCTCTGTTTCCTGAAAATGAACTACCTGCTGATTAACACCTAGTACTTTTTTAGAGGCCTGTCTCCTTTAAATCTATATTTCCTAAGAAAAACAGTAAAACAAAGTGGCTGTGATATGGTAATATCAGACAATTGGAACAGAAAACTTGCTTCTGGCATACAGTGAGAAACCTGTCACATAGAGAAACCACCCAGCATGTCTATATTGCAATGGGGATAGTTCAGGCACAGAGTGAAATAGGAGGAAAGATGTGTAAATACTTCCTTGGGGGTGTTGTTTTGTTTTGCTTTGTTTTGTTTCTAGACTGCATTTTTTTTGTTGTTTTACTATATTCTATTAAAAAAATGTTTGCAACTATTCTCTCTCTAAAAAAAATCAAGGTCTGTGTGAAGATTATGATATTTTTCTTTCTACACTGTCAGTATGTCTTATGGCTCTAGTTCTAGTCACCTGAATGAGGCTGAAAAATTAGATGTAGACCACATTATGAGTGGCAGCATAAATGGCATAGAAAGTCTGATACTTCTGTCAGTGTGTTGGTTATGACTTTAGAAATACTTCAAAATCTAGAGGATCTTCCAAAGTGCAGATTGAAGTGTATTGTTAGTAAACAACCAAGTATGCTGTTTGGACAAGAGTCTTTTTCCCACTTATCCATATTCTGTCATCTCTGTTCCACAGTATGGGATGTGTACTGAGCAGTGCTCTGCAGAGACTAGATCGCACTGGGCAAATCATGACCATGTCCTTGCAGATGGCTCTCCAGTCTGCCACTGATTATTATGTCTTTGCTTAGGTAGCACCTCAGCATTCACTTTAGTTTGGTTTCCCAAACAAAAAACATGTGAAAAATGAAACTTTTACTTTTCATACTTTGGAAAAGTGTTTTCACATGCATCAAAAAAGCACAAAAAGAATGGTGAAATCATAGAAAGCTGGCATGACCAGAAACAAATAGTCTTTTTGTTGAAGAAGACCTACATTTTTTGAACATTTTTCTAGTTACACAAGGTATTGAATTAATGATTTTTCAGATGGATTACTCTCAAAGATCTTTTTAAAAGTAGCTCCACTGCCTTTTTTATTTTTTCTCATCACCTTTATCTTGTTTTTTTTTTTTTTTTTNTTTTTTTTTTTTTTTTTTCCCCTGGTAGCAATAGGCTCTTCTTTTTGACTGTTCTATAAAGGTCTTTTTAATATAATAATTTTATTTGCTTAGTTTTGGAGAGAACTGTGCCATAAACACTTGGAACAGAAGGAATATGAAAGAAATGTTAATATAAATCATTTTGAATTAAAGGGTATGTACATTTAGGTCACACACAGCTAGACTGAGATGAAAATGCCACAAACAGAAGATAAACCAAGATACTCAAAGCCATCAAGAACTCATAAAATCCCTTTTTTTCCAAATCTTATTAAGACTGCTACCCTTTAATAGCCTCTTTTCATCATATCCACATCACCTCATGTTACTGAATACACTTGACTTCAAACTTCCATTAAAGTCTAACATGCGAAACCTTCACTGAGTCTGTTCTTGATGATAAACAACTAATTGTGATATAGGTGAGAAATGGCAGACTTTTTCATAAATAACAGGTTCATGTTCCTGTTTATAACAATGATAACAATCATTAAATCACTGAACTTTCTAATAATAAATGATTTCCATTAAAGTGAAATATAATTTCAAATATTTACTCAAGAGAGAAAAAATGATGAATTTAGGGTGATGGGATTTATCCAAATGAATCTTTCTTATTTCAAAATAAATGATGCAAATATGCATAAGGTAGTCTGCAGTTATTAAAATAAATATTGCAGAAGAAAAGAGTTTTTCAATTTCCTTCTTTTCCTTCACTTAGGAGAATTTTTGAAAATAGCTTTCATACCCAGCTATTCCAGTTTTTCCAGTAGTTTGCAGACCATCATTGGCGAGGAGATTTCTAAATCAAGTTCACATAGATTTTATAACATAGACTATACTAGCAGTTTGAAAAAAAAGTAAAAAGAGAAAACATGACAATTAGTTTTAGTAGGAGATTTTGGCATTCAATGACCACTCATAATCCATATTGTAAACTTAAGGAGTAATTATGAGAAAGTCAATACTTTACGGTATATATTCCTATATTCATAATAATATTTGAATTTCAATTCCAACAGTTGAAAAATTCATCACATACAAAAAATTATTTCAGGATTCCAGTTTCAGTATTATGGATTGTATATTGCAGTATTAGGTACTACTTTCTATAAAAGTAAATTCATAATTACTAAAACTATCCAGACTTTTGAAACAAATAATTGAATACAGATTTATACTAAGTATGCTTCTTTGAAAAATAAAACAATTACTGAATGCTCTGCATAAGAAGATATTATAATTAATATTTTCCATTCTTATCAAGTTTTACACTTAAGAAGGGGGGAGAAGTACAAATCTTTGATCAGGTCTAATTTGAATGCAAAAGACACAAGAAGAAAATTAACACTTAAACATCTTATTCAAAGTCTGTTTGTACTCTTTTATTTTTTATTTAATTTTTTCCCCCATCCATGACTGCTTACTTATGCAACAAAATGCTGGAAAGTGCGTTGGGAATTTTACATGTTTTGATTTTTTTTTTGGGGGGGGGGGGAGGAGTATTTCTGAGAAGAAATTTTTATATAAAGGTTTTAAACCGTTTGATTAGGAAAAACTCTACACGAGCTTACCAAGAAATGCCACAAAATCAAGATGAAATATTTGCCTTTTAGCAAAGTCTTATATGACTTATAAAATTTTTACATGAAACATTGCTCAAAACTTACTAGGCCTATACTTTAAAATGTTCATGGCCATCAATATAGCAAGATAAATGGAGTCTGTGTAAATATCATGAATAAGAGATTTTGATTGCAAAATTCACCAATGAAAAATTCAATGGAGATAAAAAAACAATTATAGTTTAATTCTTTTTTCTGTACCAAAATAATCACAAAATTACATTTATAAAGTGTTTCTGGTTATTCTGATGAATAACAAAGACAGCTGAGGAAGGAAGGATAAGGAAATATCCACATAGCAGAAAGTTATCAAAATAAATCTACACATATGCTCAAGAACCAGGAGACACTGAGTTTTTCTAAAGATATTTCTAATATTTTGGGGATAGTTGTTTGGGGAATTTGTCCTTTACTGAATTTACTAGTAGCACAATTATTCATTCTGTAAAGGTAATAAACCCTGAAATAAAATCAGGATATCAATAGAATCTGAAAAGCATTTAATAGAATGAGGGAGACACTAATACAGTATTTTTTTAAGTAGTTATCATTGATTTTTTAGGTCCCAACCATAATTATCATTTTGATTTCATGAAAAGCCCCTCAAAAATAACCATCATTTCCTGAGTTGCAAAAAAAAAGAACAGGGGGATTTTTTTCATCATTATTTCTGGAAAGCATATAAAATATTTGTACTCTACAGTTTTCAGGAAGCCAACAATCATAAGAAACTTTAGACCAAAACAGTTTAATTTTGAATTAACCAAATAGACTAAATAGTTTAATAACCAAATAGACCAAAAGAGTTTTATATTTATAATATGTATTTTAATTAATTGTAATATTTATAGTATTTATGGGTCAATTGGAAATACTTAAATATTTAAGTGAAACTCAAATAAATGTGGACTTATTTGAACCAGCATCTTTTCCTCTTAATATGAATAAAATTAAAGATAGACTCTGAAACACAATTATGAAAATTTGAAAGGAATTCTGTAATTCAGTTGGTTCAAGATACAACCAAAGCTAACATTTTTATCTGCAGGTTTGCCTGTAACACTGATAGGCACTACCATATACTATCTAAGCATGTATAGAATAAATTACAAAAATAAAGCAATGGAGAATAGCCAACAGAATTTGCAGAGAAAATTTAGGAAAACTGGTCTTTGTATTCTTTATATTTCTATTGAACTATTTCTATTGAACTATTTCTATTGAACTCTAGAATCTCCCCCAAAAAGAATGTGGTGTCCTGGAGTGTGATTCAGGCCATCACAAGACTGAATTTGCTGTAGAGGTGCCATTTCCCCATTGTTATAGGGAAGGTTTCAGGAGTCTTACAGGAAAAGTCTTGCTCTACTATATGATTTAAGATGGTCTGAGCCCAGGCTAGAATGTTGCTTTCATTATCAGAGGAATGTCTATTCCTGACTTTTTTTTTTTTTTCCTTCTAAAAATACACACAAAACAAATATACTAGTTTTCCATCTGTGTGCATTTCCATATTTCACATCCTGAATAATGGAACTGTCATACAAGCTAGAAGGCAATAAAGGTAGGACTCAAAAATAATTATTGTAGCACATGAAATTTTTAACTGCATTGGCAGACAAAAGAGAGAGGAAGAGAGAGACAAAAAGGGGGAGGGGGGAGATGGAAGGAGAAAGAAGTTGAGCAGCATTAAAAAGAACTTCATAAACTTTAGCTTTTCATCTAAGCCATATATTTCTGCACAGTACAGAAATACAGATGTAAGGAATACAATCTGGGAGATTTTAGATGATATTTACATTACATTATAATGATGCTGATATTTACATATATACATTATAAAAAACTAGAATGTCTTACCAACAGTAAGCCTTGAATGTAATCAGATGAGATTTTAGTTATAAATTAATAATAAATAATATAATAAATGATAATAATATAATAAATAAATAAAAATAATAAATATATAATAAGTAATTTCCTGTGATTTGTGGTATTTATTCTTATAAACAGACTCAAGACATCTATATCAGAAAAAAATACTGTCTAGGTCATTTTTTAAATGTATTACAAGACACATTCTCTAAATCTCATGGCTGTAATCACAGTCCTCAAAATATACATACTTCCATGAATTTTGCTCTTAAAAGAGGCCTCTTCCATTACCTGCAAATATTTACAATCCGGTTCCTTTGGACAGCAAAATAAAATAGTAACTTGTTTAGTGACAACTACAGTAACAAAAAATGAACAACATCTTTTTGTCTTAACATGGAACATCAGCAAGTTAAAACTACTAAAAACTCTCTGAAAATTCTTGGAGGACCTTTATTACAAATAATATCAAAGAGCACTATGGATGAAGGAGAATATTATTCCATATTCTCAAATTTTTGGTTTGTTTTATTCTACCACCCTATATACCCAAATACATTCTCTCTAGCTTCTTAAGAGGAACGCTTATTTCCCCTTTCATCTCCTTCCCCTGCAATTGTAAAATGAGTGCAGCAAGGAGAAAACTCTGTAGGACAGTTGTACCATGGGCAAAGATGCATTTCCTTCCACTGATTATGCTCTTCCCCCCAAAAGCCTATTTGTAATGGAATGGAAAGCAGAGGAACTGGCGGTACTGAAGATGAGAACTGGTGACACCTGGAGTGCAGGGGATTTGCAAAAAATTCTGAATAGCACCTGCAGGAGCTGATGAAGCAATAGAAGAGTGTAAGGAATCTCTCCTGCAGGTAATGCTATCACTTTTCACAGTAGGCTAAGGTGAAAGCTTAAGGTGAAAGATTTTATATCTGGAGCATAAGGAGATGAGTAAACAGGTTGCTATATTCAAGGGATCTGGAAAGCATGGTGAGCATACTGTACTATGTAGCAGGACATACTTATGTAATATGCTGACATCTGTGCAGGCTGGGCAGTTCAGGAATAGACAGGTAAACTGGCAGAGTACAAAAGATGGATCATTAAGGTATGAACAAATTGAAAAAAAAGTGGAAATTAGTAATTCATAGCACATAAAAGAAAAGTAAAAATCAGAATTTCAGAAGTGTCAGAAGAAGATACCTGACAAACATTCTGTGAACTGCACCACTTAGCATAGGCTCAGCATCAAATGAAGTGTATAACTAAATATGTGAATATATAAGTGAATAACTAAAACATAAAACAATAAAGAATAACACCCACATGCAATTTATAATAAGATGGTGCCTAGATATGCAAATGTGTCAAAATTAAGAATCTTCAATTAAAATCTTTTAAAAACGGATACTGTATCAAAAATCAAAAGAAGGCTGACAGAAAAAAAAGCTTTGAAGAGGCATACTGTGCTACATGCTCTAGGCGTCCCTGCCTGAGCATGGGCTTGGACTAGATGATCCTTCCAGATGATCACTAGATGATCTCAAACTCCCTTCCAACCTTAAACATTCTGTGGTTCTGTGATTCTGTGAACCTGTTATACAAACATCAAATTAAAGGTAAAATAGAATTTTAATTACTCACAACATGTTATTTTCTTGGATTTTCCCATTATTAACATTTTCTTTTTTT
>VZSG01000905.1:82500-98626 GCA_013398315.1 Nothoprocta pentlandii
AAAAAAAAAAATCAGTCAAGAACTGGAGACACTTCAAAAATAAAGGGAACATGTTATGGAGAGACTAACTGCAGCTGAACCATGAGGGAACCAGATGGCTGATACTTCAAATGAGACTTCAAAAAGGTTGTAAAGGAGTTCTTAACAGAAGAATAAGGTAAACTTGACAGCTGGAATGAAGTATATAGTGGAGGCAAAGTGTTTTAGAGTGAAGAGAGAAGACCTCTAGTGAAGGATAGAGGATGACAACAAATTGAAAAAGTAGAATAGACAGAATGTATTAAACTATGTATAAGAATATTTTCTGTATCAATATTGAGTGTCATGCTACCAGATGATGACAATACCTAACTGTTCAATATTAACATAATATTAACACAAGATTTATTTGGAAAAGCAGATTACTAATTCTCTGCCAGCACAAGGGCCTAAAATCAGAGGATCAAGTGGTGGCTACTATTTTGAACACGGTACTCTATTTCAGGTTTGATATGACAGCTTGTAAATTTTCATTAAAAAGTAACATTTATCTATTTGTCTATCTATATTGTGGTGCAATTTTGTGTTTGCACAGATCTGTGTGCCTTGACATTGAAGTTCAACAGAACAAATTTAATAAGTCTGCGAAAAATTCTATGACAAGACTAAAACAGCGCAAAACAGCTAAGTTAACAAGGAAATTACAGTCCATCCATCTGTGTCTTTAGTGTGGGATTACACATATTTAAAGAGTAAAAGATCTTGCTAGAAGCTAGATTGAATGCTAGAAATAGGAATTTGAACTTAGATCTCTTTCAGTCTTATCAGTTTTTTATTGTCATAGTCATTATTTGCACTTTAAAACAACCTCCATCTTTCACCACAATTAAAACCAAAGATTTGACAAAGGCTATAACACACTTTCTTTCCTGTGTGCATATATGGATAGTTATTGTTTGACAACAATATCTTAAGTCAGATAATAATTCTAGTTCTTTCTGCTATAGCAATGACTGACTCAGAACCAGCATTTCTGAGTCCAAGCTAAGCTGTCACTATTCTGACTTTGATACCAGTGGGTAGAAATCCATTAAAAGATATATTAACAAGACAGTAAAACTTGATGTGGAACTGGGTGAAAACCATGGAATTCTTTAGGAAGTTGGGATGAGTAACTGGGAGGGCAATTAAGAGGGTCAGGAAGCAAGTAGCTGAGCAAGGGGACACAGGTCCTGGGAAAGTAATACTTTAAGGAATATTGGTAAGGGACATGACTCTTCTCTCTATATTCCTATTATACATCTCAGGGACAGGCTGAAAAGAAGGAAAAAAAAAAGATTTTTATATAAAATTAACTTTAAATATTTGTAGCTGTAAAAGCCTTTAGCACACAAAATCTTTGGATTTGCATAGCTTGGAATAGCCAGTATATAAATGAGTAGAATTATACAGTAATCAGATGTTAAGTAACACTAAGGATGGGCAGCAATTATTTTTAACTATTTCAATCTATTGAAGTGATAAATAAGTGACAAGAAGTAAAGCTTCTGACCTAAACATTATCATATATACAGAACTGTGCTGTAAGTATTGTAGTTCAGAAAATATAGGTAGCAGTGTCTTGTCCCTATAAGTGTTTTGCAGATCCCATTCGTTTTTGTTTGTTTGTTTCTCTTTCTACTACAGCTTTTTAGGCAGTGCATTGATGTAGTCCATAGATCAAGCTGAACTGCTCCCTGAAACAAAGAAAAAAGTTGAAGAAGAAGAGAAAGAAGAGGTGCCTCATCAGTGTCCCACTACCGGAAGGAAGGAAGGAAGGAAGGAAGGAAGGAAGGAAGGAAGGAAGGAGAAAGAGCTTTGCATTTTCTCCTCAAAACGTGTCTTACAAGGAGGAGGATAACAAACCTTGTAAGCAAATGAAGGTGATTCCTTGATAGCATGAAAATTAGATCACCCCAAAACCTTGCATCTTTCTGGTTGTAAAGAAAAGGCCCACCAGCAACAGGCAAAGGTCATGAAGGGTAAAAGACAGGGAATTTATGAATATAAAGTAACTGGAAAATAATCTGTATTCATACCAACAAACAAGTTAAAATTGACTTAGGATGCAAGACTTTGGCAACTCATTTAAAGCAATGTATGCATTAAAGTCAATTTAGTGAGATTTGTTTGTGCTAAAGTATATTAGGGCTTATTTGGTAAAACATTTTCAGACATAATATTTGAGAAAGATCTTTTGAAGGTAATAACTGTCATGTAAAGAAATATATAAATATTTTTCAATCACATTATTAAAGTCATGATTTCTTACATAAGAAATTAATCTCAATCAGTTTTCCTTTGTGAAAGGATTTTTAATTTTTATGTGCTTATTTTAGAGGAATCTTTAAATCAAAATGTTTAGATTTTTTTTTTCCCAATTGCCTATCAGTAAAATAGAGCAGTGTTACTATAGGGAACTTATCTCCCTACATTTTTTCCACCACAGACCCAAAATGTATCCCTACTACCAAGAAATATTTGCATTTTCCTGTATTAACTCTTGAAACAAACACACCACCAACAAAATTGTATAGAGCAGCTTGTTTCTGACCTTTCACTTTAATCCATAACTGATGCTTAAAAAAATTGCTGAGATTTGAGGCAAATACTTCCCCTTGGGCTTCAAACTTTCAACCCTTTGCTGGCCAGATCCCTCAAGATAACTCCAAGGGTGCAAAGAGTTCAAATATGTGCTACAGCATATATAAGGACCATATATATGGTCCATATAGATTTTACACGCACACTGCAGGAGTGAAATGCAGTTTAATCAAACCTACAGAGCAAATGCTCTTCATTGATGTCCACAGGCCACTTGGAGGATCTTCCAGGGCCAAGTAGAAGAAAAAAGCCTGGCTTGGATAGCATATCTTCAATGTGCTTGCTCAGAAAGGATATACTAGGCCAGAATGTCTGTGGACATCAACTTTTCTCTCACATCAGTTGACTATAGGATTATATACAACCTTTGCTCGTGGTCACAGCAATTATGAGGAGGGCTTCCATGTGTGCTATCCCAAAAAACTGGGAGTTCACATAGTATTTTCCTTATTTGTGGCATCTGAATTGACAAGAGGTAATTAATTTCCATTTTATCAATTCTTACAGAAATTTGATTATGTTTGAAATTATCTTTGCTGCTATACAGAATCAAGATTGAATAAATAAAATGGAGAAGGTGTAGGTCAGCAAGCACTAACATACAAATATATGCAAAGCATTGTTATCTTGCCTGATCCTTGACTATGTCAGCCAAGAGGAACTGCTCACTCAGGAATCCCCACAAGCTGGTGAGCCAGCATTTCTAACTGTCCCCTAGGTCTTAATGGCACCTACTGTACCATGGTAACTTACAGCTACTGCTCAACTCTTTTCTCCCGTTCAGTAAGTTTACTGTATACAGAGTAAAATGTATGGTATTTACAGGCTCCTATGCCTGACAAGCCTACAGGGACTGTAAACTTCTCAATTTTTTTGTTGATACTCTGCCACTGTGTTGGAGCCCTGTCTATAGTAAATGAATATGAAGCACTGCGTTACTAGAGAAGTAGGACAAGGTTACTCTCCGTCATTGTTCTATGAGATACCAAGAGTAGCAACTGCCTAATTGCAGTTAGAACTGGATGAAACTAGGTGTTTGTCGTAAGAAGCGAGACTTCAAGAACCAATGAGAAAGAGAGATTTGGCGCGTGGACAATGCATGTTAACCAATCACACTCTGTACCTTGGCGCGTGAACAGCATGTCTCTGCCGTCTAACCAATTATGTTGCCTTCTGATAATATCATAACTAACGAATTATATTGTCTTCTAATGATATCATAGTGCCTTCTGATGATATATGTGTGTTTGCTTTCTAATAAAGTTGGCTAGAACTAGCATCATATTGGTGCGACTGGTTCTCCCGTTCGCTAAAATTCCGGGAAAAAAGAAGATTCGGACCGCGGCACCACTGTGATGTGATATTTAATATCTGGGCCTCTATTCAGAAAAAGACAGTCAGTGAAGTTAACTGCATGATGATGTTCAGTCATATTTAGGTAAGAAACCCTAATTTCTCTTTCTCTTCTCTTATGTTGTTCTGAACACATCGGTTTGGGATAATTCTTCCATCTTTTATTACTTTAACATAATAACTGTAAGTATTGTTTTTCAGAAGTAGATGCTGTAATGGTCTTTGCTTGGATGCAAATAACGGCTTCAATTAATTCAGCTTCCTCTAAAAACACTTCTGTTAAAAAATTATTTGCAATGCAAATCTGAAAGAGCATTTCAAATGCAATGACTGAAATCTTATGCATAAAATCATCATCAGATTAATCTAATCTTTTTAGAAGTAATCAAGCTTATCCAAAACTTCCTATAAAATATTTCCAAAACAAACTAGTGTAATACTTCAGAAGATATTTAAGGTAAATGCATTTTATAGAAAATTGCATCCCAATGAAAAGTACATTTTATATAGAAAACTAACTAAATAACGATTCTACTATTCTAAAGGAGTAGCACAACACAGTATGAATACAGTTTAATAGCTGAACAGATATTCACCTTTACTGGAAGTATATGTATTCCAGTATAGTTAGCAGTTTGTGGTAAAATGTGTTAGGGCAATCCTAAACTTATTTCTTTAAACAATATTCACTGTACTATATTTAAGCCTTTTTCGATTAGTGATATTTGTCACTGCTGTGAAAATGTCTATGAATATCACAAAAATAATGTATTAATAGGACTTTATTTACTGCTTTATTGTTATATTTTAGCATTTTGGTTCATTGCTAACCTGGGCTGTGAACACAGAAGATGGAATGAATAATGTTGTTTGCCCTGTATCCAGCTGAGATGAGCCTGTACCTCTTAAAGTCCAATTAGTTTTCCACATGAGGGAAAAACAGAGATGGCTCTTCAATCATAAGGAGAATGACTCTACACAAATTCAGATCCCATTAGTCAGGTCACTTTCAAGCTAAATTCCTAAATTTGTTTCTAGTTGATTATACTAATTAGCATGGTTGACTTTGCATGACAATTGATTCTCTAAACAGGCTAACAATATAAGTAATCCACAATACTGCAAACGCCCTAAAAAAATGTTCTATAGAAAGTGTTCTGAGACAAGCCAATAGTTAAACTGGCATTCACTCAAAATTAAGTGCATTTCCTATACTACTTTGCTTCCACCTCCTCACAAGCCAGCAGCAAGGTTAAATATGAGATATTATCCAATTAAAATATGAAATTAGGCAATGATAGCTTCTTTAACCTGCAATACAATTTTAGTAGGCAAGAAATTTAAGGAGATTTTTGCTTTTATATATATATATCTCTATGAAAAGCACACCTGCCAAAAGAAATCCCAAGATTTCATGGATGGCAGATTCTCCCAAACCAAGTAGCTAGTTAAAAATCTGGCAATGTATTCACTGTCATACATTATGCAGTATAAGTCACATCCATTTGTACAACTAATGTAGTGCTGCCTCCTTGCCAAAAGAAGGGCTTCTCTATTCTTTGATGAAATTATAGAAAGAGCAGAAATATCCAATCTGTGCAAACTGACCCCTGATCTTCTGGGGACCCCCATCAAAATTAAGTAGCTTGAGTAAATATCATTGCGACTACCAGATCAGGGCCCTGAAGCACTTTTGAACTCTCTATACTGTTGCAATTATATATCTGTCTATAAATACTCCCTTTCTTTCCTGAGTTGGGATTGGGAATTAAGGACACCAGATGCTCATTTTCACTCTCAGAATTGCCATTACTTCCTATGAGGTAGAGGGAGAAACTTCTTCTTGCTTTCTTAGAATAGAATAACAGATCTATGGCCACAGTTACAGAAAGTTTGAAAGAACAAGTATTAGAAATACTATAAAAAATCTATCTTTAAGGGAGCCAAGGAACATAAATAATAAACTATAGATAGTAAAAAAAAAATCCTCTCTATAGTTTCCATACTGAGAATAATAAAGTAGATCAGATTTTCTAAAGTAGGCATCAAAAAAACTGTGTTTTGGATTATATTGGTTGCCATAGTCATAACTCATCTGAAATCTCAAAACTCTCCCAAACTTAAAAATGAGGAGTCACAACAATGTTTCTCATTCACTGAGAAGTTCTAACACAAGCATTTTGTACCAACAAAATTGGAGCAAGCAATTTACAAACAAAATAGGCTTTGGCAAAGAGCATCTGCACCATAATGAATACTTCAGTTAGTCTTACTTTTCATCTAAGTAGTTAAAAAAGGCTGGCCTGTTTTCTGTGTTGCTGTTGTCTGTGCTAAATGGACAAGAACTGGTAATGTAATGTAACCCTGTCACATCACTATGTGTGATTTCTCAATATGAACTATATGAAGCTTTAAAAACTAAGGAAGAAAAAGGGGAGAAAAAAAAAAGGAAAGATACAAATGTTAATCTCTTCTGATAATTAGCTCATCATTTAGTTTTAGTTAGCTTTGGACCTTAGCCTTAGGTCCAGAAAGCTCTACAGAAAGTACAGAGTTTTTCTTTGTTATTCAGATTTAAGGAAATCAAAAGCTTTTCATTTAAGCATAAATACCATTTTAAAATATTACACAAAGTAAGAATCATTTACACTAATGACTGGGACTGGGACCTTTAATAATTTTGATAACTGCTTGGTGAAAAGCAAAAGCAAACAGAACAAAGATTACTGGGATTTCATTAAAGATGTTGACAAAAAGGGCTATGTATCTGGTGAACTTCTGTGTTCAATATACCTCCTACGAAGCTGAACACAGGGGCACAATAGGCTTAAACTTGTTCCTCCTCTGCCTTCTCCCTGCAGACCACATAGACTTGATAATTTCCTCAGGACATATAGTCATTTCAGAAAGTTTGTATAATTTTTATTGTTTTGACTTTTCAAATAGAGAAAGAAAAAACACCTTTGTGAGCAACAAAAAGGACATATCCGGTCATTAGCATCACAGAACAATTGGGAAAACCTTTTTACTCCAGAAAGACACAAACACATCTGCATTCAGATCTGTGTTTTTGAGGGTGGAAGTTTAAGATTTGGAATATGTACCTCAGAAAAAAAAGAGTTTCCCCTATCATTCCTAGCTGCTTAATATTTCTACAGAAATTACATCAATATCTTACATACAATAACAACACTCAAAGTATTTAATATATCTTGGGCACAAGTTAGCAATCAGGAACTGAGGTCAGTACTCTGTGATAAGCCAGCTCTCATATGCGCCAAAGGAGAGAAATAGCTTACACAAAAAAATATAAAATAGACTCGTCTATCAAGGAGGAATGTCTGAATAGTGACTAGAATACTGTGCTATTATGCCTTTCACGAATGGAATTTGTCCCAGTTTTTGAGTTCAAAATGACAAGGCCATTTAACTAGTTCTAAAAGTAAAGTAAAAGGAGGAGCCAATACAACACAAATGAAAGGAGGAAGCAACAAATCATTGGAAATATTTAACATAATTAAGATATTGAGCTGCCCTGTATCTGCAGGAATGTTTAATCTACTTTCAGAGAAAAATAAAAAGTGAAAAGACAAACAAAGAAAAAAAAAAGAAAAAGTCAAAAAAAAAAAAAGTAAAATTAACGGGACAGATATACACGTACAATGCATTAGAAACCTTCTAAGAGAGTGTTTTTGATTTAAAAATAAAGAGAAATAATAAATGGGTGGTTTAGATGCAAACACAGCTGATGATAAGAGATCTAGGACAGTTGAACATCTCATGTATGTTGCACAGCATATATTGAAATTTTACTTCCCAGTCAGTTCTATCAGGCACCTGTTATTTAACTGCAGCAAAGTTCTGGATATAGTGTATCAAAAAAAATGCATTTGAGAACAGAAAAAAAAATAATCAGAGTGAGTCTCAACAGCTTGTCCGTGTTACTGAAGGCAATATCAATTTAATGGTTTGAGTGTCTGAGACTGTTAAATAGCATACTCTTAATAATTCAGTCATTCCATGAGAAACAACTGCATTTCAATCGTAAATTGAGTTGTCAGAATGTAAAATTTCTTGAATTTATACAGCATTTTGAACTGTTATAAGAGGCAGAAGGATTTTAAGTATTAGATAATTATCATAACACTGAAGAAAACACAAGGAAGATATCAGTGATCAAAGGGAAGTGCAAGTGCAAGTATAACATCTTGCATATGAATAATTTAAAAATTCAGTTCTTTATATGTGTGTTTCACTATTTTTGTAATCTCTTTTTGAGATAAGTAAATAGGCAAATGATGGCATGGTGGAAGACAGCACTTACGACACTGTGGAAATGAATACTAGGAAAGGAAAAATTACTTGTCAACCACATGTATTGTTTTATGAATTAATGGCATCTATTCAGGACTTAGACATTGCATTGTTCAACTAAGACTCATGCTTAATGCACATCTGTAGTCAGAAGAAAGTTAACAAACAGTAAGATGCCTAAGGAAAAAAACAGTCAAAGCTATTTAGGAGGGCAAATTAACCTCATCTCTGCCTCTCAGAATTTCTGAGATGCACCTAAGAATCCTCTGATGAGAGGTACTAAACAAACATGATACAAGACTTAATCATCCATAAGTGTGATTCCATATGAATAGTGTATATTCTTACGCTTCCATACTCTAATACTTCTTCATTTGGCACAACAAAGTATGAATTTAATTTGACCCAAAATTTAGGGTTCAATTACTAAACAAAATTTTAAAAATTGTTTAATATGGCATGAATTGTTTCTTAAACACATTCTGCTTTTATAGGATTATGAATTAGTAGTTGGATACTAGGTTTAATCTTGGCTTTTAGAAATTGTATCAATAGCAATAGTATTATACTGGATTCCCATTTCAGTACAGATCTGACTAATTATAATTAGATAGCATTTCCTATGCTTAATACCAGACAACATGTGTAGCAAGATAGGATAAGAGATCTTCCAGATAAGTTTCGGCATATCTTTTGTTTTGCCCCATAACTAGGAAATCACTAATAGTTTAATTTTCCAGTATAGACAGTGAAGAGTGCAAGGTGCCGCTGGAGATCTCCAAGAGACTTTGTCTGCCTAATTTAAACAGAGAGACATAGCATAAGTTTCTACCATAGCAGGATTTTCTAAAATTAGGAAAGTTTTATTTCACCTATAAAGATCAGCTCCAAGTTAC
Organism: Nothoprocta pentlandii; assembly: GCA_013398315.1. Classification (NCBI taxonomy): domain Eukaryota; kingdom Metazoa; phylum Chordata; class Aves; order Tinamiformes; family Tinamidae; genus Nothoprocta; species Nothoprocta pentlandii. Next base: position 91,686 of record VZSG01000905.1, read on the forward strand.
GTCTATTATTTTCAAAGCATTCTTTGAGATTATCTACTGAAATACATTAGGATTAAATTCCATATCTCTTGTAATCACAGCACTAAAACATCATATTTAGTTCATAATCTAAGTATTTGTACTTTCAATATGATAAATGAATCATGTTTTTAAATTATTATGGAAGAAGGAAAAATAATTATCTTTTTTTTTATTGTTGGCATATGCAAATGATTTTGATATTGTGAGTGCCTGTTAAACAAGAGTGCAGAGTAAAGAACATATGAGAATATGTAGTGAAGCCATTATTTGCCTACCATGAAGACAAATGAATGAGGAGGGGCCCATCATTTAAAAAGCTCTTTAAAATACTTGCCTGTACAAACAACTAAAAAAAAAAAAAAAATTCTGTAAAGCTGTTTTCATCACTGACTGTCATTCAGCAGAGTTCAGGTTAGTTCCTCTAATTGCACTCCTTTCCTGGGAATACAAATCCATGGAGTCAAGAGCACAGATTATAACAGTAAGGGTCCAACAGAATCAAAAAGTTCTATTGTTTTTTTGGAAAATCTTCTATTTACAGAAAAAGAAGGTTTACCAATAGCCTTTCAAAAATTAAGTGGCATATGTGTCACTGTAGAATATAGTAAAAAAGTCTCCCTCGTAAAGTCCATTAGCTTACCTCTAGGATAACCCAGAAACCATAGCCTACTGGAAAGAGATACTTTCCATTATGCAACACGTTTTATTTCAATGGTTCAATACTTTTATAGACTAGAACCTAGAAAATTAAGAATATACTTAAACCTCATATGTTAAATAGTTTAGAGGAGATTATTTGCTAGAGATCTTTATGTACATGTATATATACCTAGAAAGAAAAGAAGAGGAACTCAGAGAGGCTCATTCTTTTCTGCAGGCAGAAGAGTCTTTAATCCATTTTCTCATGTGTGCACTAAAGATAACCAAAAATAGATTTTAATACCTCTGTCTTTTACTACTTGATGATATTTAATCATACCTACAATAAATATGTGCTTTTCTAGGAGCTCACTGGAGTTCAATGGGCCCTCCCTTTTACCTCAGCACATTCATTTTCCTGCCCTCCTGCCTGGATTCTTGAAAGTAAGAAGTAAAATCTATTGCAGTTGCCGAGAAAAAGTGATAATAGATACCTTCTTTAGTTGAGGACAAAGGGAAAGGAAAGTTTTAAAGAACAAAGAAGCTTTCTAAAACAGATTTTCTACTCTGGACATAGTAGAGATAATTATTATTTCTATGCTGGAAAGACAAAATTTAATCAGGATATATCTCTAACTGACATCAGTTCTGTAGACTCAATGCCAGGCTAGTCATCCACATTGAACTAGTTCTATTAGAGCCTGATTATCCTCTTTTTTTTCTTTTTTTTCTTTTTTTTTTTTTTAATCATTGGAAAGAAGTATTTAACCATGAAATTAATTTTTATTCAGAAAAAAAAAAAAAAAAAAAAGCTCTCTAAATATTTGGATGTGTCTTTACAAGTTCCTAGCTGTCTGAACTATACTCAAGATCTCTGAAAAGGAAAGAGTAATTTCAAAGAAAAAAAAGAAAAAAAGTTATTCTGTGCATTTCAGCCCAGCTCAGATACCTCCAAAAGAAAAATCTTCATTTTGAAGCAGACTTTAGTTTTGCTCATAGTTTGATTATCTTATGATCTGATATAACCCTTTGAAAATGCAGAAAGTAACAGTATGAGAAGATCTAGTATACCTGCTAAATATCTCTCAGAAAATGACATGAAGATGAAAATCTTCAGTTCAGACACTTAACTGCAGGGATCTAAAATGTAGATGGCAACATGTGGCCACTGTATCATCACCTCCTTTTATACTCTATACACCTAAAGAACTCTTCTCATCCTGAAACAGACATCTACATTTGGTCAATGATGAAGCAATGATGAAATGTGAAATTAAATGAAATTTTGTCTAGGCTCCATGAAATAGAATTACATATAAAGGAAACTTATAACTGACATGTGGATGTCTGAATACAGAAATTAATCACAGCATCACAGAATATTCAAGGTTGGAAGGGACCTCTAGAGATCATCTAGTCCAACATTCCCGCTCAAGCAAGCACACCTAGAGCATGTGGCACAGGGCGGCATCCAGGCGGGTTTTGAAGACCTCCAGAGAAGGAGACTCCACAACCCCCCTGGGTAGCCAGTTCCAGGGCTCTGTCATCCTCACAGTAAAGAAGTTCCTCCTCACCTGGAGATGGATCCTATCTCTGGAGTAAACAAATGTCACAAGCTCATCACTGATTACATTACATGGTACTTTTCACTGTGTTTATTGTCGGAAATGCCAGAAGTGAAGTTTCTGTTTCTGTTTTGGGTGTTTACATGTGGTACTCACATTTCAATCTACAAGGTCTTGGTAGAAATACAGAGTACACAATCAAAAGCAAAACAGACTATACATACCAGTAATTCACAGAACTCTGGTGTGGTTAGGAAGGAAAGGCTACATCCTGTGATGGCATTGTGACAGAGAGAGCTGCTCTCTCTTGATTGAGAGCTGCTTCCATGTTCTTTGTCTTCAAATGCTTAAAGTTGCATAAAGCAGAATTATCACTCTTTTTCTTTCTCCTAATAGAGCAATTGAATGGCTGCATTCCATGCTCCATATGAAATGCAACTCTATAACATAAATTAACTTGTTTTGCAAGCAACGTTGCAGCAATTATATGGCATTTACATACAAATAACACAAATCATGTCATAAAAGGAAAGGCTGAGAGCCTTACAGTCTGGGAAAGAGAAGGTGGAGAGGAATCTTATCAATATGTATAAATATATGAAAAGAGCGGGTAAAGACGTTGTGGTCAGACTGTTCACAGTGATGTCCAGTGGCAGGATGACTGATACAAAAGTCTGAATATAAGGAAAAATTATGAGGCTGGTCAAGCTCTGGAGCACGCTGCCCCAAAATGTGGAGATATCCTTGGAGATACTTAAAGGCTGCTTGGACAGGGTAGTGGGAAACCTGCTGTACATGATTTGGCTTGAGCAGAGGGATCATATTAGATGATCTTCAAAGGTCCTTCTGTCCTTCCAACCTTAACCTTTGTGAAATATACAATTGCCTACAAAAATGACAAATCACGTATCACTGCTAATTTCTGCTACTTTAAAGCTTGATTAAAGCATACAAATCCCCATAGAATTCATGAATGATCAGCTCTGAAAATCAGAGGAAATATAATTTTGTTTATAAATTAGCTATTTAGGTTTTTACAGTGCATTAATACTGCTTGGCTAGAGCATTGAACCTCATTTTATAGAAATGGGACTTCTACCTGTGAGACATCCACAGTGCATTAAACATACCCTATTTAATCTCTCGGGTTGGTCCATAGTAAGCTTAACAAGTGATTCATCCTTTTCATATGAAAAAGGACAAAAGGTGATCTTTTGAATTTGAACCTCTAATTTACCATCCCCAGCTTCCTTTTCCAAACAGCAAATGGTAGAGAAAAAAAAAAGCTTTTTTTTTTTCCTGAAGTTTCATTAGCCTTTTTTATTTGATAAAAAACATTTATCTTGATCTCTAAAGTCTTTGATGTTCTCTTTATTCCCTAGCCCTATTTCAATACTCAGATTTGAAAGAAAGAGAGAGAGACAGAGAGAGAGAGAGAGAGAGAGAGAGAGAGGGAAATATCCCATAGAAGCATATTATAAATTTTAGGTCCTTCTGATCAGGTTCTGGTCTACTCTTTTCGGACAAGATGCATTATCTCTAAAAATGAAATATGTTGTAATGGAATTGTTCTGTTGCACTCTTTAAGATCATCACCTGAGGAAAGCGCACAACTCAGTCTCTGGGGGAAAACAACAAAATAAATTATAAACTATAGTTTTAATATCAAAGGATGGCATTCCTGAGAGATGAAAGACCTGGAGAATTACCCACAAAGATTTGCATAGTTGTTTCTTTTTTCTTTTTTCTTTCCTATAGAGAATAATTTCTAGTTCTTAATTAAGCCCCAGCATCCCTTTGGATACAAAACTGTGCTAACTTACATATCATTTTAAGAATGTAGAGACCTAAGCCTGCTGAAGTTGGAAGGTTGAGAAAAGATGTTTGTTTCTAACTGGAAGAAAGAATGATTGCTTTTGAGTTGAAATCCGGATGCCACTTCTCCTAGCAAACACCCTAAGTAAAAGAAAAAAAAATTGTCTTGTCTACTTCATTCATTCTTTTGTTGTCAAAGAAAACTTATTTTTCAAAAATAGAGAAATAAGAACCAAGAGTTCATTGTGAAGCTATCATTACTGTTAGAGGGGTTCTCTTATTTCAGTTCCAGAAGCCACCTGGGAATGTATATCTAAAAGCCACCAAGAAGATGGAAAACCAAACTTAAAGTATGTCCTTAAATGAAACTAAATGATCCAGACAAGGAATAACCCTCTTAGAATCCCGCTAATTCTAAAGCTTGGGCAGTACAGTAGAGAGGAGAAAGGTGCCAAGCTTGCATGCCCTCCCTAAATAATCTCCCTCTCCTTTAACCAATGCTGAATATATGGGGCTACAGGGATTACTGCCATGTAGACCAATGGCACTACAGCATATCTTACATATATAAGGCAGCTAAGTCTTCAGATCAAAGTAGAAACCTGTATTTTCTGACTGAAAGATGGAATCTGCAAAACTGTTGATTTCTATAGGGTCAAGTTTTTGTCCTGTAGTTGTGACTAGCTACACATATAAAATACACTTTAACCATACAGAAAAAGATAGATATACCTAGCTATATCTATCTATAGATATAGATTATACATTATAGGTTATAGATTATAGATTATTGATTATAGATTATTGCTATGGATAGCAATATTGCAATATATCTACAAGGTATCTATCTGTATCTGTATAGATATATTGTAGATGTATTGTAGCAATATTGTATTATATATAGCAATATTGTAGATATATTACAATATTGCTACAATTCAACTGTGTAGACACATATTGGAACTGGTTACCTTGTAAGCCTTAAATTTAGTACATCACACAAGTACCTCAGACCATGTAAACAGCTACTACAGTAAGCATGCTGTCCTGTTCAGATTTCCTCGTGTTTCTGCGTTTCATCCATAAACAAGCCTTGACAGCAAGCCCTTTTTAGAAATGAGGCAGATTTAGAAAGAAGTCATGGGTGAAAATTGTGTTTTATTTGTTCTCAAATGTGAACACCCTATTAACACTCCTAAATTAGACTGATTGCACTTCCATTTATTGTAATACTGAGTTGTACTCACACGTACAGATGGCCCAGTTGCCAGAGACTTATTTCCAACATTCACCTACCACACACAAACATTTTAACTAAATCATTAATATTTGGAGCTACAATATTCTATACAAAAATATTTTTTGTGAGAAAGTGCATTGAACAACAATTTGAACTAACAACCTTTGAACAGTAACATTCAGTAACAATGAACAGTACATTTCACAACTAAAGTTCGTCTTTACTGCTATAATAGTAGTATTATAGTAAGTAGTATTTATCCATAGGTAAAAGCAGCTTACCTGAATAACATGTTTCAGCTTGTCAATAATTTGACTTATTACAGGATCTGTTCCTTTCACTTTTACTTCTGGATTCCCAGACTGAGCTTTGATTCCACTGCCAACCACACGATGAGTATAGCTAGTTTAACACACAAACACACACAAAAATAGTTTATAAAACTATTCTTGTCTTGAATAATCACCTTCTAGTCTAAATTAATTCAGTCCTCATGGCACAATCATTCCATTTTAATGGGATACATTCATTCCATGTACATATTTTTGATAGAAAAGAAATATGGCACAATATAGTTAGTATATTCCGTAAAGTAGTATTATTTATTATAGCTTTAATTTTACTAAAAGATTTTACTGCAGATTGCAAATTATTATGAATTACTACAAATTTTACTACGAGTATAGTTGTACAAATTTGGCACAGATGAACTTTTAGCTCTACATACTATACTTTTTTTGTGAAACTTGTCTTCATTAAGTACACATTACATAGTGATTGCATAAAGGCTTGACATTTTACATTTTAAGAACAAAAAAACAGATTCCATGTGCACTGTATGTTCACAAAAATATCTGAAATTTCTTAACTTTTTTTGTGAATGTACATCCAAATATATGAATAGAACCAGGTGCTTGTTCAGGTGAGAACTAAAGGAGAAACTAGAACATTGCTCCTAACGTGCTGCTCTTAATAAAGCTAAAATACAGAGAATAAAACAAATGATTTCACTGAATTGTGTGTTTTATTAAAATAATATTCATCATTCAATTTTCATATCATCATAGCAACAAAGATGATTAAGGGACTAGAGAATCTATCTTCTGAGGAAAGATTAAGCAAGCTAGACCTGCTTGGCCTGGAGAAGAGAAAATTAAGAGAGAATCTTATCAACATGTACAAATACTTGAGAGGAGAATGAAAAGAGGAAGGGGCCAAACTCTTTTAGATAGTGGACAAGGGGTAATGGGCACAAATTGAAACAGAGGAAGTTCCATCTCTCTATGAGGAAGAACTTTCCTGTAAGGGTGACAGAGCACAGGAACAGCCTGCCCAGACAGGTTGTGGAGTCTCCTTGTTTGGAGACATTCAATATCTCCAAAGATGTGACCCTCTGCCACATGCTCTAGGTGTCCTTGCTTGAGCAGGGGGTTTGGATTAGTTGATTTCTAGAGGGGTCTGCGGACTTCAACCATTCTGTGATATTTTTATGTACTACTCAAGTTATACAAGAAAACCTGGATGTCTACACTCTCATCACAGATACTGTGCATTATGAAAATATCCTCCATATATTAGCCTTTCTCTACATACCTTAAAAGAGGATATCTGTATATCTCTCTCATAAAAATATTTTGCCAGATGTTGCTGTGCAAGAAAAA
>VZSG01000905.1:99222-109858 GCA_013398315.1 Nothoprocta pentlandii
AAAAAAAAAAAAAAAAAAAAAAAAAAAAAAAAAAAAAAAAAAAAAAAAAAAAAAAAAAAAAAAAGACATATAAGGAAAAAAAGAATAAAAAAGGAAAAGAGGGATAAACTGCATTAGAAAAGAATAAATGCTTTCCCCTCTTCCTGGTATTTAAGAGAATGCTAAATGGTGAATCATGCTCTCTAAAGTGGTGTTGTCACACCACCATAATTTATGATCTTGATGCTTTGATTTTGCTTAAATATCACATAAATTAATATTAAGAATTCCTAAGGATGCATGCAAGAACTGAGATTCCATTCCTAAAATGACATAGTCCATCTTCATAGAAAGATACTAACCTCTTCATACAAAATTATTCTAAATCCTCTGTAGGTTTCAGAAGTTATAGCTCGCCTTCTACACATATGTCAAAAATTATGAGCTTCTTTAGGCATTATATACTTTTTGATATACATTTTGATAGATGTTTCATTTTGACTAGAAATAGTGCAAAATACTTGAGAAGTTAATTTATTTATTATGTCAGCAAGGATTTTGCTGACAAAATTCACACAAATTCAGCAGTCTTGCATTGCTCAGGTCTCTTAAACATCCAGTTTTTGACAGAAAGTTCTAAAATTCTAAACTTTACACATACAACTCTGTATGCACTATTTATGGCAGGTCTTTCTATTTCTCTTCTGCACTCAGTCAAGTTCACTGGAAATAAATATAATATCAATTTTAAATTCAAACATATATCAAGATATTACAACAATGATCACCTAGGAATAGTGATGTTAGGATTTAAAGGACCCAGCTTTATTCGCTCTTCATTAGAGAAAATATATTGTCAGCTGTATTCAATATTCAGGACCCATTATATCAGCTTTAGCTGATATAACTGGTAAACACTTTTTTTACACATTTTTAGTGGTAAACACTAAAAATAATAAGCCTATTACTAAGGCCATTACTGAGCCCAGTGCTGATTCACTAGTCATGCTATTACTTGAAGTAGATATTGATGTTGCACAATCAGGAAAGCAAGGTTTAATGTACATAATGTAGTTCATTAGAATTTGGCAGTTGAAATGATTTTTAAAAGAATCTTCACAGCAGTGTTGAATATACTGGATGTATGAACAGTTGATGTACTCTCCAAAGTGGTAATTTGGTTTATAGCAGACTGTCTTTTGTGCTTATGCTAGTGATGGAATAAAAGTTTTTACTGGTGAGTGTGCAAAATCTATCATTTATCTGCTAGACTTTGAGGAAACATTTAACAAAGTTATTCTGGGATTTTCTGAAAAACAAACAAATAAAACAAAAACATTCCCAAGCACAAAAATCCATCTTTCACAGTCAATTGCCTAAATCAAAATAGGTAATTTTGTAAGGCATTCCTTCCTGCCTTCCACTTTTCAGGTGAAGAATATGGTTCTAGATGGACAACAGCCATGATTTAGTAGTTTAACAGTGCAATTTCTCTTCATACTACAACAATATCAAAAAAAACCTTAAAAGGCTAGGGTGTTCATTTTCTAAACTTCTCTCATTTTCTATGTTATAGAATCTAAAACTCACATTCTCACTTTCTGTCACTTAAAATTCCTGAACTAATATCTTTTCCCAAATGCTATCAAACCAGCTATGGTAAACTTGCTTGTAAACTGCAGAAATATTTGGAAAAGAATGGTATTTTTCTTTTTGCAATTCAGTTGACCATACCATTTATTTAACTGTTCTAGAAAAAATAAACCATACAAAAGTAACTCATATAAAACCTGAGATTTAAAAAGGTCACAATTTATCAGTTTAGTTCATTGGGGAGTTGCCTGGCACTAACTCATTCAAAGCTGGTCATCATTCCTTTCTCTTTTTTTTTTTCCACATGGTAAATACAAACCGAGTAGAGTTTAGAGACTCCTTTCTATGATAGAACCTGGGACTATCTCTCTCCTTTCTTTCATTCTTATGCCTGCCCTTCCACTTTTCTAAAGAAAATGAATATTTGGTAAATATTTTCTTCTTTTACAGTTTTCCCTGCCAGGTTACTTTTCCTTGCTGCCAGGAAGGAAATCCACTCAGTCACCTATCCATCAAGGAAGATACTCACATTAGTTACTCAAATCGCACCCCTTCTGACTGCTCAGGGGTGGGCTTGGCTTTTCTCCATTGGTCAAGGAAGGGGAAGAAGCTGAAGCCAAGAGAGCAAGTGCAATGAAGCAGTGACCAGCCACGTGCAAATGCTGGATTACTCCATTGCTTTAAGTGCATCAGTACTGGTCTTACTTGCTCTGTCCTGCTTCTCTGTTTTCCACTCTCTCTCTTTGGGTGATTCTTTCCATCCCTGAGACAGCCAAGCAAATCAATGACTCCCTGTGACTTTCCACAGTCTGCTGCTTTGACCATGAACCACGTGGAAAAATGCTGTCCCCTCAGCCTTAAACATTTATGAGATAATTGAGACTGGCTCATGAGATCATGAGATAAAGGAGAAAATGAGACTGGCTACCCCCAAAATAGATGAAACCTTGCTCTGTTTCTTTTCCTATGATCCATGTCAGTTTATCCTCATGGTGGTTTTCTTTGTTACAGGTCCCCACAGACCCCAAATGATTCACAAGACTATCCATAGTAGTGAAAGCTTTGGGTCCAGGTCTGATACAGTAATTACTGGTTTCCAAGACCTCTGGCAAGTCACTAGGCGAGTCACTAGGCAAATTGAAAACACTTGTTTATTATTTCAGGTGTATAATAAGACATTGACAAGGCCTTATGAAGCATTGTGCTATTGATTCTTACCACAAAAAGAAGTTTATGATAGTCAGTTCTTCCTGCTTAATCTACTTCTCTGCTGATTGAAAGAAGGCATTTTTTGAATACAAAAATTCTAACCTTACTTATATGTTGTTCTTTTATTTCCCAAATTACATGGTATTTAATTAAGAAATGTCTATAAATACAACATTTTCAGACACTCTAATGTGGACTAAATGATCTGTCTGAATTAAATGAGCTATTGGGAATCTGATCGTGATACATAAAACTTCATCCCTGTAGATTTTCATTTATATGCAAAATATGTTTCCCTTAAGTTGTGGAAACAAGTAAAAATCTCAGACTCCGGCTTTTAGAGACTTCATTCATTATGAAGTTTTAATAGAGCATTAATCACTTTCTGCTTCTTTTACTCCTAATGTACAAGTAACGGAAAAACATTTTAAGGATCCCCATAGAGATAGCCTAACTGGGGCAAGTGTTGCTCAGATTTGAATCCTGGGGAAAAAAAATGACGGATTTCTTGTTAGAGAAGTAATAGACCCGCCATCTGTGCTCATTTCTTCTGTGCAAGCATAGTAATGTATCACATCACTTTAACAGGCAGTCTTGGTCCCCAAGAACTATTCATTTTCATCAACACTGGAAAAAAAAAAGCAAGCACTGATATATTTGTATTCTATAAACATGTTTTAAATGATAATTAACAAATTTCCTATTCTCTGAGCTCAATATATGAATATTCATATGAATTTCTTATTATTTTCTATTGTATCTACCAGTACAGCTGATATTTTCATTTGATTTTATCAATATCTCTGTTAAAAGAGAAGGTCATGTTTGGCTGATTTCCAGATTCATGAAATTTTGAAAAGCTATTGGAAGTAATAAATATACGAATTCTCTTAAGAATAAGACATTTCTTGATATAATGCTTAGGACAGATCTGTTTCTCTATATCACTTCAACATTAATAATCTATATCATCTTGTGAAGACAGCAAAATAGGGATACATGATATTTATTGTCAACAAGTGAACATGATTTTCAATTTCTTTACACTAGATTCATGGAGTTATATCAATGTAGAATGGATACAGGAGATAAAATCAATGATAAAAATCACACAAAGTTTGATCTGCATCCAGCTTCCCCTTTTCTTCAACTCCCAGTGGTCATATTATTTTGATTCAGACCTTCCACTCCTTAAATATGAGTCTGTACATCTCTACATTACTTAATTATTAGTTCAGAACCAAACATATTCAAGTAAAGCTAACTTTATTTAGGGCAACCTTTTGACAGGTAAAGTTAATAAATTTATGAACTATGGAAATCAGGACGGATTTTAAAGCTGTCAAACAGATATTTCCTCAGTTTTATTAATGAAAGTCTAACTCTGGTATACAGTTGTGCATTAGAACCAGAGCGTATGCAGAGACATAAATACATCAAATCTCTGAGCTTCACCCATACTAATATTTAGGAAACAGTATAATCATTGCAATAGAATTTCATTATACAAATAGTTCAGCACAAAAAGGTGAAGAAACAAACAAAATATTTCAAAATAATCACTCTCAAGTGTAGAAGAGCCTGCATGGCTTTCTTAGCACTAGAACTTGCCAGACACGAACGTGTATTAGCAATGTTTATAGCTTTTTGATGGAGGAAAGGTGAATTAAGTGTGTCTGATGGAAAGAAGCAAACAATGTTTGCCTGGAGATTAATGATAGGATTGTCCTGAAAATAGCATTGAAAAGTTTTTAAAAAAAAAAAGAAAAAAAAAAATCTGTCTGGAGATCAGTAGCCACAAGGAACACAAAGAAGTATCCAAAGGAGAGGAAAAAAACACAAACAAACAAACAAAAACCACAAAAACAATCCATCCAAAGAAGACTTGAAGATATAGAGTAGGATTCAAACTTGCTGCTTCCTTTGCTTTTAGATATTTGAAATGCATTGATATTAAGGCAGTAAGAAGTGTGTTATCACTGCTGTTCTCCAGCACAGTCCCAATTATCCTGTGAGCCAAGCCTCTCCTGAGAAAGACGGTGGTGTTCTGCACTTAAGATGTTCCCATCATTTTGATGTCTTTCTACCAGCTGCTACCATCATATCTACCACCCCCTTCTTGGACTTAGTCAATGCTAAGCCTGGTTGACCTTACCTTACTCAAGTATCTTTATATAAAGTTGCTCAATGATCCCTATTACAGGACTAGTATATTGAGACTATAGAAATATTGCCTTACAGTTTGTGTATGAGGTCACTGCTGAAGGAGATTCACGTTGCTCATAGCTGCCATGACTCTTTGAGACACTGTGTTGAGACACATTTTGAGGAATCAGATAAGAAAGGGATGTTTGGTCACTTTTGTGGGACCAGGAAACACTTGTATGTATATATTTGCACTGCATTTAAAAATGGCATGGTAGCAGTGTGCCTAATTCATTTCAAATTTTTTCAAAGTTGAGAATTTTTTTAATAGATTAGTTGCTTTATGATTACTGATAATTACTGCTTTATTCCTGATTTTGATAGGGTCTTCATTACTGCTGGACCCATTATAATTCCAACTGTTATGTAAGAAATTACCTGAAAAATTACCTGAAAACTGATACAAAGTAAATATATATGTGCAGGAACAAATGAGCCAGGGTGTTTAGTGGGGCAAATTTTAGCTAACAGCTGAACAAATCAAAGAATCACTGCAATCTTCAAAAACACTTGGAACCTGGACAAGAGCACTGGCTAGTTTTATAAGAGTAAATGTTATTGCAAAGTAAGCCTCAGAAAACAAAATTCTAAAGTTCGTCATAAACATATTGAACTTAGCCATTAGCTATTTCTAAAACAGATTCAGTGTAGCACAGAAAAAATATTTCAAATACTTCAAATTCATTTTTTAAATAAAATAAAATGACTTTTGCATTTTTCTATGAGCCACTTTTTTACTGATTTGAAATTCAAGTGATTTGACCTTAAAAAAAAATGCACACTCGTATTTACAAAAAAAAAAAAAAAAAAAAAGTATGGAAAACAATCTAGCAAAACTTAGTTGTGCTTTAGACAAAAAAATATTTTCTCACAAACTTTTGGGTTAAAATGTGTCTAATAAAATGCATCTATGCATATTTTTTTTCAGTAACTATAACCGCCTCGTTAAAGGAAAGAATGCAGGTCAGCCTTAAAGTATGTCTACATTTGAAAAATAAATTTTAAGTCTTTGGAATCCTCCTTTCTAATAGATATTTAATTAAAATTTTGGGGTTTTTTTGGAACTGGGTTCACTGGAATATGAGAAATCCCATCCGGGAAATAATAAAGAAATTCTTGTAGAATATTTCAGAATCTGTCTCAATGAATTTTCAAGTGTAATCTAGACATTAGTGATTTGCACTGCCCTAGATCTATCAGCCTAATAATTTTATTTCTGTTCTAATACTAGAGTTGTTCTTTTAAGTGCTCAGAAGAACCTGTACTGGATGTTAACAACCAAAATCTCAGAGATTTTGAATAGAAGACAATTATCCATAATTTTGATGTTCGACTATTTCCTTTAAAAATAAATTCTTAATAATAAATACTAAGTGCTAATGGACATAAAAAGCTAGCCCTGAAGGCAGGTTGTTAGGCAGACAGATCTTCACTTGGAGAATTTCAAAAGCATCATTTTTTTTTCTTATCACTGTGCATGTAGCATGTGTTTAAAAGGATTGCTTTACTATGCACTTGAAATTCAATGCAAGTTGTATGTCTAAATTAGGTAAGACTGCATCCTTCTCACAAAAGTCTTCTATTAAAGCAAAAACTACTAAAGCTAATTTTTTCTTCATCAGAATAATACATTCCAAACACTGGAATTGCAATTTTTAAGGCTTACTATTAGCACAATAAATCAATTCTGATCACATCTAATATTGGCAAAATATCACAGTTAAGACAGTTTTCAAATATAGCAAATTTGACCGTATCTGCATAATTCATTAGGATGATCTATTTCAAGCTATGTTTTGTTTTTTTTTTTTTTTTTATAAAATGTTTTGAAAACAGTATCTTTTACTAATGACTTTCCTTCCTTTCTTTCTAGGATATCATCTAAGTGAAGTAATCCACATTAAGTCAAAGAATTCTTGAATAATTCTGCTAAAGTACTACGTAAGCTTAAATAGATTTAATTATAGTTGCTGTTATTTCTGGTTGTAAAAATAATAGCTGTATAACATTATCATGCTCAGGATTTTTTTTCAAAATGTAATTTTTACGCTTTTTCAAAATTACAACAATGAGAAGGATTCTCACTGGAAAGATAATATGAAAAATAGGAATCATGTCAATTAATCATAGTGACTATAATAAAATAGTTGTTTATGTCTGTATTTCACATCATTTTGTTCCTAAATTCTGGACAGAGAGATTGTTTTTTATGTATGATGTAAAAGGAACTCTACAAAGAGCAAGAAAAAAAAAACACCCCAAATAAAAGCAATATTCTACAAAAAAAAAAAAAAAAAAGACTTAAACTGGGAAATTAGAGATTGTCAAGCAGCACACACCCAAAATCAACTTAGGGAAATGGGTGACTGCCTCACTCCAACAATCTCCCAGTTCCCCACAGAAGCAAGAAAAAAAGGCATCTGAGAGGGAACTGCTATCAATCTGCAATTCTCCTTAACAAATAAATGTGCTCTAGTGATTGCAAGCTCCACTGAAGAGAAAAAAAACTGAAGGTGAGCTTTGAGACAAATATTTCATTTAAACTAGGTACCTTGGGTAAGTCAAATGTTTAAAATTGAGAAAATAAATTCTTATTACATTAGAAAATAACTAAACCACAGGCAAATGCAAGTGCAGTAAATCTAGATAACTAAGGACAACAACATTTCCTTCTTTTGCAGTATTCTTGAAATCGTCTTAAGGCCTAATAATTCTACTGCACCTCAGTTTAATGGAGCAATGAAATGGGAGATATTAGTTATCATAAGCAAGCATATAAATGCTTATTGGGGATAGCTGGCAAAACAAAAGGAATTATCTTGGAAACAACACAAACATCTTTAAAATACAAAGCTGTCAATTAGTTTCAAACAGAGAAATCTGCTTCTGCATCAGGTGCTAAAATACTTCTACTTGAAATTGAGTAAAACCTCAGGTAGCTATGGCACTATTTAGGACACCAAATCTTGGAGACAGAAGTTTGACATTTCATATTTTCTCCAGCCTGACACTACAGCATGTAATCCAAGGTATCCCCTACAGACTTGGAATTTACCTGGTATTTTGGGGACTGATACCTGACATAGCACTGACATGGTCAATATTTGTCTTACAACCATGTGGGAACTACTGCACTGCAAATCACATGTCAAAGGTGCACTCACACAAACTGTTCTTTGTTATTGAGTGGTTTGTTTTTTCAGAGGTAATTTATGGAAAATTAGCACAAAATGACAGTTAAGTTATGGTGAAGGACTATCAAGCAGATAATAAACTTGAATATCATTATCCATCAAAGAAAAGAGGGTCATTCAGCAAATAAGGGTCAAATGAAGGAATCAGCCTAAGCTGCTGTGTAATGCCAAGTGTGAAAGGCAATTTCAGCAAATGCACTGACATAAGCCATTTCATAGACCTTTTCCTGTTTATTCTCAGCAGTGAAATTCTCTTTGGGGGTTAAGCTATTTTTTACTGACCCTTTCAGTAATACTCAGAATTAGCAAAAGATTGATGATTAATAATAAATACATTAATTAATAAGTAGCCCATCCATCCCTATGACATTAGAGTCATTGTGTCATATTAGTTTATTTAACTGTACACGACTGAAGATGCTTCAAATTGGAAGCTGATGACATTTATTCAAGATGTGACTCTTTTGATTTCAAAATGTTTTACGATTCTTCTATACTTAATATGAATTCTGTAGGTTGAGATTTTTATAAATAAATCATTTTTATCTAAGCTACACCAACTTTCAAAATTTAAAAATCCCACAGAAAGTAAGATTATCTTCAGCATATACAGGGTATAATTCTTTTCTTATTTAAACCAATTTTACACTTATGTAAACATGATGACTTCATGTATATATATGTGGCAGGAATATCAGTCCCTGGCTATATTATTACAACTTGGGTCAGCTTTATTTTTCTATAGAGGATACAAGGTATTTTGCTGAAAAAGAGTTTTTCTCAGCAGATATAAATTTGTTCAGATACCAACTGTTTTCAAATGTGTTCAGATACCATTTTCTGGCTTTGTAGCTTTGTTATTCAGGACACCTTAACAGACTGCATTTGCATAACAAGAGCTGCATTAACACCTCACAAAGCATGGTAGGTGGCACAAGTGAAGAACAAATAGGAGTTATGGGTCAGAAGCTCTACAGCAAGCTGTACTCTAGCAAATATCAGCACAAGAGCATTATAGTATAATGCCAGTTATGTACTAGAGTTACTTAACCTTTATGAGAAATTAAGCACTTTTTGGCATATTTTATTATTTTCAGTTGCATAAGTTTTCTGTTCTGCTCCGATCCTTAACTGGCCTTATATGCAAGACAAATATGGCTGCCTTAACTTTTGATCCCTTCAGTCCTCTCTAGTAGGCATGTTAGTTAATTTTTAAAGTGCTTCAGAACTGGGCACAAAGAATATGTGCTTTAAATAAAGTTATTCTCAAGGGTATTGGCATATGTATGAAGAGCTCTGATTTCAGAAGCCACTCACAGCAGAATAATCAGCTGAAGAGTCTAGAGGAGGCTGAAGGGTTGTGTGAAGTCAGTATAGAGGTATTCAAAGTGGCCTATTAAGACATGCATGTTTCATCCCAAATTTTATTAAATATGCATGGAGAAAAATATTTTTAGATTATATTTTCTCAGTATCAGTCAAAATAGGAATGATGTAGGAGCTATGTACACACTGCAACACAATACATGAGACATAAGAAGAGTTAAAAATGCATTTGAGAATACATTTGAGTGTTTCCTACAGCATTTTCAAACAAAAGGATATATTTGTTCTTGCACATTATGTATAATGTGGTAACACCTTTTAATGTTTCTTAAAAACGATAACTCATTCTTTGCCTTTTGTAAACTTAATCAACATATATAAGAGTTAACAATGCTTTCATAACTAATATTACATTCTTTAAATATAGGGATTAATAGGAGGCTTAAGAGCTTTAATAAACATTTTGTAGTCTTTTTTTTTACAGCTTCCCTCTTCATGCATTTTTTTTAATAAATTTCACTCAATTGACATTTGTTTTTATTTTCTTTTTACATGTGAGTGCCT
The DNA here is from genome assembly GCA_013398315.1 of Nothoprocta pentlandii. Taxonomy (NCBI): domain Eukaryota; kingdom Metazoa; phylum Chordata; class Aves; order Tinamiformes; family Tinamidae; genus Nothoprocta; species Nothoprocta pentlandii. Next base: position 109,293 of record VZSG01000905.1, read on the forward strand.
GTGATTGAACATGTTTTCCTTTTAGTGGATAAAAGCTCAGTGGACAACAGCAGTAAAAATTATTTGTGCAGAAAAACAAAGATCACATCTCTTGACCCCTAATAAAAACAGTGTTTCAGTTTGAATGTCACATGAACCTCATTAATTGTTTTTTGTTTCACACCACTGTGTCAATATTACAATGAAAATGTGGCAGTGTTTCAGTTTCACCTTTCTCTTCCTGTTCCCCCCAAGTTTAACATAACAGAGATTTTAAACAAATTTACCTTTCCCCGATAATGGCCCTTTCAGAAGAAGAGATGATAAATTGGTTATCACTGAGTTTCCTCTGACCTGCCTTTAGCTATTTAAATATAAAGAGTCTGTTGCCTAAATTTCCCCTACCATCAACTCAAGAGCCTCTTGAGAGAAATTCAGCACCTACTGCCAAATGAATCACAGAATCACAGAATCACAGAATATTAAGGTTGGAAGGGACCTCTAGAGATCATCTAGTCCAACCTTCCTGCTCAAACAGGCACACCTACAGCATGTGGCACAGGGTGGCATCCAGGCGGGTTTTGAAG
>VZSG01000905.1:112195-184093 GCA_013398315.1 Nothoprocta pentlandii
TTTTTTTTTTTTTTTTTTTTTTTTTTTTTTTTTTTTGTCACATGAATTTTAAATTATTCCATGCAAGGAGGAGAAATTGCAGTCAAAGTGAGAGCAACCTTTTCTGCCTCCTGAAATAGTCCTTAGTCCAGGAAATTCTGGGAAAAGAGCAGTGGGCCTGGCCTCTCAGAGACTAGAGCTGATTAGTGTTGCCTACCATGGTAGCATACTTTTGCTAATTAAATTAAAGGAGGAGGGAACTCCTATTTTAATAATGCCAAATCCTCCTCCATTTTTTTTAGTGAGCTCTAGAATATGAATCTCATTTAACAAAGTGCATTTTGCATATGAGATAGAGACTTCTAAGTTGTGAACCTTTAGTTGGAATTGGGCTTTTTTTCACACTCTGCCCTAAAACAGTTTTTTAATACTCAGGAAGAAAACTCGTTTTGGCAAATAGTTTAAAGAGGAAGTGGTGCAAACAATAGAGAGATGGAGTCTCACAGACAGTGCCTCTAATGAACCTCTAATGGATGGAGGTTCACCTCTTGTGAACCTCCAATGGATGGAGAAATGAATACATGGATGGATAGAAACTGAGGGAGAAATTAGTAATTCTGAACAATCAGATTATATCAAAGCTCATGGAAATTTTTGAAAGCTAGGATAGTATATCTTAACAACATGGAGATGGATTTAAGAATAAAAGTGAAAAGATAGGACCCTACCGAGTCCTTAATATAAATCATTTAGGTTATCAAAGCACAGTTTTGTTCAAGTTCTTGGCAAGCACCCTTTCCACCCCTCCTCATCTCCCGCATCTTATACGATTAGATAAGAAGTGTCATCCAATTGTTTGTACTGAAGTCAACATATAGCTCAGCAGTAGTATTTGACTTGGAAGCAGTTTCAACAGTAAAAAAAGATTGCTAAGGTAGATGACTTTATTGTGGTAAAATTTTGTTTAGCACCCTCAACCCATTTCAAATAATACATACCTCACCCCAATTTAAAATGTCATCTTTATTTTTATGATGCTTAAAATGAACTTGATATATTTGTCTATTAATCTAAGTCACAAAAGTATCAAGAAGCTTTCCATCCTCATTTCATTGAAAGAGTTAGACATGATTAAATCAGCAGTCTATATTAAAAACATAAGATAAATAAGAAATTCTAAGGCAGACATTCAGTATCTTTTAATAACATGAATTTACCATCAGTACTTCCAGCAGCACTTCAGAATCTGCTTAGATTCTGTCAGAAATACATGCCCTGTTGGTAGAGAATATTTCTGAACTCACCAACAATTCCCTAAACTGCTTCACAGAGGACCCTCCCTGCTGGAGTAGAGTGACTATTTCTTTATAGACAGGTGATCAAAAGCCTAGTAAAAAAGACAATTAAGCCACATAACTTGCCACAAAGAACAACAACTCACAGTCCCATATATCACAAGATATATAGGAAAGCTGGGGCAACAGGGTTTTCCAGTGGACTACAGCATATAGAAAAACATGAGATACAGAATCTTCTGAGTGTTTAATTTTTGTCAAACCGTCTATTTCCTATAGAAAACTATTTAATTGTGCAACTTTTGTTCACATCTACATATCTATTTATTGCTAATAACCAACATATTATGAATAATTGTTTGTGTGCATGAAAATCTTGTTGGATGGATTGCTGAGAGGAGAAAATCAGAGTACCAGCTCTTCAGTATGCATCCAAAGCTGGCTATTAACTGGGTCATAATTGTGTCATTAAGAATAGTGTCTTCAGCTGTGAGTTAATCAAATATTCTAAAATCTGAAGCTCAATTTTAGGCGTGAGTCTTAAATTCTTTATGCTGTGAAAAACTAGTCTAAGTCCTCCAGCACAGCAGATAGAAGGCTTGACTCAGTCCATCCAAGCTGAAAGCAGTTTCCCTGGTGGCAACAGAGACTGACAGCAAGTGCTATATACAAAAGACAAAAAAATCTCAGAACCCAAAAGTATCCCTGATACATTACACCTTGCTTTGTCAATACTTTGAGGATATTGACACCAATATACCTACTGGATAGAGTGAATTAGAATAAATTCACTAAAAATCACATTCAAATGAGATTTCAAAATCATTTAATCTCAAGCTTGTTCTCAAGCTTGTCTATTCTTGGGAAAATATCTACATGTGTGTCTTTGTTAGTAAAACAGTCCCTATCTCCAGGCTATTAAAATTTTCAAAGAGAATAAGTTAGTCGTGAATGTTTTCTACTTGTATTCAAGATACTAATTTCAAATAAATCTTCTGAATAACTTTCAGAGTGACTAATAACTTATCATAAAACTCCATAATATTGATGTAATAATTTTCAGAATGTTAATATGGAATAAGAAAGTCTCATTTCTGGTTCACTCTCTGAAAATCACTGGGACTTGAAAACTGCTTCATAAAGAAAATGTGTCCCTCAGAAGGTACAGTCTTGAATTCCACATTTCTGCATCAAAAAGCTCCCAAAGGTTCTGATTACTACTTTTTTTTATATTTTTGAATATGATCTACAGAGATCTGAATTGTAATCTCTAGTTCTGTTCAGTCTTTGGTTTATTTGTCCCATGTGGCTAACTCCATTTCTTTAGAGGTATAATCTACTCATTCCTGCTCATGAGTTTGTTATGTATTTCATCCTTGGAAACAGCTATTTTTTGTTTATTTTAGGCCACCTGGTTTTTCTTTCAGTGTGTGAATATTTAACAATCTTATTCAATATAGCCTTGAAATCTACTCAGATTATTTGAATAGCACGGTAACACTTTTAACTCCACAGATAGCCAAAATTCATGATGGTAATCTTGTTTTATTTTTAATTACTAGTAGTAACTGTGGAAAAATCCAATTTTGTTGCCAGAATTTCTACCTGTAGTCCTGACAGCTCATAGAAAGCTTTCCCAAATTAATGCCACACTTTTTGGTGGAAGGACTTTTAAGAAAACTAGTCTTTTAGCCTTTCCCTATACCCAAATAATATTTCTTCTGATTTCTTCAGGAGTTTATGTGCCTGTCTCATCTTGCCAAATAAAAAGAAAGTCAGAACTGATTGATACTCATAAGCCCAATGGCACTTAGTGGGTTTGTAACCATGGTGCTAAGGACTATCATCTGGAACAGGTTGGCTATATCCTCATCACACTGAGCTTGTTCCTAGAGATTCATTTTGCCCTGTTAAGGTCCTGTGGTCCTCAGGTAAAATTTGCTACGATATTTAAAATAAGATCAAAATAGTATGGGAGATAGGTGGTAACCTGACAGAGGTGTATCACTATGGCAAGAAGCTAAGGGTATGCAGGGATAGACCATGAGGGGATATGAAAGCGTTTAAAGATGCAATTCTTCCTGAGATAATTCTGGAGTGATGTGTAGTGTGGATGCAGTATGACTTACTGACATATTATCTTTTGGAAATAGTTCCTGGAATAAATTTTGTGCCTAGGATTGAGTGGTTCAAAATAAAGTCAGAGAGCAGACTAACAAATAACCAGTAAGAATGAAAAAGGGGGAGTACTCAAGTTTGATGCCTAGATGTCTTTTATGTAATTATTTTTCTGGTAGCTTCTTATTCTCTTATGACTTCTACAGAATGATTATCAATCATTTCTATTTCTCTCTGCTCACATTAGCCCTTATTTCTCTCTCCTGATTTAGACCCACTACCCACTTCTACATCTGCACCATCTGCTTTTCAGACAATGGCCATACTGCTCTTAAGTGGTACATAAGAAAGAAAGAAAGTGGAACTTGCTTGCTTGCTTGCTTCTTTCTTCTTCTTCTTCTTCTTCTTCTTCTTCTTCTTCTTCTTCTTCTTCTTCTTCTTCTTCTACTTCAGTTGTTATTTCCAAGTGTATTCTTCTATTTGGGACGTCCTTTTATCTGTCTGATTACACCTACCTACTGATAAGCTGTCTTTTTTGACACAATGCTACTAGGAATTTTCTCCTCTCTGAATTCCACTCAAGGCCATTTTCAGACTGTGAGGTTTCCTTCATTTCACTTACAGTTTCATTTTTTTTAAATTTTCCTATCCTTTCCTTCCCTTCCTTTCCCTTGCCAGTAAAATGCCTGTTGAAACAACAGTACTTGTTACAAACAAAAATAAGGCATAAGTATACTCCTTACAGCAAAGACCTGATTCCACTGATTCCAGCACTAACCTGAGTTACTAGGGGCTGGTTATATGAAATCCTGTGAAACACTGGAATAGGAGAAGATATGGAGTTCTCAGCTGTAGATTTTTTCTTGTAGTCTTATACTGCCATGAGTCTGCAATAGATACTTCTACATAGCCTGTGAGCGGCAATTTCATCTGAACTCAAGGCTATTATTTCTGACCTTTTCTACCACTATATAATCTTGAGTGACTGTTAGGATATATTTCTTGCATATATCTTCTGATATATCTTTTGAATCATTGTAGAAGGAACACATTAAATATTTCACAGTGAATATTTCACAAAAAGAAAAACTAAGGTCAAAGTATTCAAGACACATCCCAGGAATATTCATTAATCAGCTCTTTGATTCTGATAGTCTGTTTTCAGAATGGAAGTGAGAAACCAAATGGCACTGAATAATTTGTCAGATTGTAGCTCTCACAGAGATCAGTATTAATGCAATCTATACTTTTCTGACACAATCAAGACCCAATCTTGTGCTCCTCATTCAAAGGCATGTTCAATTTAAGGTCAAAATTTTCAATGAGTCTATTCAAAGATGACTCTGTCCATGCAGATGCATGTAGGCTTCTGTTGCAAATAAGGTTCTTTTTTCAATATCATTGCTTTGACAAATATTGAAATAAAGATGTTCCAGACATATCTTCACTTTGACTTGATTTTGTAGCATTTTTAAATATAATAGTAAAATTATAAAATAGAAATTACAGCAGAGATTGTCTAAGCAATCCCTTAGTATAAGTGTCTTTCTTACCAAGATGGGTATATGCATATCCTGCCAAAGTTCCTCAGTTTCCCACTCCCTTTGTCTTAGAGGCATTTTAATCAACCCAAGCTTTTGAAATCATAACTGCTGTTCAGATGGTGAGCAGAATTTTCATAGTTATCTGGACATGCTGGTTCAGATCTTCCACTTAAACTATGTTTCTACGTTTCCAAGAACTTTAGCAGCTTTTAGGAATGGCAGGCCAAAAGGACATTATCAGCACCTTTGAACACTTGGAATCATTTCAGTAATATAAATTCAGAAAAAAAGAAAAAACTTTTTTTGCCAATCAAACATTTCCATTGCAACAAACAAGTCTGTATGAAGCAATGAACAGAAGCCAAATTTCTCAGTTCTGAAACCCTCACCTTATCACTGGATCATTATTTCCCTTTTTATGTGTGTTTTCATCAAGCTTTTGAATAAACAAACAAACAAATAAATAAATAAATAAACATTTGTTAGTGTACCAATTTAATCATATTTATTTTCTCTGGAGTGCTATTTTAATTTTTAAATTCATATGAGATGAAAGAAATATGAATGTCCAGAGAAACTTTAAATATATATATATATATACTTATGAAGCATTCAAATAAAACAAGAAACCATAATAAAAGATAGGTATATGGTCAAGATTTATTCTCTGCTACAGCTACACTAAATTTACTTTTTCACTTGAATCTGACTTAAATTTGTAGATAAAAATGGGATCTATCACCAATAAATGGGTCTCCAAGCTTTCTTCCTTCTGCCTTCAAGGAACTTTATCATTTCTTTTTCATTTTTAACCTGAAGATAATGTAATTAATCCCTGAGAAAATAAAAACCATGAATCAAGATTTAAACAATGTTTCTTGGCTGCAATTTCTGGCACAACTTCCAAATATATTTTAATTAGGTCAAGTTATATATTAAATTTCAGGAATATTTCATATATATAATGCCAAATATGTATTATTTTTCTTCGTTGGTTCCACCCTGACAAGGATGACATCAGCTTCATGAACATAATTTATACTTTGTATCTGGCACATATTTTAACCTCTCTCCATTTTGGCTTCCTTCTTTTAACTACAAATCATAAACTATGGTCAATACATAGTACTGGGAGAATTTTTTGTGCAAAATTGTTAAGGGTCACTGCGACAGCAAGATTTGTATGTGAAGGAGATGAAACACCGGAGCAAATGCCTGTAAAGATGGAAACTGGTGACATGGCAAGGTCAGACTAACTATATTTCTCTGAGAAGTGTATTTTGAAAAGTTTGTGTGTTGAGGAACTGACTTGAGAAACCTGTGATGAGGAAATGCTTATTGGCATAAACCTTTCTTCCTAGACATTGATTGTGGACTTCTGCTTGCATTTCTCTAATCTGTGCTTACTCATTAGATTTTAATTGCTTCTGGTATGGGTTCTGCCACCTGTGTTGCCTTATGCTATTCAGCTCATATTGAGATCTATGGAAAATAAAAAGTAATGGAAGAGTTTTGACAGCTACACAGTCTCTCTAAAGTTTACACTCATAAATTTATCATGTAAATAACATGGTCATTCAGTCATAATCTTGGCTACCACTGGGCTGGCGTCTAAACAGCTAACTTCTTTCTGAAAAGCCTTTAAATCTTTTCACTTAACTATACCTCAGGTAATTGTTTTGCCTTCCTTGATAATCAAAAGAGAGGAAGAGGCAATGACCAGAAGTACTATTTCTCTTCATTGGCTTTACAGAAAACGAGTAGAGGGACATTTAAGATATGATTCAAATCCTCACACACAAGCAGCTACTGCTATTTAAAAGCCTAAGATAACTTAGACAGACCATACACCTTTCAGATCTGTCAGAGGATCTAAAGGAGACCTGCACCCTTATGGCATGACACACAGAGGCAAAATACCCAGTGTGTCCCCAGTAGCAGCCGGCACTGAGGTTTAGGTTCCTTAGTAAACCCCTGCGCTCTGCCAGCCATGTAGCTTTTATAAATACAGTAAAGTCCAGAGTACTATTCAGCCAGCTAAATTGAGGTGTCTACATTAGGACAAGAGAAACACCTCTCTAGTGCTTAGATTAGAGACAGCTAAGTAGATGAGATGTCCCCTGACTGTAAAAGGAGCTCTGATATCCACCTCGAATTCAGACATCTAGCTCTTCATTCACTTGCCTAAAGATAACATCTAGTGCCATTTGAGACTCTGTATATATTCCACCTAGCCTCCAAATGCCAGCCCAGAGAGGTACAGCTCTTCCCTGGCTCCTGTACCACTCTTGAGCAGATATTTGACTTCTGGAAGGTATTGCAAAAGGCATCAGGCTTTAATACTTTGCAGGTGCTGCGCCATACACACGTGTCTGAACTGAACCCCTATCCTCCATGCACTCATGCTGAAGCGCCTGAAGGTAAGCTCATACAACAGTGAGCCAAATAAATTAATTTATTTCAAGTTAATCCAAAATATTCCTCAGATAATCAGTTTAGTCATCCCTTTGAATAAGGGCCAAAGATTTTGTGCTGAAAGCATAGGTTGTAATATAAAATATCTGTGTGAACTAAGAATTGCTTGCTAAATCCTTGAAATGCAATTTTAAAATATTTGTCAGCCCTTAAGGATCCAAATTTATATATATATGTATATATAATACCTCTCAGCTATTGCTCCAGACACATACGAGTACCCCGTGGCTCCAGTGCCAGATGCAGTAGTTTGTGCATGTCTCCAGCATCATACTGTTAGGGAACTGAATCACATTCTGCAGATGTAGTGATTATGTCAGTGGATTCTAAAAAGCAGAAAACTGCATTTTATCAGATGAATCTGTAAACATCACCAATGGTATTTATTAGGGACTGGATTCCATTGTTTAAACATAGTTGTTTGAGATGCCATCAGGTATCACACCTGGTCAACAGCTGCTGCTCCAAAATTGTGGAAATCTCCCATCTCTTAAATACTCTGGGATATATCAAATGGCACACACTAGAAGCATTGTGTCTTACTAAACTAAAGCTGAGCTTATAGATCCCTGAACTGTAGCTGGGACAGCTAACATATTTAACCACAGTTAAAAACTCAAAATAACATTACTGTATTCAGCTGTTCTTAATATTTATATAGAATGAGTACTTGATTTTTATTCAGCTGTTCTTAATATCTATATAGAATGAGTACTTGATTTTTATTTATTTACTTGAATAAAGGTCAAACTCATAGCAATATGAGGCAAGAGGCATAAATTTAACCCTCAGATTTGGGTCTTTAATGCCTTGTGTAGATTCCATATGTGAACTTCACTAATTTTTAATATTACGCTCTGGGACTTTCACACCTCCCTCGCCTGTGCTCCAAGTTGGATGCTTGCCAAACAGCCCTGATCTGATGGCTGTGAGCTCAAGCTAATATAGTAATCCTAATGAGAGTTCAGTACCAGGCTAACAAAGATGCACAGCTTTCGGATTGAATCTTGCTGGCTTTTAGCCAGCTCTGAACACAAGTAAAATGAGCTTAGGTTTTACCCTGCAGAATATCAGGATTGGCATGGGTTTTGTCTGTCATTGTGTATTATTCTTTCATAAAAGGTACCAGTATGTTATAGAAATAAAATAATGTTAACTTATGACTTTTGATTTCTGAAGCAAGGATCATGCAGTTTCTTTCTATAATTTTAGAGTAACTGCTAAAAAGGATGCATCCAGCAAAAGTATTAAATTCTAGCTAAACTGTTGTGAATCAGCCAAAAACTTCATCAGTTTTACTTGTATGGTTGCTGATACTTGGGTAATGTAGAAAATGGCAGTTTTGCCCATCGTTTCTGGTTTGACAGTGCATATATCTGGATAGTGGGAATAAATGACACAAGATTTATTTTTTCTTATAGAAGAGAAGACAAAATAAAAGTTGTAAAAAATGTGCCCTCAAATTGTCTTCTTTCTTATATTACAAAAAAAAAAAAAAAAAAAAAAAAAAAAAAAAAAAAAAAAAAAAAAAAAAAAAAAAAAAAAAAAAAAAAAAAAAAAGAGAGAGAGAGATGGAGAGAGAGAACAATACAAGAATACTAGCCCTTCAAAAAAGAGGTTTTGAAAAGGTACAAAATTTATCTGAGTAGAAAATATTATAAGCTACTTCTGCCACAACTCCCTGTAAGAATGACATAGAAGATCATGACAAACAATCAGCTATACTTACTGTTCACTATCACAACACTTCTTTTTTACAGTTCTTGCAGCCAATCTTACATTTAGAATTTCCTACATAAACTTATGCAATCATCTGCCTAATACTTGGGGGAAAAAAAAAAAAAAAAGGAAAAATTTAAAAAAGACTTTAAATGAAGAATCTCAAAAAAGGTACTATACTAAAATATGCATCTATTCTAACAGAAGAGATATTAAAATACAAATATACTAAAATCCTTTTTATTGTTCTTATGTTGGATAGAGCTGCTTGTGATATGTTGTGATATCTTATGGTATTTTCACTGGCTATTCAAAAATTCATTAACATATACACACAGAGTGAACATTTTCATCATGTTCAGGGAATATGTATACTTAAAAACAAACCTGTGTTTGAGAAAATGCAAGTATGACAATTGAGCAAATCCCTAGTTTAAAAGAGAGCTAAAAAATCTTACTTAAGTTTAGATGAAAGAGGGCAGACATACAGGAAATCAAGGCCAATGTATTTCAAGTTAGCATGCTGCCTGGTTTTCAGGGGCCTGCATGTATCCAGAATTGATTAGTACAATACACACATTTAGGAAAGAGCATAGTACATCATTAGCAGTCTTCTTGCAAATAGATATCTCCCTCTACATGGGGTACACTATCAAGTTTTGAGGTTGTTTGAGGTTATATGTGTAAACATATATTAGTGAACATTAAATATGGTTTAAAGAGCCTAAGTGGGAGGAAAAAAAATCTTTTTTTCATATGGAATTTTACTACTATGAAATAATAAATATTTTCCTATTATTTCTGTGAGCAAAATGGTAGACATCACAATGCCACAGCATATACAACTTTATATTATTCACATTAAAGAAAATACAAGTTCCACATGTTACAACAAAAAAAAAAGAAAAGTCAGACATTTCTATTGGTACAGAAGTTTCACTTCCAGGCACTTCTGGTCATCAGGCTAACCTATTCTGAGAAGATTAAAAGAAGGAAAGAATATGTAACCATATATTATGCAGAGAAAAGAATTCATCACAATGTCATGTAATTTACAGATCAATGAATTGACTGTTCTCTGTTCTTGAATTTTTAATTTTCTTTGTTGTCAGTACAACCTCTGTAGTTCATGCCAGCTCCGTATGTTGACTTACATTTATGCCACTCCATTAATAGCTACTCTACCCTTTTGCATAACTACGATCTAGCACAACTATTACTTCCTCTGATGAATCAGTTTTATGGTTAAAAAGAACTTGGCTCAGTGTTTCTAAAGATTGCACTAGGACTATGAGCAGGCTTTAACTATCAAGTAATCAAAGAAATATGTAAATGATACATGCTTTCTTAAATAATCCATTGAAAGAGATTGAAAGAGGAAGAAATTAATACAAAACCTTTTCTAGGTGTAACTACATTTTCATTTTAAGGAATATTTAGAAGTCATTATAAGTGAGAAGGAAAACATTTAACTAAAATAAAAATGAAAACAAATCTACAATAATTATCTTTTTCTTCTAGATTGTTATAAACTCTATATAGGATTCATTAGTTTGGTTAACAAGTGACTGGTAACTCTAAAGCATACAGTTTAACGGCAGTAAACCTGATGTCTGTAAGAACTCAAAAGCTAAAGACAAAAATTAAAATTAAAACCACTGTAATTTGTACTTGGGACTGATTTAAAACACTTGAAAGTACATGACATCTACAATGAAAATTCAAAAATTATCTCATCCAAAATCTACAGAAGAAGATATTTATCCACAGTCATATTATTTCTACATTTCATCTCTATAATTATAAATAAATTAAAAAAACATATTTTTAAACACTTATTTTAGGTTTGTTAATATTAAGGTTAATATTAGGTTTGTTAATATATTCAAGCAACTATATATCTATTTGCTGATATGTATATCTACATATTCTTATGTATATATACAGCTTCATACAAATTATAGTAAATAATTTTCAGATCATCATAATTTGTTTCAGAAAACCACTTAGAATACTGTAAATGATTCAATTCAGTGGTCTTTGTTGTTTTATGTATAACATATAAGAAAAATAAAGCAAGAAGAGACTTTGCTAAAATTGCTATACACTATCACAGAAAAACACAGGTTAGACACAGTAACTTTTATTTCTGGATTAGAAATGGAATTTTCATTACAGTACTAAGCTAGTCAGCAATTATTTTAGGGAACAGAATAAGCAGAGTAAGTGGCAATTGTTGCCATTTTTTAAAATAAAAGTGACTATTACTATTATTTTAGGTGTGGTGCTCATCCACAAAGTGCTTTATAGATGTGTTGAGAACATGCCTTCAGATAGGGCCCTAAGAGGATATAGTAAGAAGAAAAACCTAATTTAAGGATCATTGTTGGCATGATACATGACATAATCATTTATTTACTCAATGTAAAATTGCCTAAGATAATGATAATTTTGCCTATATATAGAAGAAGAACTTCAGGGTCCTAGTTAAATTTTCTGATGACTGTCAGTGCCAAGGTAGGTGTTTTGTTGCTCAGTTTCTTACATGTGCCTGTAAATCTTTTCATGGAGCACAGCCAGATTTATTAACAGACTTGTGATGCAGCAAATCTCTGGCAGAGACAGGGATTGACTCCAGGGGCAAAGGCAGTCCATGATTGCAGACCTGAACTAGAATCAAGGGAATGTTTGGTCTAATTCCCTCCTTTGCCACAGACTTTCTGTGACCTTGACCAAGTCCTGCTTGAAACATCTAATTATTCATGTTCATCCAGCTTTCTTTTAAATGAGTAAATGTGAACCTCTGGGCAACACAATTACATTCACACAGACAAACCTGTGAAGTGCAAAGTCCTGTGGAAGCTAATTTGCTCCATTTCTTTTCCAAGATTTCCTTATCAGTCAGATTGCAGGAGTGGAAATACCTCAAATAATTACATTCCAGTAGCTATGAGATCTTCCTCAATGCATATGAAAAGAAAGAGAAGGAATTCAATTGGCTTTTCTTCTACTCAACATAAACACAATAATTATTTGAAGAAACTTCAATCAGAATCAGAAAGAAAATCCAGATTTCCTGATAAATTTTACTTTTTACAAAGTAGTTACTTTAGCATTGTCAGAATGTCTAGCAAAAGGGACATTGGATGATTATTTCGCTGAATCCCAAGCATCAAAAAATAAATTGTTTGGTAGATAGCCATGGTTCTTATGGACTTCAGTATAATATAATAGGATTGATCTGTCAAGGTGCAAAACCTTGTTCTAATTATTTTCTTTAAATAATAATAATGCAGTTGTATGGCTACAATTTTATTTTGTCACTTCTTCCCTTTAAGGTAATGAAAACATCATATTGCAATTGAAAGAATGAAAAAGTAAGCATTTCAAAAAAGATTGAACTAGTTTAAAATGATACTACAGTTTTTCAGAAGAAAGGTACTACTGCATAAGATTCTTAATCCAAGGTCTTAGAATCAAGAACAAGATTATCATAACATTTCTTTTCCTACTATAGAGCCTAATTTTGTTTCAGGCTCTAGAAGAGTTGGACAGCAAAGCAAATGCATAAATAAACAGCTGTCATTCTTTACAGATGTGTTTTCAGAAAAAAAAAAAAAAAAAGTCATGATAGTGAAATTGGAATACTTAAGGAAAGCCACTTATGTTACCCAGGAGAATAGAAATCAATAAAAGTTCATGGCTCAGAGGTTCTCATTGATTGGAACATACTGGTAGCACAGTAATTTCAGAAACCAGTGTAGGGTTTATCAAGTACACCACATTTTGTGATTGTGCACAATAAAGCATTATGACCTAGAAATCACTCTCTATAGTTGAGGTCTTTGAACATCTTAATGTGCTTGACTGCAACATGGATCATTTGAATACTGACCGTTTGAAATGTATTTCAGAGAATTATAAAACTCACATAACATAAAATGTTAAAAAAAAAAAACAATAAAATATTGTAGGCTGAAGAACACAGACATTACAAAGGCAAAAGAGAGGAATGATACTTCAAAGAAAATTATATTTTGTGAAAGGCACTCAAATAACATGTAAAACCCCAAAAAAAATGCACCTAACTAAACTTTTCTGTTCATTCATTATTGGTTGAAAACATTTTTGGCCATCACAGCCTGTTTGCAGATGTCACCATTCCAGTAATTAATTTCAAAAAAATACGAGGCAGGAGAGGAACAACCATTTCTATTCAGAGGCATGTTTCAGTTAAATTTAAAAGCAACAATGGCCTACTCTATCATTTGTTGCTGTAAAAAAAACAGTGTATGTGTGAAATGTATTGTAGCTTTTTCTAACTAGTGGGACAAAGTAAAAATAAATAATATATAGTTTTTCCCCATTTAAATTTACTATAAGTTTAATTGTCTTTGAGTGGTAGTTTACAGTGGTAAAGTATATTATTTGGTAGTGATAAAATTTATTTTATATGTTAAAAACATGAAAGTGGTTGTAAAAATTAGGATATGGTGGTATTTCAGGTATTATTATTCAACCTTACTTCAAATTCTGACTACGAGGAGATTATTGATTTTCAAGCAAAAGCTTGGTCTTGGATCTCAAGTCTAATGAATGGTCAATGCAAATTCCCAGCACTATAGCATGGATTACCCTACCAAGAAGCCTCATGACTGTTCTAGTAAAACCAAGAATGCGATTTTACCTTATTTTCCATTTCATGTACTCTTTCACCACTGGAGGTGAATCAAAGCCTATTGACATTGACGATAATCAGTCTTTTCCACTGACTAGAACTTGCTTTAATAACTACAAACAAAACAAGTGTGCAATAAAGAAGAGAATAAAAGCATTAGAAAGAAGATGGAGGTCACAAGGTACTTACCTCAGACCAAGACATTAGCACAATTTAGAGTATAAATCTCATCTAAGCTGATGAGCTGGAGGCATTATGGGGCAAGGTTTTAATATTTGCTTTGTGTGTAACTTTTTAATATTTGCATATACCTTATAAGCTATTACTAATAGTCTATGAATTTGCTTTTTCTGCAGAATGCTCTTGTTCAGATCAGCCTCATATTAGTTTACCATCACCATCATTAAAATCTCCATGCAGGTACAAATGGCACTACACATCTTCCCAGAACCCTTGGTGTTGCAGCTGGTCTGATTCTAGGGTCCAAACAGTCAAACTTTGAAGGAAGTTTCAAAGAGAACCCCCTTACAAGCCTCATCTAGACTGAGGCCAAGTTTTTCTATCGAAAGCCTGTATCTAGTGGATGGCATTCATGCTATGCCAGTACTTTGTGATGCAGGCTTTTCTGTGAAGACAGCAAACCTGATAAGACCAGGCACCTATCTAAACATAGCCCCATAGGTCTCCTAGATAGCTATGCCGCTAAAACCAAACATTGGCTAACTGCAAAAGCTAATCTTCAGTACAACCCATTAAGGTGGTAAGCTCTTACTACTGTTGCTATCTTGTAATGCATTCTATGTTTTGAAACACTAAAGCACTAAACTTTCTAAACTAAAGATTAGGAAATTAAATGCAAGCACAAACCCAAACATCCTGAAAAACATTCTGATTTCTGTTTTTGAAGTTCTTTAAGATGCAAAGATATCTGTTTCCAGAGTAGATAGGGAACTAGGTATATGTGGTTTCACTGAGTTCTGAAATTAATAATGAATTGTCAAGATTTCCTTGCTTCTAATAATTATGACTTCTAATTACAATAAAGTTTCATTTGTATATAATGCAGCCTCATAGTACAAGGAAGAACAGTTAAGATATGGTCAAGAATAGACACACAGCAAGATAATTATACAAAGGTGCCACACCTGTAATTTCAGAACATCTCCACAGACAGTTGTGGTTTCACTTTTAACGTTGTTCTTATGCTCATGTTCTCCTTTCAGACCTTCTCTTCAATTAATGGTCATTTTACAATGCCTCATGACGTTGTTCTTCTTATACCTACTACTTCTGTGATTTCACCATTTTACAGAACAAAAGTGATAATATGAATTTTTCAGACTCATCTGTTAACAGGTATTTTTGAAAAAGTATGCTAGCCTTGAACAATTCCATTTTCCATTTTACTTATCTAGTAATTTTCATATTATTTTTCAGTCTAGTAGACAATTTAGTAATGACCACTCTGTCAAGCATTTGCATTGTTTTGCCAAATGTAAAGCCATACAAATTGACATCAATAATTTGGCTTATTTTTTTTTTTGTTTATAGTTGAATTTCACATAGGAAACATGGCAGCATGTATTTTTTATGAATGGGATAGAAGTTTTAAAAGTTTTTCTTAAATGAAATGTGATGAAAAAATTATTTTTCTGTCATCCAATGTAATCAAAAAGTCCATGGTATCTTCTTTATTAGGAAAAAGCCATATAACTGATACACCTCTACACTCCAACTTATGTTTGGGAGATTCATTTGAGAAATAGGAATTTGGGAAAGAAAATTTGTCTTAATGTGCCACCTTTTCCTCATAAAGCAACAATTTCTACAGAACAGCCATCTAGTATTCTTGCTGCTATTTCAGCTAATAGAGCTATTAAAGGTGGTAGATAATTGGGCACATCATGGACTCATCTGCTCTTTATTTCCAGTACTTCAAAGATTAACAAAATGAATCTGATTGATAATAAAATCTTTAAGAGCTGAAACAACTGTTTGGAATATAGCCAGAACTAAAAGTAGTAAGTAGTAAGTATTACTAAAAGTAGTACCTTACTCTTAAAATGCCTCATTTGTAAAGCAACTCTGTCTTTACCTGAACAACATTTATCACATGATTTCCATTTAGATACTCAGAAGAAGGCAGGTTTTCTTAAAAGATGCCATGCTGATTTTTGGTTATGCACGTATTAGGCTTTTGCTTTATCTTTTATATCTGCATCCATAACTCAAACAGAAATCTGAACGGGCAGATGCTTACAGCAAATATCAAAATGAATTATGACAGTTCTCAATAAATCTTAACTAAAATACTTTTTGTGGGTGAGCCTGACCTGAAATAAGTGATTTAAAAAAAACAAAACACAAAATTATGTTTAAAAAGAGAATCAAAGTGCAACCAACAGGATAGATACAGGCTCTCTACCTGACGATCATATTCTCTTCATGTGCATTTTAGAAAATCTCAATACATCTTTCCATCTGCAATGTCAAACTGCAAGCAAACTCATAATTAGCTAGGTAGAAAATGTAACAGAAAAGAGAATATTTATATCCTGCAGTGACAAATCACATTTTGAACTATTTCTTAGCAAGGACCTTGAGTTTGCAATCTACTCTTTATCAGACTTCTAATTTTCCCCGGTTCTATTCATTTCAAATGCCTGCAGAGACCTTTTTTATTTGTTAGAGAACAATTGAAACTTTACATCTTTCATCAGGAGTCTTTGATGGTGCATTGACTACAATGAGGTGCAGAATTATAAAGGCTGCTTCAGTCCTTTTCTGACCTATTCATTAAATGAGATATCACACAAGCAGCCTTTGGAACTCCTTCTGAATTTCTGACCACATGGGAAAGAAGTATGGTTGCAGAGGATAATAGTAGCTTCCTGCCTAGATGATCCATTTTCAACCCCCTCCCCTAAGGTTTTCTTTATATCTCCACTGTAGTTGAATGATCTCTCTGAACATCATTTTCCTCCATTATATTCTTAAATCTTAAGGTCCTACATTTTACTACTGAACATGTATATACATGTATAAACTGTTTATACATGTATAAAAATGCCTTCTACCGAAAATATCGTTATCATCAAAACCAGCCAAAACTGAATAAACACAGAATTGCCTCTTTTTGATTATGATCCATTCTCACCCCAGATTCTTCCTAGAGTTTAAAAGAATATTTTCTATATACTATATCACTTTTAAATTTAAGCTTTCTGGAATGAGGGTTATGCTCTTGCATTTTCTGCACATACTGGAACATAGTTGCAGGTCTAACATAATATCTTTTATAATGAATAAATATAAGATTTATTTTCTACATAGAAACCATGAAATTCTTCTTTACTGTTAGGGTGGCAGAACAGTGGAACAGGCTGCCCAGGGAGGTTGTGGAGTCTCCTTCTCTGGAGGCCTTCAAAACCTGCCTGGATGCCACCCTGTGCCACATGCTCTAGGTGTGCCTGCTTGAGCAGGAAGGTTGGACTAGATGATCTCTAGAGGTCCCTTCCAACCTTGAATATTCTGTGATTCTGTGAAATATAGTTGTGTTTATTGCTATGTGAACTACAAATAAAATCACTACAATAAATGAAAGTGAGTTGAAAATAGGATGCTATAGATCATAAAAGAGAAGGCCATTTTAAGGTTTGTTTATTTTAATTTATTCAATTTTGTAGTAATCAATAAGAAATACTAAAACTAAAGAAAAACTAGTAAGCAATAAGAAAAAATAAGAAAAAGTTTAAAAATTCAAAATAAAGTCACATTGAAATGAAAATGAAAGGTACTTCTCTCCATGAATTAAAAAAAAAATCCTATTTATAAAAATGTTTTAATGCTTTTAATAACATTTAGCAAGAAAAGGTTTAGTCCTTAAACCGGTTTCATTTTTCAAAAAAGAGGAAAAAGGAATAAACTTTTAAAGAAAATCTGTGATTCTGTGATATGACTTTGCAATCATTTATTGCATATTACTTTCCATAAGCCATGATATGTATATTTATCATTTAAATATATATGAATTAGTTATAACTCTTTACAGTGCAAAATCGTCATATGCAAATTGTTCATCATTTTTATATATTTGTATGAACCTTTTTTGGGGAATAAATATAGTGCATGTGCACATTGATCTTGACATACCTTCGCACATCCAAAAATAAAGTTGCACAGATATAATTACTGTAATTGTTTTTTTATCTTTTCACTTGTAAAAACTCCTTCCATATATGA
Source organism: Nothoprocta pentlandii (assembly GCA_013398315.1). Lineage (NCBI taxonomy): Eukaryota > Metazoa > Chordata > Aves > Tinamiformes > Tinamidae > Nothoprocta > Nothoprocta pentlandii. The sequence continues at coordinate 130,246 of VZSG01000905.1, forward strand.
AAACTATGGTCATCAAAACTCAACAAGGTGATCCTGCATTATGGAAGAAAAACATGAATTTAAATTCCAAATTTTGCCACACAAGTAAAAATTAATTAATGAATAAATGAATGAATGAAATAAACCAAAGACATTAATATCTTTTAAGTATTACAATAGGTCCTAACCCTAAAATTTGTATTAGATTCAGTTCAAAGTAAAGGCAAGACTATCTTGTTCTATTAAATCAATAGGAAGATATCCTCTCAAGGGAAGCAGGACCATATCCTCAGTAATTAGAGAAATAAGGCATTGAACGAATTCATTTGATATCAATATAGATGAATGACGTTTAATGTTAAAGAAAATCAGACTTTTCTGAGACAGTTTTATTCTCACTGAGTCTTACTTGACCACCAAAGTTCTGTGTTTGCATTTATGTATGTAGACTTATTAAGTATATTTTTATACGTTGAATCTCTGCTGAAAAAAAATAATTATTATATCATAAGGATTTATCTGAGTGATCTACTGATTAGATTTAATACCATTTTTGTTGACTTTCTAATAGAAACAAAATTCCAAGGTTTGAATTTTTCCAGCTCTGTGAGGGATATATTAGTTGCCAGATACTATCAATAAGCTTTGCGAGGTCTGTAATGCTAACGCTGTGAGCAGTGCCATGTTTGCACTCCAGTATGTGCCTATTTAGTCATTTCTAAGACCGCAGATCTCTAAGTTTATTTTACCCGAAAACTCAAAAAGTATTGAAGAAAGTATGACCCTATCCATCCTTTCTGTATCAAAAGATACAGAAAAGCCATATACTCCAAAATGCAACACATAAGAACAACTGATGAGAAGGAAAGTTCTTCAGTCAAAATACAAGAAAGTTTTTAGATTCCCTATCATAGAACAGCCCCTGTCATGCTGGTTATGCTCGTTATACATCTGGGCTGTTTCTTGCTTGCTTTCCTCTTCGTTCTCCGGGCAAGATACCACGGCCCAGCTTCAGTAGGACAAATGAAAATTTGCCCTCGTAACACCAGTTGACAAAACAATTGTAGGGCTGTTTTTGTTGTAGTTTCCTGGAAAGTGTGAGAACTGGAATACAATCCATGCAAGCTGGTGAAGGTCTTCCGTTTCACATAGGCTTCATCCACTGGGCTATTACAAAATAGCCCAGTTATCTTGTTTTGGTTATCTTGTTCAGGTATGTTAGGATGATGCTGCCAGTCAGCTAGTAGTAAGGATTTAAGCTAGTTATAGTAAAATATTCTGAGCACATTAGATCTAAAATAAGATAACAAGACTTTTTTTTTTTCTTTTTGGTAAGACTTAAAAGCTCAGAGATCCCAAATACTCTTTTTATTGGTTTTACCTGGCAGTACCAAGAACCAGATATCTCTGTACATGTAACGCAAATACACCAAGTGGTTTGCTCCAGCTCAGTACCTAAAAGCTTCTGTGCATTGTTAATGAATTAAATATCATTACATTTACAGCAGAGTGTAACATATCCATTGAATTTTCTACATGAATTCAAAGGCGTTTCTGCTAAATATAACACACTTTCTTTACTACGCTTACTGTTGCAGAAACCTATTTTTATTTCTCCTACTGCAAAGCACAGTTAGATGTGCTTTGAATACAATTTATGACAGAAATCATTGAATTCTACAGCCTGATTCGTGATTTAATAAGATGCGTATTTGCCAACACTTCAGAAAAGAAATATCTGATCAAAAGTGTAGCAACAATCCTGACAAACAGAATCTTTATTCATCTGTTTCTGAGAAGTGCCATGCTTGGTTCAGACTAACTGTATGGATCAAATTGTATGCATAAACATGTCCTTAAACCTAGCTGAAAAACGGAAGTATTTTCAAGTTCCCTTCTAGTAGGTGATGAGTTCCATCTTGTTATTTTTTTTCTTACAAAAGCAGGCACAATAAAAAAAAAAAAAAAAAGTGAATATTCAACTTAAAAGTATAGCGTGTGCACATCTTTTAAATATGAGCAGTTATTTCACTATATTTGTCTCCAAGCATTAAATCCATTCTTACTACACCAAAAGAGAAGAGAGAAGAGAGAGAAGAGGGAAGAGGGAAGAGGGAAGAGGGAAGAGGGAAGAGGGAAGAGAGAATAAATCTTGATGATATTTCACAGGAAAAGATTTTGTTCTCATAACCTGAAAGCAGACCTCAATATGGAAGGAATTTTCATTAAAAAAAAAAAATACAATAGTCTTAAACACCGTCAGTAGTTTACTGGCAGAAGAGTTAAAATGAGTATCAATCATATTTTTTCTATGGGGGAGGTCATAATTTCAATTTGACTCATTGTTTCAGATCTATACCAAAAACCTGTCTTTGTTTCCCAGTTTATAACTTGATTTAATAAAGCTTCTCTCCACGAGCTTTGACTTAGAAATATCTTGAATTACATTATTAACTTGTTCATCTGAGACAGTTTTAATTTGTAGGAGGTCGTGTGCATTATAGGGAGCATTAAGCCTTTAGTCTTCAAATGCACATTAAATAGAGTTGACCAAACTACAGTCTCCCTAGCAAGTCATTTTAAATTATTAGCCCAGCATGTTCTGTTTCACACCCAACTCTGAGGAGAGTTTCTAAAACATTTGGCCCTCTTCTGAGTGAATATATTTATTCTATTACAGCAAGTGGACTGCAATTATTAAGATGAATTATCTAAGTGTTTTTACCCTAGAGGACAACAGAGATACTTTTTCTCCTGGCCCTTCTCTCTATAACCAAAAGATGTATTTCTTGGCAATCTTTTTCCTCTTAGAAAGTTTCTCACAAGTTTGAACCAAACAGAAAAAAACATATTTTAAATTGCTGTTTGGATTCTCATCCATTAAAATCGCTTGAGAAAAAAAAATACTACCAGATTTTAATAATAATTTGATAGAGTACAGAGTAATTTCAAATTTCATCATTTCATATTATACTGCAGTATAGTATTACAAAGTTTGACTTTACCAGCTTCCCAACAAACACCTTCAGAGTACTGAATAAAATGAGGCATATAAAGGAGAAAGACTTTCCTAAAAAACTTTCCATAATAACATAAATTTCAAGCTGCCTTTGCTTCAGTGTTTGTCAGGGGCAGCCCTCTAGAATCCCAGGCCCTAGGGACACAAGAAGAGAGCTGGAGAGAGGAAGGCTTGCCCCGGGTAGAGGAAGAGTGGGTCAGAGAGCACCTAAGGAAACTCGACACCCACAAATCCAGAGAAAGAGAGTGGTAGTCAGTGGTGCGGAGTCCAGTTGGAGGCCTGTAGTTAGTGGTGTCCCCCAGGGGTCGGTCCTTGGTCTGGTCCTGTTCAACTTATTCATTAACAACCTGGATGAAGGGATGGAGTGCTCCCTCAGCAAGTTTGCTGATGATACCAAACTGGGAGGAATAGCTGATAGCCCTGAGGGCTGTGCTGCCATCCAGAGGGACCTGGACAGACTGGACAACTGGCCAGTGAGAAACCTCATGAAGTTCAATAAGGGCAAATGCCGGGTCCTGCACTTGGAGAAGAATAACCCCGGACACCAGTACAGGCTGGGGACTGACCTGCCGGAGGGCAGCCCCACAGAGGCTGGGCGTTGTGGTGGATGAGAAGATGACCATGAGGCAGCAGTGTGCCCTGGTGGCCAAGAAGGCCAACGGGATCCTGGGGTGCATTAAGAAGAGCGTCTCCAGCTGGTCAAGGGAGGTGATCGTCCCCCTATACACAGCCCTGGTAAGGCCACATCTGGAGTACTGTGTGCATTTCTGGGCTCCCCAGTACAAGAGGGATGTGGAGCTGCTGGAGAGAGTCCAGCGCAGGGCTACGAGGATGATCAGGGGCCTGGAACATCTGCCCTATGAGCAGAGGGTGAGAGAGTTGGCCCTGTTCAGCCTGGAGAAGAGAAGGCTGAGGGGGGACCTGATCAGTGTCTATAAATACCTCAAGGGAGGCAGTGAGGAGGAGGGGGCTGGCCTCTTTTCAGTGGTGGCCAGCAATAGGACTAGAGGGAATGGCCAAAAACTGAGGCACCAAAAGTTCCACAGGAACTTAAGAAAACATTTTCTATCAGTCAGGGTGACAGAGCCCTGGAACAGGCTTCCCAGAGAGGTTGTGGAGTCTCCTTTGTTGGAGATCTTTAAAACTCACTTGGACGCAGCCCTGTGCCACGTGCTCTAGGTGACCCTGCGTGTGCAGAGGGGTTGGACTAGATGACCTCTGAGGTCCCTTCCAACCTTGAGCATTCTATGATTCTATGATTCATAAGTTAAGAAAGGAAAACAGAAAAGGGGAAGGGAAAGGGAACGGGAGAGGGAAAGGGAAAGAGAAAGGGAAACTTTGACTTCCTTAGGACAAAATTCCATAGGGAAACTGTTTCTCATTTGCACTGAAGGCCATTTACCAATTTCTGGCAGGGTTACAAGGATTTAAAATAAATGTAAGTGTAATTTATATTTAGCTAAAATTGAAGAGTTGATCTCTCCCTATTCTGCAGTTACAATCTAATGCATATTTACATATGGCTGAAGCATTAAGGTCAGCTGAAATAATTAATTTTCAAAATCAGTACCAAACCTCAAAACCTCAAAAGCTCAGTATCAAACTTAACCCTTAAATAAGTTGCTAGATGGCCACTAATTTATATGATGTACAGTAACCTTTTCTACTGGTGAATCTGCTGTTTGATCTGTCAATTAAATTAAAAAGCTGTTCATGCCAGGGAAGACGTTCAAAGGATGACTGCCTTTCTGACAGGCATACCTGTAAAGCTTCTTGTCTTCTCAAAATGTAACAAGATTACGTTTCATCAGTACCTAGCATTAACACCATTTTTTCTTTTAACTTGATCCACTCTGTTAGCAAGTAACTCAGAAGAGAAAACAGCCTGATATCACACCAACTACAATGCTCTCTAAATCAGACTGTTATACTTGAGAACTTTCTCATCATTACCTTATCAAATTTTATTAAATCAGTTGAAATCAAAATCTGAAGGCTGAAAAAAAATATATTATTTAAAGAGGATGCTGACAGTTAAGAATAATCACATAAGTTATTTAACTGAGTAATATATAAAAATATAAGTATAAACAAATAAATAAGTGTAAGTTTTTTGCCATTGTTGTTGGGCTTCAGCTCTGGTCTCCCTCCTAATTCACAGCTCCAAGTAATGTGTATGCATGTGCACACATCTGCATGCATTGCTCATTCCTTAGAGATCTGATTATTGAAGTGAGTAAAAGGTAGCACAGAAAGTTTTGTAAAAAAAAAAAAAAAAGGATTCAAGAATAATTTTCAGATATGCCTAAGTGACACAACCATGAGTCCTATTTTGAAAAACGAACAGGAATGCTTAAAAGAAGCTGCCTAAAGAGCTATGCAAATCCATACTTTAGTAGCCTCAGTCAGTTCTGAACAGAGTCAGAACAGAGAATCCAGTATTTGATCCACTTTGGTACTTTTATATTTTACTCCAGGTTTCCCTTGACTAAATTTTCAAAACCTTAGAAAAGCCCGAACGTGTAAAATGTGTACAGTGAGATTGATCTAGACCTTTATCATGTCTTGTGTCTCAAAATTATCTTTACTGGTAATTTGAAGCAAGGCTAAAAAATTCATTATATTGTGCAAATATTGCTGATTAAAAAACGAGCACCTGTAATTTGTCTTTTTACTAAATAACTCTGATATCTTCCATTTAACATTATAGTTGCTGACCTATTTCGATAAATCAAAACTGGTCAGAAAACAGAACAAATATTTACTTTAGAATAATAGATGAAAAAATTAGATTATTTTTCCTGTCCTTTTCCTTTTCCTTGTCCTTTTCCTTTCCTTTTTCCGTTTCTTAAATACATCATTAATTCAGCATAAGGTTTTCCTAAAACAGTGTGCCTAAAAACAGCTTCTCTACGCTGCCAAAACAATTCATTCACTGCTAATGATAAACAGTGAAATATTCATGGAATCCACTTTTTAGATCCACTCACCTTTTTTTTTATATATATAAAATCCAGTCATATCAGTCATATTACAAAACAATAGAGACATAGCTGAAGAAAAAAAAAGACAAAATGCATACAAGACAATATGAATGTAGATTTTAAAGCATGATCAATCAAGTCACAAGCAGAATTAAATGCTGTTTCCCTTAGTCCTACAAACAGAAAGAAAGTGGATGGCAGCAGAACTGCTATGTTTCTGCTACATGACTGTGGCATAGCAAGTCCATGCCCATGGGGACCAGCAGCAACATCTCAAAAAAGTGAATGAGCTGTAAGATTCCTTGATGCTAATTCTAATTTGCTTTACTCTGTGACTGCACATCAATCTGATCAAGTGAAGTTATTCAGGTTATCTTAGAGTGTCTTTGCATAACTACCTGAGGATATGTCTATATCTACCTACTGTCTTGTGTTCAGTCCCCTAGCCAGCCATATCACCTCTGTGTTCAAGCATAGCAACAGTCCCCTAGACATATTACCAAAGATACCGACCTTATTAACTTAGACTTAATTCAAACAGTTTGCCAGATATGTTTTATTTAAATATTTTGACATGCTGCTGAAATCAGCATGTTCTGTGTTGCTCTAAAATTCTAGAGCAGCACTAATGAACACATGTATTATCTGAGATGTGATGGAGAAAGTGGGCCTGACACAAAGACAGAAAACTGAGAGTGACCAGGCCAAATGAATGGACTAAGGAAATGATCTTTTCAAAATGAATGACTGAGACAAAATTAGACTTGTCAACCTAGTGGCCCTGGTTATTTTACTAACTCAAGTGTGTCATTATCAGTCTGGAACATTTTTTCTTTTTTCTTTTTCTTTTTTTTTTTTTTTGAGACAGAGAGAGAGAGAGACAGAGTCTCGAAATACTTTGGCCCATTTCTTACCTGCTGTAAATTCATATAGCCGGTTTATACTAGATGCGAACTTGGTGCATTAGTTAAATCCTTTCTCCTTAGCTAACCCAATTTGCTCTATTGAGTATATTCCATTCTGTCTATTAACAAGAAAAAGAAGATCTATGACCTTGGCTATTTTCTTGTGAAAACAATCCTTTCTCTCAGGATATAGAAAAGAAGCGTGTGAGGTGAATAGAGCTGCTAAATGGAAACCTGAGCACAAGAGTGCCATATGAAAAGATGCAAGTGGCACACTGGGAAGTCCCCTATGAGTTTCACAGACTGGCAGGTGTGACTGAAGGGCCTCTTCCTCTGTGCTGGTGACATTCTCAAATCCTGAGTGTATTGAATAAAGCAGGCAACTTCTAGGACATAACATTCTGATAGCTGCTACGAGATTAAGGCTGTGACAAAATGTGAAAGAAATTAACACACTTATTTAATTTATCTTTCCTCCTAATATTCTGAAATTGTGACCAGAATGCTTGTGTTTCCATTATGCTAGAGTGTGTATAGGGATTATAAAGAAACTGTCTGTTTGTTTTTTCTTTCTGTAAAGATTGCCGCAATCTCTGTCCCAATTACTTGCTATAAATTTATATAGCACAGCTGGTGTTCTGTATAAGCCACTGGGCATTTGTTGACACTACATTGAACAGGTATATTTACAGTTCTCAAGAGCAAGAAGTACGATATTTGTTTTCAAAAACTCCTAAAACATCTGCAAGGTACAATGGAAAAAATAAATAAAGTCTACACCACCTCACTTCAATCAGCAAATGCTGACTATTAGGAATTAATTTACCTTCTACTATACCTTTGATAGATTATAGTCATTTATCTTAACTGTCAGGTAAGGGGAAAGAGAAAGGAGATTAAAGTTGCCCCAGAAATACAGGCATTTTGGGATGGTTAAAGCTATATGAAAATACAAATGGAAAATTCTGACACTAGACAATATTGTCCATCCTGAGACTAAAAAAAGGAACAGACATGATCCAGTATACTAAGAAATGGTAACCCTAAGAGAAGTTATGGGTCTACAACTTGAGGAAGCTATCCTAAATATCAGCAGCTGAAGTACCAAAAAATATCATCTTAACCTATTGAGAATGAGTGGTGCCATATGAGCGAAAGGCCTCTTCAGGACTTGCCTCAAATTACAACACTAACTATTCATTATTAAATAGGGTTTGCAAAGGAGGTTAATCAAAATGGTGGATGACTAGAAAAGCTTAGTGCCCAGGTGGCAAGAAAACCTATAAACCTGAGTGCTTCCTATCAGTCAAATGAACATCAGCCAAGCTGTGTTTTAGTAGATTTGTGTTGACTGAGGGAAAATTCTTCATAGCAATTTCACCGAGAAAGTGAAAAAATATATACCTTTCGAGAGAGCAGAGGGCCTATGTGCCCATAACATTGAGCTTGATAGACATACAACAGCGATTTTGCAGTATGATTCAGCTTTCTGTGATAGCAGAGAGCTGAGGTTCCTGCCACAGCGGACCTCTTCCAATCCTATGTCTGGCTAGTACAGGTCTGATTAAATTGTCCAACTAAGAGTTTGGCAATATCAGAGATACCTACCTGGCTTTTAGACTTTATCCTGATTATGACAATTTTACTTACTGAATAGCTTTAAAGGATTTAAGGGTAAAGTATGTGTTCCTTGATGCAGTACCTGGCATTTAGAAGCCTCAGTCATCTTGTATACCCATCTCCTGCTAAAAATTAGGTGGCAGTAAGGATCATATGACAATGTACCTGCATTGCCCAGTTGCCTGGTAGAAATATATTCTGGTTGTATGCATAGCAATCTCAAATCAAAGGATACCTTTTTCTCACTCTCCCCATGCAAATCACTGGGATTTCAGTTCAGCATGGGAACTCTGATCATTGCTGCTCTGAGAAAGGGTCAGAGCTGACAGAAAAGAGAGGGAAAGGAGTATGTTGGTTGTGCTGATATAGAGTTCAGAGAATTTCTTGAGCACTTCTTGTCCCTTGCCATTACTACAATGGGTGGAAATAGCTTGCTACCAGCCTGAAAATGGCTTTGATCCTACCTAATATCCTTTTGTGTACTTTAAACATATTCATTCTAATACAAAATAATGAAGATACTGTGAATTCTGGTCTGAAAAGCATAAGGATTGTATAAGAAGATTCTTTAAATATTTAAAACAATATAAGGGATTGAATATTTATTCCATTTCTTCCAGAGGGCAATGCCTGTCCTCTCCCAAGTCCTTGCTCATCCCAAGTTATAACAGAGATTGCTAACAAATTCTTCTTGTCCTATGGCTATATGGGTTCAAAGGAACAGCGAACTTCTGTTCTTAAGAAAACTGATTCCCAGATTTTCAAAACACCTTATTTTCCTAAGAAAAAGCATCTCACTCTTTCTATCATTCTGTGAGCTGCACATCTGTGAATACTTTTTCCCCATGCAATTTTAGGGGTCATGTTCAATGCCCTTTAGAGGTTAGGCAGCATGTTTCAGCATATTTTAAAGCTTGCTAATCTTTTTGTTGTTGCACTGCAGGTCAAAAGTGCAGCCTGACTGGTCACCAGTTTCCACCTGGTGGTAAGCTGTAGCATGCATTCCAGAGGAGTTTCACAACTACCACTCAGAGACTACTGCCCAGAGCACACTTAGATGGCTAATATAGGTTACAATATGACATAACCTCTACTATTAGAAATGTCATTTAAAAATACTATTCACTGATATTTTGACCATTTTAAAAGAAATTCACTTTTGGGAGGGTGAGAAGAGTAAGAGAGATATTTCTTCTTTCCTTTGAATTTATAAGCATACTTGTATAATTTCTAGGTTAGAGCAAAAAGTTCACTTTCTGCCTTTGTAAATCAGAGTCCAGAAAAAAATCACTACTATAACCCCAACCCCACATAAAAAAAAAATAAATAAATATTTAACTTCTCTCTCTGGGCATCTGCTAGGCAATGTAAGAAGAATGCTGACATTAACAGTATGAAGAGAGCCCATGTTTATCTACAAGGGAATAAAACAAACAAACAAACAAAAAAAGCACATTATTTTTCTTGTTGCCTTGCATTTTCTTTCGGAAGTTGGTACCTTGAATGCTATAGTGCTTTCTCAACTCTCTAGGTTGATTACTTCATAACAGAAATCAGGAAAACAAGATTTATCAGCATAATTAATTATTTTTGACTTGCATACAGTACACTGATGCCACCTACAGACAACAGTATGAGCATTCCTAAATGCATCCTATTCACTCTCTGAAGCTCCTGTCCTAGATATTAATTAATGTGTTTATTTCACTGCCTATAACTAGCATATTAGCAGCTTAGCCACTGGAGATCAAATCTGCTTTGACTGAAAACAAATAAAACCACTTCAGCTGAACCTGAATCAGGCTCTGAATCTGTACTTCAACCCTATAATAATGCCTCTGTTCTCCGTGGGAAAAAAGTTCCTCTAATTATACTGCAAAAGAGAAAACATTCCCTCATGTGCAGATGTTTCACTTCATTTCACTTGATGCTCACAGACCGACCAAAGTCTTCTGAAAAGCAAACTATTGTGTTACATCTCGTATATTATCCAACTGTTACTTACTTGCAATTATCCCAACAAAACAGTGTTACTTGACAAGTTTGAAGAAAAGACTAGTATTGTAATGTCTACCCTAGGGCATGGCCCTGCCTTGCTTTTATATTCAGACATCATGCAGCCCTTTGACAAGTTCCCTTAACACTCACTTATCTCTATTTTAAGAGTAAACAAACGCAGTTTGATCTGGTTTGGACTTTGTTTTACTGCTTTTCTTTATGTTAGTCGAATCTAGAATAGGTAAAGCCCTCTTAACCTTCATTACATCCCTTGGGGAATTACATTTACGGCTGTCACATTTTGTTCAAGATAGACTTTGTACTGCGGAAGAGGTTACTGTTTATTTCTAGAAATATCATCCTGAATACAGACATAGTCAGCAGTTTATTCTCAGCAGACATTCTTTATTTGCATATTTAGTGAACTTTGCATTGGAAATGTACAGTCTACTGTACAGTGTTTGATGGCAGAGGGAGGCTTTAGCTGAGATATCTGAAATGATGATATGAATGTCATTGCAGTATTTTCCTTGAGACTATTCATTTTTAAATAAAAGATTGTAAGTAAATTCATTTTTAAATAAAAGATTGTAAGTAAGCATTCTTTATCGCTGATAATAATATGATATGTTTAAACAAAGACAAACCTTCAGAAGTCCTCGTATTCACAACCTATCTGGTAGAAACATGAGAAAAGAGGACATAACTAAAGACCACTAGCACAGAGGTACCAGGGGCCTCTGTGTCTGGCCATCCTGCTAGCCATCCAAGATGTGATGACAGGATCTGTGGATGAGGGGAGGTCAGTGAAGATTTTATACCTTGACTCTATCAAAGCTTTTGAAATGGTCTCCTCTGGTCTCTCTTGGATATTGTTATTACCAAGTGAGGCCAAACTGTGGCTGCCGGCAGGCAGGACTATTTGGAGAGATAGGCTGGAGAAATGGGCTGGCAGGATCCTCTTCAAGTTCAAGAAAGGCAAATGCAAAGTCCCACATGTGGAACAGAATAACTCCAGGCAACAGTACAGGCTAGAGGTCAAGTAGCTCAAAAGTGCCTTTCCAGATCTTGTGGACAACCATAGAATAGAATCATAGAATGCCCAAGGTTGGAAGGGACCTCAGAGGTCATCGAGTCCAACCCCCCTGCACACGCAGGGTCACCTAGAGCACGTGGCACAGGGCTGCATCAAAGCGGGTTTTAAAGATCTCCAAAGAAGGAGATTCCACAACCTCTCTGGGCAGCCCATTCCAGGGCTCTGTCACCCTCACTGTCAAGAAATGCTTCCTTAAGTTCCTGTGGAACTTCCGATGCTTCAGTTTGAAGCCATTTCCTCTAGTCCTATCACTGTCCACCACTGAAAAGAGGCCGGCCCCCTCCTCCTCACTGCCTCCCTTGAGGTATTTATACACACTGATCAGGTCCCCCCTCAGCCTTCTCTTCTCCAGGCTGAACAGACCCAGCTCTCTCAGCCTTTGCTCATAGGGCAGATGTTCCAGGCCCCTGATCATCCTGGTAGCCCCCTGCGTTGGACTCTCTCCAGCAGCTCCACATCCCTCTTGTACTGGGGAGCCCAGAACTGGACACAGTACTCCAGATGTGGCCTCACCAGGGCTGTGTACAGGGGGATGATCACCTCCCTCGACCTGCTGGAGACGCTCTTCTTAATGCACCCCAGGATCCTGTTGGCCTTCTTGGCCACCAAGGCACACTGCTGCCTCATGGTCATCTTGTCATCCACCACGACACCCAGGTCCCTCTCTGCGGGGCTGCTCTCCAGCAGGTCAACCCCTAATCTGTACTGGTGTCTAGGGTTATTCCTCCCCAAGTGCAGGACCCTGCACTTGCCCCTGTTGAACCTCATGAGGTTTCTCACCACCCAGTCCTCCAGTCTGTCCAGGCCCCTCTGGATGGCAGCAGCATGTACATGAGCCAGCAGTGTGTCTTTGCGGTAAGAAAGGCCAGCAGCATCCTGGGCTGTGTTGGCAAGACTATAATCACCAGAGCAAGGGAAGTGATTGAAGCTCCCTTAATAGCAGCTGCAAGATCACATCTACAGTAATCTACAGTTCAGGGCTCCCCAGTACAAGAGGGTCAAGACTAGAGCTGGTCCAGCAGAGGGACACCAAGATGGTTGCGGAACTGGGCACAGGATGAATGCAGAGAGGGCTGAGTTTGATAAGTCTGGAGAAGAGATAGAGGGATGTTCTGGATCCAAGAACTTGTATTTTATTGCAGTTTGCATCTACTTAATGGGAAGTGCTGAGAAGGGAAATTCTCTCCGCAAAGTGTGTAGCATAATTCCTACAAGCAGCAAACACAAATGCCGATGAATGAAATTATAATTAGACATCATGAAAAGAAAATCATAGAGAATGTGGCCCAAATGATCTCTTGTAGTCCTATACTTCCTATTTTATCATATCACAATGGCTCCCGAGCTGAAGCCTTACTCAGTTCAAAAAAAGTTACCATTGCAACACCCATGTGAGGGGTTAGCCCTAGACAAGGATAACAATATACAGATTGGATTTGCAAAGATGTGTATTTTTAGGAATTATTAAAGATTTCTGCTCAACAACAACAACAACAACAAAAGCAAAACAAAACAAAAAAAAACTCTCTTAGCCACTATGGAGTAAGATCTAAGGTCAGAATCTGTGACATAGAGCAAGAATTTTATTAAATAAAAAAAAAGAAAGGTTTTGTTTAATATAAAGATTGAGAAGAAAATGTCCAACAATAATAAGCAGGAGAAGGTAATGCTTTTCTTTAAATATACTTTATTTAACACAAAGAATTGGTACCTACAGCTCCAACCTAAAGTAGGAGCTATCTGGACCAGGCACTAGTTTTCCCCCTCTGACTTGTGCTACCTCATGATGATGATGACAAGCACTTTGTCAGGGAAAGGAAAGGATATAGAATTATTATAACCCCCACCTTTAAGGTTATCCTAGTGGGAGAGTCAATACTTAGACTAAAATGAAATATTATCCTATTGCTGCATATCATGCTATTATGAAAACTTGTGTATTTTCTTAATGCAGCTCTCTTTCATAGTTGCTAAACGTTGCCAAAGTGCTTTAGCAGAACAAAGAGGAAAACAGCATTTTTTCCTAGTTTGAGTAATTTTTGTTGAGTATTTTCTGAGTAGATGTGTGTTTGCAATTGGAATGTGTGTTGCAATTGGAATGAATATATATATGTGCATGTATGTATAAAGGGTACTAGTAAATGTTATCTTTACAATGAGAAAGATGTGAACATGGGCTACAGCTCATATGACTTGGTAAGGAAACAAATTAATAAGAGAACATTGAAGTGTTCATTTACACCATGAAGTCCAAAGGAAAAAAACCCAAGAAGCTATTACTAAACTTAAAAATGAGTTGGTCTTTGATTAAAAAGCTGGTCAAAAAGGTAACATAATTTTGTAACCTCTAGAACTACAAAGTGAAAAGATTACATTATTGGATAGATCCAGATCTCAGGCTGATGCTTGTATTGGTGAAACTGTCCTTCCAAAGAAGAAAGCAGAAGCAAATGTGACTTATTAAACTCAGTTCATTGAAATTGCTATGTAATATTGAAAGCAGTGACAAGGATCATATTCTTTTAGGCAGAAAGCTTCTTGAGTAGTTAATTATGAAAGGTGACTTAGAAAAATTTTTATTTAAAATTACAGAGTAAGAATCACAGAATGGTTAAGGTCAGAAGGGACCTCTAGAGATCATCTAGTCCAACCCTTCCTGTTCAAACAGGGACAATGAGAGCACGTGGCACAGGGTGGCATTCAGGAGGGTTTTGAAGACGTCTAAAGAAGGAGAGTTCACAACCTCCCTGCACAGCCTGTTCCAGGCTGTGTCACCCTCACATGAAAGACCTTCCTGTGTTTCAACTTATTCCACCCTCACATGAAAGACCTTCCTGTGTTTCAACTTATTCCCATTGCCCCTTGTCTTATCACTGGCCACCAATGAGAAAAGCTTGGTCCCTTCCTCCCTACATTACCCCTTCATGTACTTATACATGTTAATCAGATCTCCTCTCAGCCCTCTCTTCTCCAGAGAAAACAGGCCCAACTCACTCAGTCTCTCCTCACACAAGAGATATTCCAGTCCCTTAATCATTTTGGTTGCCCTCTGCTGGACCCTCTCGAGAAGCTCCACATCCTTCTTATACTGGAGAGCACAGAACTGCACACAGTACTCTAGGTGCAACCTCATCAGAGCTGAGGGGCAGGATACCCTCCCTTCACCTGCTGGCAATACTCCTCCTGATGCAGGCCAGGAGCTCATTGGCCTTCTTGGCCATGAGGGCACACTGCTGACTCATCGTTAACTTCGTGTCAACCAGGACTCCCAGGTCCCTCTCTTTGGAGCAGCTCTCCAGCAGGTCAACTCTTAATCTGTACTGGTGCCTGGGTTTACTCCTCCCTTGGTGCAGGACCCTGCACTTGTCCTCGTTGAACCTCATAAGGTTCCTCTCTGCCCAACTCACCAGCCTGTCCAGGTCCCTCTGGATGGCAACACAGCCCTCTGGAATGTTGGCCACTCCATCCAGCTTGGCATCATGCACAAACTTGCTCAGGGTGCACTCTGTCCCCTTGTGCAAGTCATTGATGAACAGGTTGAACAGTATCCGGCCCAGTACTGACCCCTGGGGGCCACCACTGGCCACAGGCCTCCAACTGGTTTCAGCCCCATTTATTACCACCCTCTGAGCTCTGCCATCCAGCCAGTTCTCCATCCACCTCACTGTCCACCTGTCCAGTCCACACTTCTGGAGATTTCCTATAAGGATATTATGGGAGATGGTGACGAAAGCCTTGCTGAAGTCAAGGTAGACAACATCCACAGCTCCCACCTCGTCCATCTGGCAAGTCATCCCATCTTAGAAGACCAGCAGGTTCATGAAACATGACTTCCCCTTGAATCCATGCTGACTATTCCTGATTATCTTCTTCTCCTGGCAACCAATCACTTTCTTTTCCAAATTGTCTGGCAATTCATTTCACAATGCAAGAAAAAAATACAGCAGAAGAACTAAAAGTACAGGAAAGAATATATGTTACAAAAAGAGATGATTAATTGAAAAAAATGTTCAGCAATTGAATAATTTCCAAATCTGTAAATACCTAAAGATATATATGCTTACCAAGAATTGACCCTAGCCAGCATACTCTTTTAAAATCAAAATATTTATACATTTGAATGTAAGACATCTCTAAAGTTGGACCTCTTGCAACTATAACATTATATAGGATCCTTTTACTGTAAATGTTCAATTATATTTAAAATTCTTTAAGAGATTACTTGCATAAATATAACTTGACACCAGTTATTTTCCAATCTTTAGCAAACGTGATTTAGCAACATCTTGAAGGTGGATGTTCTAGACACTGAATAATATTTTAAAAAATCATATTCTACCAGGGTCTGAAAGTCATTTTAGTCAAATATGGAATAAAATTCCAAAAGTTTAACAGTTCTTTACCAAATCTTCTCTTCAATTTCTTGGTTTAAACTTTGTAGGAATCAAACATTTGTGACAGCAGTTACAAGCACTCTGACAAACATATATATGTATATATGTGTGTGTTTGTGTGTGTGTGTGTATAAGAGTTTCAATGGGACTTCTCGGTGTCAATTGTTTTATTTATCGTCTATAGATTAACTGTTTCCTGTATATAATTGCACCTAAATACTCAAACAGTAGTCACATGAATTTGGAACCAGTCTCAAAAAGAATCATCACAAATTTAGCTTTCTAAACCCTAGATTCAAGAAAGTCAAACTAAAGACTTATTGTTCTATAGCATAAAACATGAATCCTGATGACTCAACCGGTGTTAACATGAATAGCTAAAACACTGAGAAAATATTAGCATACTCTGAGAAAATATTAGCATAAGTATAAAGAGACACTATCCTAACGGCTACCCTAAAAACAGGCAACACAAGTGAATCCATGAAATAAAATCATTTGATCTACTATATGTTATTTATTTTAGGGTAAATTAAGTATTATTTCCTCCTTAATAAATTCAAGGACATTGTATATCATATAGTTTTTCATTCATATGTCTTTTTTAAAGATGACCTCACATCAGCATTTAAATATATGTCATTTTAAAGTACAACAAGACAAAGCTAGTCTGAGATAGATAACTAAAATGGGTAGGTACCATGAGCGGTGCACAAGGTACAAGAATATTAAACATGCCTGGGAAGCACTGAGACTAACAGTTCCCTAACATGTTATATTCATTTTTATACATACAATCAAGCTATTTTAACCTCCAAAACATATGCAGGCTATCTATTCTGAATGGCCTTTCCACCCATACTTTCTCAAGGATATCAGAATTACATCCAACCATGAGTTTGGACACTGGGAGAGGCATAAATGTGCCAAAGACTCTTCCAATAATTTAGCTGTAAAAATAATAAAATTTTCAGTGCTATATTGGCATCAATATTTTTCAGTATATATGCAGCTAGAAATGTCCCTGTTTTTTCAGTGACTATAAAACACCTGCATATGAACAGGTATGTATGCTTATGTAACTTCTGTGTGGTAGACAGCCAATGTCAGATGAATCTGACTTCTAAAATCAGAGATGAATACTATTGGGGTTATTCCTCATAGTTTTAGTTCTCTGATTTGAATTCAGTAAGTAGTAGCATATAAGATGTTTGAAACTTTTTGATATCCTTACTAGATGCTGTTAGTAAGTGCTTGGAAAGAAACCTGGCACCAACATCGTGATGCCAGGATGGTGGATCAATCTCTTTCAGGCATTCACTTTGCTAGCCTGGACAATCACCACCTATCACAGAGTCACAGAGGACTGAAGTTGGAAGCAAACTCTGAAGACTCTATAGTCCAACCTCTTTGCTCAAGCAAGGGCACAGAAAACACATTGCCCAGGACACTGTCCAGATGACTTTTGAATATCCTAGGACATGATGACAAGACTTGATGACTCCACGGACAGAGAGTTCAAAGAATCTCTTGACAGCTTGTTCCAGTGCTCAGTCATCCTCATCCCTAACAGGTGTCAGTAATAGTTTTACTATATCTTTGACCTCTTTTAGTATTTATCCTATCTTTACCTAGGTAATTTAGGTTTTATATGGCATTACTGATAACATTACATGGGCACTGCTGGCCTTGCTGAACATTTCTCACATAATTCCTCCATAATCACCTATGAAAAATAACCACTTCTCATGATACAATCTATAAATTCATCAGCCTCTCCAACAGTTTTCTGTCACATTCAGCGATTTCTCATGGCATGCTCAGCAATTTTTCAAATCCTGTTTAGTTAGCCAAGCTCTAGACCACTGCCCTGAAAGCAGCTCAGTCAATTACCTGCGGCTCTGATTGATACTTTCCTTCATCTTAGACATCTTGAAAGTCTGGCCTGTAAATATTTATGTCACCTTAAACATTTGCTTGTTACATTGAAATGGGGAAGGAAAAGTGTATATTCATGAAATCCTTTCAAATATGATATACTACAATACAACCTTGAATATTCATGCTGCCTGTGTGTTATGAAAAGTAATAATAAAGGACCTAGACTTTATAAATAGTGAATATTTAACTCACAGAACCTCAATACTTCAAGTCACTGTCCTGCACACTTGATCTAGTTGAATAATATTAATTGGCATTTGTGTGTTATAAATGCCGTCTACTATCAGGATCAACAGCTCTTGACTAGGCTAGTAAAATCTCTCATCCTTCAAAACAGAGTGGCTGAAGCATATTGCTTTTTGGGAACAGTGCCTAGAACCTTCTAACTTCCAAATTATGTCTGAGAATTGTTTGGGATAGTGCCAGCTAACACAAATCAAAACTTCCAGAGACTGTTATACAACTCAGCGGGAGGTACAATCACATTTCATTGCTCATACACTATTTGTTTTCTTAGAATCGCCTGTATGACAAAAAAAAAAATCTGCTTTCCTCATGGTCCAGAATTTGAACATGTCCATTTCCTCATTCCTCATTGTCCAGAAAATTCAGAAAAAGAAATCTTTGATTACATAATTTTGTTCCAGATTCTACTGCGGGCATCTTTCCCTGCCTTCTCCTCTCAGTCTGCACTGGTAATTCCCAACGTGGAAGCAAGACAACAAGGAATGGATGAGGGCTCACTCTGCCTTTTGACTCAAAACAATTATTGTAAAAGCACAGTTCACCCGGTTGTAGAACTGTGAGACTGGCATATAATGTAACAAGAATTAAAACCCTTTCGTTTCTGGATTTAAAGTACCAAGTGAACAATCACTGGGAATACGGAAAGAATTATCAGCAGAGGAGATGCATATCATCTTCTATGCTACTATTTAGATGTATGACAGTTAGATTTTGAAGTAGAACACAGAATTTCATTTTTGACCTATAGATCCCCTAATGGCCTGCAGTTTAGCTGATGGACTGCTCTTCTACCTTCTTAAGGCAGTACTGTTATACTAAGCAATGAACATAACAAACTCTCTATATGTAAAAGATTAGGCGCCATCACACACAAGATCTCCTTCCCTTTAAAATTATCCCTTTCATCCACCCTGTAATCTTTCAAACATGCCACATAGCCCATCTTCTAAAGCCAACCTGGTGATGAAATTCCTTTGGAGTAAAAAGAGGGGAAGTAGGGAGAATTTTTTAAAGACTGCTAATGAGTGCCATCTGTGGCTGGAAAGCAAGCAAAAAGCTACTGACTTGATCAATTTTGTTTTGTAGTGTTTTTTCTTGTGATTTGATAATGGTTATTAATAAAGACAATATTTAGAGATGAACTTCAAAAACTAAAAAATAAAAAGCTTTTAAAAATTCAGAAAAATGAATTTGCATTTCTTAGTAGCATTTTTAATAACAATCATTTCCTCCAATTTGCAGTGTATATACCATATGCAATACTGTTATTATCAATATTGTTGATCCTTCCACAGACGAAGACAGTGGGCTTGCACATTTCATTTCCTCGGCTACTCCTCTCTAAAATGCTGTCTTGTTCAAGCAGAAATGCAGCCCTAGTCTGAAGGGTGGTGGTATCTGCTCTGCTAGCTAATGAGGTTAAAGGCAGGAAATTCTGAATCTACTTTCTTTCAGCAGGTAACTATCTAATCTAATGATACTTTTTCATCATAAGCAAAGACATGCTCAGTCCTAATGAAGACTAAGATGACTTCAATGCTGAAGGAATGTAGCTATAAAGGTAACTTACTTGAGTTCTGGTCTCTATGCTATCTAGCTTTATGCTAGTTCTGCATATATACATGCATACACACATGCATATGTGTGTGTACACACACACACATACACATATATATACACATACATATGTGTATATACATATGCATGCGTGTCTGTGCACGTTTGCACATATTATGAACTGTAAATAAGTTAAGAATTTTAAATAAGGTAAATAAGGTACTGCAGTCACATCTTTCAGTGCAATATAGATACACTCCTTAATAACCCTACTGACATCATTCATTCTTTTTATATTTAAAGATGCTTAAGTATAAAACTAGTTCAGTGCTACTCACTACATCCCTCCCTATTGTCAGGTATAATCCCTTCCACTTTTGTCTGCCTTTGACCTCTGTTAGAATAAAAATGGTTTCAGTCACTTCAGTTAAATCAATGGGGTTTGGGATGAGGGACAGATATTTTTTTGTGTTGAGCTCTACTCCCTCAATAGTGGAGTAACATGGATTCCTCCTGCAGTAACCCGTTAGTCCCAGCTCTATGACCAATAAACGTGGGGAAATATACTTAAAGAGTGCTGATATCACAGCTACATTCTGGAGCTGCTCTCCCTCTGATCAGGAATCTCGGAGCTGGCAGTAAAAGATACTGCTTTAGCATCACTAGACAAGGCCAGCAAAAATCCTGGCTGCCAGACAAAAGCTAATGAAAATTTGAAAGGTACAAGGCTCTTCCTGGAGCTGGAGGAAGTGACAGGCTTGTCACAGGAATCATAACAGAAGCATCTAAGCACGAAGGAAAACACTAGTAATTTTTTTTTCCTAGTGATAATTAGAAGCCAAGTCTATAAATACTATATATACTTTTTAAAATGAAAAATCATTTCCAATACTCAGGAGATAGCTGCTGTTAAAGCTACTGCAAAGTGATTTTTTTTTTTTTTTCTGAGGGCAGAAGAAATACCTTTCACATTAAACTTTTAAGATCCTGTCAAGCCTGAAGAGTAAACATGGAGACATGGATGGCATTCTGTGTCATGAAGTGTAAATGCCTCCCAAACCACAGATATTTAGCTGTTCCACAGATCTGTCTTAAGAAAGGAGGAGGTATTTTCAGCCTGCAGATACAAAAGGAATTGGACTCATAAATAAGTATTTGCTTACATAATTACCTTAAAATATTACAAATTTTCATCTAGTTGTGAATTGATTTTCCATGATGATTTCATGTATTTAATTCATTAATCCAAGAGATCCAGACTTGACTGTACTTAAGAAACTGATTTTGTATTATACGGTATTTTGTACAAAAAATGCTTTACTGAAAACAACATGCCTCAAACACTATGATGCAAGCATGGTGTATCATTTTTTGAAAAGGAAATGGCAAATCACAAACAAAAATCAAAACAGTGCTTTCAGTTCCACACACATAGATATGTTTTATGCAATATTTATAAAACTAGAGAAATGAAGGAAGAAATTCAATACAGAGAAAGAAACTCAGTTCTGTAGGCTTGTTTCACTCTGGTCCAAAATGTCGCTTTTGAGCCTGAATCTCATCATAACTTCACCAAGAGTCACATAGGAAAAGCAAGGGTTAGCACAGAAGTGGCCAGAAAGATCACTCAAACACCCTTCCTAGATCCCCTCCTTCCTGCTTTATGACTTAAATAAGCAGTATAATGTATCCTGACTTACTTAAATAAGCAGCACAGGGTGTATCCCACAGCTGCAGTACAGCTGGTGCAGCAAGAGCTCCCCGCGTTGTTTTCACAGTTTTTAACCATTTTGCTCACATCTGAGCAGCAGCCAGGCTCTCAAGATACAGAAAAAGCGTAAAGAAGTTACTATGTCCTATCACAGTTTGCTCTGTTATTTTTTATTTCAATTGATAAAATATAATCTGTATACTATGGGAGTGTTATATGAGCAGCAGCTTTTTTAAAAACAGGTGACTTGGAGTCAAGCAGGGCTTGCCTAGGCAATGAGCTGTTGTGAAGCGGTCAGGCTAGGGAGAGACAAGTTTGAATGCCAAACACTTGAGAAAGCCTGACAGATCATTCAGAAAAAAATGTTTGTTTTTGTTGTTGTTTTTCTCCTGGATTAAATGTTCTCTGAAATGTTCTGAAAACAAACGGCTGGCATTTATTAAAAGACCTGATTTTCTCCAAGCTGCTACCCCTCTAGCCAACAACCTGCCCACTGAGCAAAGGCCTCTCAGGTTAAAGTGTTTTTTACTGAAAACTGAAACAGATGTTTACAGACTCCAAGTACATAATACAAAAATCAATACTTAATACAATTAAGTAGAAGTTACAAAAATAAACAAATGATTTTGGAGAATCATCTAAGACATTATCTCTGAAATATTTCCTAATTATTTCTAAAAAAAATGAATAAATGTTTGACAGGGAGTCTGTAAATTCAATTCCAGTACCTATAGCTGGTAGGAAGAAGGCT
This sequence comes from Nothoprocta pentlandii, assembly GCA_013398315.1. NCBI lineage: Eukaryota > Metazoa > Chordata > Aves > Tinamiformes > Tinamidae > Nothoprocta > Nothoprocta pentlandii. The sequence continues at coordinate 152,447 of VZSG01000905.1, forward strand.
GCAAATTCTCTGAGAGAAAGGAAGATTTCTTCTAGAATTATAATAGTGCCTGCTCAAGGTAACACACACCATGCTTGATCTCTATCTGTTACTACTGCATGTCTGCAGAGAAGTTAAAGTGGGCCTTATTTTTCAGAAGGAAACATTCTCACAGTCTTGTATATTCAAAATAAATTAACAATGTTTATATTTTCATATGATTTTAAAGTTCAATCTCCCCTAATAAGATTAACATGCATTTATGCAGGCATTACACTATTTCATGCACTGGCTCAGATGCCGTTCTTACAGTGAACCTGGCAAGGTGTTTCTAAAAGTTTCTGACTCATTTAGTTGTAGCTCCACAATGTGGCCAGTCAGAGAATATATTGAAGGAAAGAGAAATTTCCAATGAATTTCCAATTGTTATATGCATGATGTCCCTGCTTTGGCATCTGTAGCCATCTCTCCCATCAAGATAGATTACTGGCTATCGCAATGAACTTAACCTTATCAGCTTCAGGAAACTGAATGTCAATTTATACCCTGTAAGATGACGTTTCTTCATAATACATGATACTGTTCTAAATAAATAAATATAATTAATACAATACTGACCAAGATAAAAGATATATACCTACTAGAAGAGCTTTTCATTTTTTAGGTGAATTAATGGAGCAATAAGAAGAGAAATTGTAAATATTTTAAAGACAGTAAACGTAATTGCTGTTTTCATCTGGAACAATCTGCTAAGCAAGATAATTATATTACTTTAAATTACATACCATTGATCATTAAATTCCCTTACAAACAATTATCTTGTTACAGTAAGGTATTTCTTTGAAAAGCTTAAAGGTAAATCCAATGAAGTTGCTTGTTATAGTATCTACGTGTGTGCACAAGCCTGTTTAATTTAAAGTTGGACCACAGATCTAGATTCAAATATTCCCTGAGGGTGTTTGAAGACAATACTGATCCATTGTTCATTCGATAGAAGTAATTGTTCAAATGAACTACTAGAACAAACACATTAAAAGTTCCTTCACTATTAACTGCAAAAGTGATGAATGTTTGGTAAGTTTAGGAATACGGTTAATTCTATGCCACTGTTGCTGAATTGATTCATTCAGGCACAGAATTTTTTTAAATTGGTAAATTACAATACAGTTAAGGTTGCCAGTTTGCATTATTTTATTCCTGGTTAAATTTTTAAGGCACTCACAAATTGACCATAAAGATTTGCTCTGGCCTGAGGCCACTGTGATATATATCAAGCTGACAATCTGCTCTTTATTCAGCTTGCTATGTCCAGATAAGAAATACCTCACATTATTCTGAGTCTACTTGCAAAATCTGACAAGGGTATGAAGTTAAGGATTCAATGACAGATTTTATCCTGTCTTTTCTTATATCAGTTGTCAGTGTTCTATAAAATTTTGGTCACACAGCTTTGATTATCTTCATGATAATTATAACAGTAATAATAGTTTGTCAGAATATTCTGCAAACATGATTTAATTAATATTCATTATAAATCTATGAGGCAGAGAGGTGAATGTTATTATCCTTCTTTAAGGAAATGGAGAAAGGCAAAATGACTTGCAAAAGGCTGTATAATGAATTAACATTAAGTCAAGATTAAGGTTAGGGTTTTCTTGACATAAGCCCTATGCCCATTTTTCTAAATTTTGTTTCCTCCTATATTCCTTAGTCAATCATATTTTTAATTAATAACCTTTTAATACCATCTTATTAACATTAACATAATTTTCATAAAGCAAATTTTTTTTTGTCATTTATGCTATTAACTTTTTGCACACTAATGAAATCATGCATAATAGTAAATTTCACCTTCTGTCCCTCTTGCAATGTAATGCAATTCTTTCATATTAAAGTTTTTCAAAATTAGGAATAAAATTTTCACAACATGTAAACATTATTGCTGAGATTATGGTGCCTCATATTTTGTTCATATTTAGTTCTACATCTCAGTCAATAAGAAATTGGGCATGAACTACAGTTTTTGATACACCTTTTAAAGGCTCACTGAAAATTTAACAAAAAAATGCACTCCATCTTGTCATCAAGTTTTTTCCATCAGAAATAACTTTCCTATAAAACACAATTAAATGAATACCATCGGTTACTCGTATCATTTATTGGTACTATTAGTTATTATTTTAGCCTTGGTCTTCTAAAACAGTGTACTCATTCTGAGAGCATTCAGGGGACCAAAAGTTCAGTTATTGTTACTGAACCTTCCCATGTACTTCCAGTGAGTGAGTGAGTGAGTACCTTCCCATGTACTTCCTTCTTTAGAGACCTTTAAAACCCACTTGGATGCAGCCCTGTGCCACGTGCTCTAGGTGACCCTGCGTGTGCAGGGGGGTTGGACTCGATGACCTCTGAGGTCCCTTCCAACCTTAACCATTCTATGATTCTATGATTCTATGATTCTATGATTCTATGATTCTATGAAAATGCCATTAGTAAGATTATGTTAACAAGAAGAGCAACTTGAACTCGAAGAGCAACTAAGATGATTAAGGGAACATCTCTCGTATGAGGAGAGACTGAGTGAACTGGGTCTGTTTTCTCTGGAGAAGAGAAGACTGAGAGGGGATATGATTAACATGTATAAGTTCAGGAAGGAAGAATGTAGGGAAGAAGGGGACAAGCTCTTCTCCTTGGTGGCCAGCAATAGCACAAAGGGAAATGGTCATAAGCTGAAACACAGGAAGTTCCATCTCCAGGTGAGGAGGAACTTCTTTACTGTGAGCGTGACAGAGCACTGGAACAGGCTGCCCAGGGAGGTTGTGGAGTCTCCTTCTCTGGAGGCCTTCAAAACCCGCCTGGATGCCACCCTGTGCCACATGCTGTAGGTGTGCGTGCTTGAGCGGGAAGGTTGGACGAGATGATCTCTAGAGGTCCCTTCCAACCTTGAATGTTCTGTGATTCTGTGATTCTGTGAAGTTGTCTGTTTTCCTGCTGCTTTTGTTGTTATGTTGTATTTCATAGCGGAAATTACATCCAAGATCCTAAAATTTGAACTTTTACTTAAATGTGACCAAATCTGTCAAATTAAGTTAAAGATATGGACAGGAAACCTCCAGCTGCCATTACAGTGTCTGTGGATATCCTTATCCAAGATCAGCTACTGAAATTACTTAAGAAAGAACATCTAATATTTAGGTAGCACCACAGATGATTGCAGCCACATACTTTGTTATAAAACATTCTGCACTCACAGCATTTTTGAGAGTATCTTCCAATGATAAAAGCTGCATAATTTCTGTTTATTTTCCATTCTCATTTCACGTCTTCCTAGCCTGAGAATGTACCTTGTATTTTAGTTTGAATAACTTAGCATTCCTTTTGTCTGAAAAGAAGAAAAAATATCAATTTGGACTTTGTTTATGTATTTCAATTTCAGACATTATGGGAAAAAAATCTAAATAAAGCAGGGAAAAAGAGATGAGAACATTGATTTTATGATATGAATAATAGCAAAAAGAGCATCAGAGGAAAAAATCATCTAATGAATTTAAAGGCTGTGCTGAAAATACCCCCAATAAAAACATGATGAATAAGAGAATAGAAGAGAAGAATGGCTGAGTTATTAAAATGAAAATTTGTCAATGAATATTTATCTTTGTTGTCCTGCCCAGAAGGGAGGCTGGAGAAAGACTGAGCAAAACCACTTATTTCTGTCAATGAAGCTTAGTAATCAGCTCCATCACCAGAAGTCCTCTTACTGCCAGCTGTCATTCAGATGACAGGTTATTTCAATATATCAGAAGAGGTCCAGCTGGCAGGGCGACAGAAATGACATTCTTGCTTGAACCATGAAAAATGTTTTCTGCAGAATTAGCAAGGCTGAAATGCCTGTATATATTTGTAGATACTAGTAGGGACAGAGGAGAAGTGTACTGGAGCAATCTGTCTCATAGTTAATATGGAGATGTATTATATTTCAAAAAGCAAGAAAAACATCACTAATTGGACATCTAATGTCTATTCTTTTTTATCAGATCAGCCTTCTCAATGTTTATTTTGTAGTGTTATTCTCTGTCCTCATATGCTCAACTCTTTTAAATCTGAGCTTACCCATATCGCTGCATATCATAAAGTGGTTACGTTGGACTTTTTTTTTTTTTTTTTTAATGTCTCTAGCTCTCATTTCATCAATTAGTTTAGATTCTTCTCAGTTTCAGATTTAATTTCTCCTCAGTTTTAGATTTCCCCCTTATAGATTCACCTGACTTCAAATGAGTTCATTTGAATTAAAAATTATCTGCTCATAAACTCATGTTTCAGGAACTTCATCCTCTGGCTTTCAACATCTGCTCTGAAATGGTACCAATCATATGAAACTTTCAGTGATTCACCTTAAGCTGAAGGCATCAAAATACTAGAAAATTTGACTCTCTGGGTATAAGTAAATGGAAGCTTGACTTTCCTCTGTTACTCATTCAATACACTTGTTTTACTTCTCTTTTGTCCTCCATGATGTATGGGATAATGAAAAGTCAAAGTTTATAGCCCTGTGTCACTTTCTAAGAGCTATCAGTTTTTGGCTTCTTCGTGTTTGGATGTATCTTTGGAATACTTCTATTCAGTCCTGACTTTTTCCTACCAAAGGCTTCACAAACTTTATTCACTGGAAGTTCCCATTTTGACAAATATAATATGGATTTAAATTGTTAAAATGAAATTAATTGGAAGTCCAACTCCTGCTTCCTGCTTTCAGTTATGCTACATCAAGTAACAGTTTCATCAATAAAAATAATGTGGTAGAATTCAATATGAACAACATCTGATAAACTTAGCTTCTATTTCCCCTGACTCCTTCACAGTAAAATATATACTCTCCAAAATAAGTATTTTCTATACCTTTAGTCAGCTGAGTTTGCTGAAAAATATATCACATATTATAGAAAGAACATGACATTTTGGGAAATTGGTAAAAAGTAAAGTAACAATTGTTTGCTGGGGAACTCAAATAAGGGCAAGTCATATCAAATATTTTTGCACAGCAAATCACATCAGATAGTAAGGAAAATTCACATAGATTAATGTTTCCTATCATGCATCTGTACTGTCACATCTATTTCCTACAGAGTAAATATGGCCACATGAGCACTAGATCAGCACAGGCTGGACTGTGAGGAAACAACATAGATTTCTGAGCAGCATCTAGAGACTATCTAGAGATTCAGTATTGCATTTCATTTTGTTCTCCCAACACCAGTTTAATAGGCTATTTATATATTCTTTAGGATGCCTTAGGGCGTGTTATGTTAGTCCATTAATATATGCCTTGAGTAGGTTCAGAGACATAAGGCATTTTGATGCCTTGAAAGCAGCTGCCTTCAAGCACCCAAGAAACTTATTAATAAGCCATTAAAAATGCCCTGGAGTGTCTTAATGATACTATGGTATAGATTTTTAATTTTAAGATGACATTTCAACAACAGGATATTTAAAACATAAAAACACCTTTCTATTTTTAGCATATTTAACAGAAGGACGAGATTTAGTACCAATATTGGTATTTTTCCTTCTGTCATTTGGGAGTCTTGAGCTTCTCAGTACTAACTTATAGAAATGTAAAGCTGATGTCAGCAAAAGTCTGAACACACTTCAAAATGGATTTCAGAATATACCTTATGACATCATTAACCATGTTTTGAATGTTAACTTCCATATCTTTTTATTATTCAACATGCTTTTCTTTATACACCAAAATAATAAGTAAAAAGATATGTGAGTGAGATGCAATAACAAAGGGGATAATTGCTTCTCTGTAGAATTGGTCTTATATACTACAAAACCACTGAATGTATATCTTACTGAATGTGCCAGTAGGCTAAGTAGAAAATGTCAGTTTGGAGTTGAAATTATAGTCAGTTTTTATAAGAAAACACAAACACAGTAGAGCTGAATCCATTTATATCAGAATTTAATTCTATACCTCATATGTTATTCAGAAGAGGTAGTCAGAAAAATCAGCAATTGCTAGCAAAGAAAGACAGATGGAAAAATAAATGTCTAAAAACAGACTCTGATCCCATCTAGATATCTACAAAGTAAACTGATTGTCCAGGCTATCTTAACAGTGAGAGGAGCTATTTATTCTGAAACTGATATCTAGCATCCCTAAGCATAAGTATCTGTGAAGTCATTGCAGATGCTATACCTTATCTGAAATATGTTTATGAGATTGGAAAACGTTACACAGGAATCATGAAACACCTGAGCAATGCCCAGAAAGCAAACAAGACACCTTGGGCATGTGACATACTAGTTGTCTATATTTAGGGAAGTGAATCCCATCTCTAAAACAGATATGGTGAATCAAATACAATAATATCGGCTTTTCTCCACCGATTCATAAAGCTCTCCTAGTCAGTACTACTTGGGCACACACTGTACGACTCTAGAATTACATGAACTTAATCTTACCCTGAGTGTCAGTTCTGATTTATTTTATTTATTTTGAAATCAAAGGCACATAATTTATAACATAATAAAACTTACTACACAAAAACATTGTTCATGCCCTTGAATGGAAAGGTGTTTGTTGCACTGAGAAAAAGTTTCCCCATCAGCTTCAGTAGCTAAGTAGATATATAAATAAATGAATAAACATATCTGTAAATAGAGATAGAAATAAATTTCTACTGCTAAATGTAGATAAATGTTAACAGTTTGTAGATAAATCTCAACAAGTTATAAAAGACTGAGAAACTTGGTGCTTCTCTGCAAGGCATATCTGTATTATGACACTTGTTTTCCATTATTTGTACAGAAATATTTGCATAGACTTGCATTCACTTCTTACTGAAGTGGCCCTTGATCCTCCTTTCAGGCATTTGTAAAATCACATTTGCTACCTTCCATTTATCAGACATAAAGATTTAAGCAACATTTACCATGAGTAATTCTATATTTTCATACTGGAGTTTCATTAGAAAGTCTGAGTAGATACTCCCTGCCTCAGTTGCTCTGCAAGGAACATCAAGATAGAGTAAAATTTAGAATTTTCTGCTGTCTCCAGTTTCTTCAGATGATAGTCATTTCTGTGTCCCCCTACCCTGTGTTTCTCTGAAAACTCTTGAAATTTTTGCAAGAAGTTTTAAGCATCTCTCTCTTGTTTGCAAATTGCTCCTTGACATCTGGCTTTAGCCTGCCTTATGAAGGTTTTACATTTAGCTTGCTTGAGTTTATGCTTTCCTGTTTTGGAAACAGAAGCCCTTTTTGGAAAGATGTGTTTTTATTTTCAAGAGATTATTTCATTCTTCAGCTTAACAACATTTTTTTGGGGTGTGGGAGGAGAGTTTTGTTTTTGTTATATGGGAATTCTTCTCTGAGGCTCTTATAAACTACTTCTAAGATGGTATTTGACACTCTAAGAGCACAAAGTTTAAGCTTCTGAGGGTGACCAGAACTGCTTCAGCAGTGCCATCCCTCACCAAGAGCGAGAAAGTCAACAGAGGAACCTCAAGACCACTAAACTACCCGTTTGTGAAGAGTCAGAAGGAAAAAAAACAAAACACAAAAATTATAGTGGTATGCCTGTTAAAAAGCACTTTATCTCTCCTTCTGGCCCTAGACACCTGTAATTTGTTTGGTTTTTTTTTGTTCATTTGTTGTTTTGTTTTTTCTGTTTTTTGTGGGGGTTTTTTTGTCTGTTTTGTTTTGAACAGTTCCAACACAAGAATGAACATTATCTAGCAAATTTCTAGCCTAGTGATTTAGGGTGCTCTCCTTGCAAGATAGAAAAGAATTAAGGCAGTAATAGACATTAAAAAAAAAAAAAAAACAAGAAACATTCTTTGATTTTTTTTTAAGTTACATGATTAAAGCCTCATCTCCAACAAGAAAGGAGCACAGGGGCACAACAGGAGGCAGGAGGACCCCAAAATGCAGTCAGAAGCCCTGCATTTCCTAAAGCACACCTCAAGGTGGTCCCAGGAGAGCATCAGCCCCAGGATCTGTAAGGACACCCATGGCCATGAGTTGGGCCAGAAGTTTTCCCTGGAGCACTACACAGACTGTGGGAAATTGTTCTCTTTTTGCAGTATAAAAACTTCCCATGCATGAAATACTGTAATTCTTGAGTGCTTTGGTAAGGAACTATATAATCAATGGAAAAATATAGCGCACATTTCAGGATGGGTAGCTGAAAAAGTAGGAAAACAATTCCAGATGCCAATGTGATCACAGAAAATTAATTGTAGATAAGTTATCATAAAACTGACTTGTACTTGACAAATAAAAAGATAATAACTTAACTACAAAGGATTTTTTGCAAAGATCTCCATTATAACAGAATCTTAACTGGGAAATATATAAAGAAATAACTGCAGTGTATCTCAAACACTTTTCTCTGTGCACTGATGTTTTTTAATGTAGATTTTAATTTGACAGCCTTTGAGATAAAAATGATTTAGTACATTTATTTTGCAAGCAACTCTGAAGAAATGAACACAGATATCACTTATTATTCAAATCAAATGTTTTATTTTAAGAGAGAGGATGGATGTCTCAAAAGAAAAAAAATAAAAAGCAATATAATAAATAAATACTTCAGTAATTTGATTAGTTTTCTGCTACTGAAAGCCTCTATTATCAGTTTATCTTTCTATGTTTCTGTGAAACCGTAAGAAGTCACAAATAACTTTTTAATCATTTGTTTAAAACGCTACTCCTTAACATAAAGCATCAAGATTTCTCAGAATTCACATATTTTTTCCCTTTTGCCATTCTCCTACTATACATGTAGCTCTTCTTTAATTCTGATCCTCATTTTTGGTTTGAAAATGATGAACTTAGCTGTGGGAATGCAACTCAGTTCTACCACAGATGCCTAAGAATGGGTTACTGCATATGGGACAGTAACTGTACCTCCATTAAAATAAATTGAAATCTAAGGCTCTAATCCCTGGTCTGAATAGTTTCATGTGTGGTACCACCTCTGGTCACAGGTCTAAAAAGGCATGGGTCTTTCACAGCTCTGTGCCACAAAGATCAAATGACTTGGTCTAGATGATGTCCAGAGGTCATTTTCATGCCTCTGTATCTCTCAGTCCTGTAGTGATATTTCAGATTCCCTTGACTTCTAAACTGGTATACGATGCTTGTATTTAGTCAACTGAATCAGCCTCTACTATACTAAAGTTTGTAGAACTGTTCAGGTCACTCTGGAAAAGACTCTAATATTTAATTAGTCTACAGTAGAGTCTTACCACACAGTGTACTCTTTTTTTTCTCAAAGCATTAGTTACAGCCAAGCCAAAATAGTCATGATTAATATTTCATTTGCACTCCTTTAAAAAAAAAGAAAACACTTTTACCTCATTCTAAGTGTTAATACACTTATTTTAAACTCTGTTTATAATATTTCCCATTGCAATTGCATTTCTATATTGATATGTGTGAGCACACTTATTATTTATCATGATGTGTAGCTAAACTTTCATTAGAAGAAATATTACTTTAGATGTTAATAAAAATATCACATCAGGTTTTAAAAGGTGAGTCCCAAATATTATTTTATGAAATATACAGAACTATGGCATAATTCCTGATTTTATATGGATGATAACTTTAAATATTTTCATTTCTTTAAGGCTTACACATTACATATGAGCAGTGCCCTTCCACCCTAAAGTAATCCACAGACAAAAGCTGACTAACAGCAATATTATGCATGATCCTGAGTAGCGGTGACTACTTCAGTAAGGTTAAACAGATCATGTGGATAGCTATATTCCTACTGGATGCTGCAGGGTTATTCACATGTAATCTAAGCAGCGTGCAAGAATCACCTCCCTTCACACTATCAAAAATTTTGTAACTCACAGCACAATAAAGAAGTCCTATATTTTCTACTAAGGATGCTGAACAATGAGAGAAGCAAAGCAAACCAAGTTTTGTTAAACAGCACACGGAAGTGAGATATGCGAGAATAGGCTAGACCAAGCTTTGGTACTGGTTTAAGAGGTAGTATATGCACAAAACAGTAACACGGTCCAAATGTTCATTTTGATTCGAAATCAATAAGGATTCTGAAGGGCAGTTAAATGCAAACAAATACAAAAAAAAAAAGCTGACTGAAAATCCTGCTGCTTGTGATTACTGTTTCTAATTCCCACAGAACAGTAAGAAGAAAGGAGAAAACAAGAGGCATGTCAGTGTAAATTTTAATCATATGATTTCATGAACTGGGATAAGAAAAAAAAAAAAAGACGACTTAAAAATACCATCTACATGATTAAAGGGTTCTCATGAGTTTTTTTTAAGATACTTAGCATTTTATTCATTTGGGTTCTGTATTTTTAAATAGTGTTTACTTGTTATTACCTTATACATAGTGAATTCACTGGAAGAAAATAGGACGTTACTCAGTTTTGAGGCATTACTATATCAAAATTCCTAGGACTCTCAGTGACTACCTAGTCATTCATCCTTTCTGGGAATGCTGACATTGACCTTTCTTCATTCAGATCTACTTACCATGCTTCTATAAATCATCTACATTTAGAGAATATGTCAGCAAACTGCAGCTTTTCTCAGTAAATAAGTTCTATTCACAGGTGGAGGTAGATCAAAGAAATTTCTAGGATCATGGAATAGCCTCTTGCACCAAGATTTTTCCTTGTTAAATCCTCTTTGAGAATAGCTTAACCATACATCTTTAGCAAGCTTTTTCCTCTCTGAGAGGCATGCTGCCATATTAAAAAGTGTAACTAAGTAAACTGGAAGTGCAACCACTTCCTGTATATCAAGAAGGAAGGAAAGCTGAAAATTCTGTTTTTACTATGACATAGCACTATTCAATATTTTTTGGTACTTAGATGGCAAAATGAAAGGTATGATATAAATACACCTTTATTTGAAACAAATCACTGATCCATGCAACCACAGTACATTACTAATAAAGGCACAAAGGAGATAATATTACTGAAAGTTGACACAAGTTCTAAGAATCTTGTTCAAATTCTCTTGGGAATTTGTTACACTACAGACAGAAAAAAGGTGGACACTTTTGTTATTACATACTTGAGACATCCATACGGCAATTAAAGGCATCATCATTAGCATGCTATTTCAGATGTGTAGGAAATATTAGAGAAGGGTCTTAAAGGAAAATAAGTTTTTCTACAGATGAGGTGCAAAACACAAGATTAATTTTTCATTTCCAGAGATGCATCTTTTTCTTTTCCTCCTACATTTAGGATTAGGATTATCAAAAGCTGTTTCAAATCAAAACAAAATGAAGTAAGACTAAACTTGATATTCAGGGATGAAATTAGACTGTGTATTACTGGGACAGCTGTACATCATCTGTTCATCATGTCTATTTTCCCCAAAGGTGTACTTCCATCACGTGTGTAGCATATTACAAGAATTAATATTCACATTGTGGTGGCTTTCACGTAATCTTGTATTATTTTTATACGAGTGAAAACAACTTTTTTATATATAAAAGTAAAAAAAAATGCTTAGCAAAACTCCAATCAAAACAACAAAAGCAAAAAATAATATGATGTAGAAAGAATTAGATGTTCTAAGTCTTTGGAAGGAACTGACAAATAAGTCACTGAAGATAAACTTTGCATCTACTTACCTACCCAGTTTATACATGCAGTAAAAATTGGGCTTTCAATACTTTTTTTTTACAAAAAAAAGCATTCTAGCTATTAACAGCTGTTTGTGAAAAAATATACCAAGAATGCATCTTAAGTTCATCTCTGCAAATCCACAGAAAAAAATAGTTTAACCCATTGCCATTTAACTGTTCTGCAGAAGGTGTCTTCCCATATTTAGGTGTAAACAGGCAGCACTACTTAATATTTATGTCCTTAAAAACTTCTGATAATATGTATGTTTTTAAAAGCACATTGAATAATTATCTTCAATGATTAATGAAATTCTAGGGTAAAAGAGGATGCTACCAGGAAAAAAAGCAGACAGGGACCTCAAATGCTGGTATGACTGTCAGGAAGTCAGCTTCCTAAATATATAAACTGGTAAAGAAATTAATAAAATAGAAGTCCGTAAGCAAATAAATGCCCTCATATTTCAAAGTGATGTATAAGTCTGCATTCACCGACCTAACATAAAAGAGTTAAGGTACGAAACGCATATTTAAATATACTCCAGGACATATGTTCCTGCTTTTTATGGCTCTGATCACAACTAGAAATAAAAACAATAGCTATGAAATATTAGCTCATACAAATATTTAAGGAAAAGTGTATGTATTTGTTAGTTTGTACATTATAGGCACTTGAATGCTCATTCAGGGAATTTGTGCAAGTATCTCTTCATTTTTTGGCATTTCTTTTTTCTGAGAAGCAGTAACACTGGGAAGCAGTAACATATAAATTACGCATTTGTAAGTCTACCACATGTTAAAAAAATGGCTTAATTTCTTAGAGCTTGATGTAGTTTTAAAACTTGGATGTGGTCTCTTGTTTCATATTTCAGGCCACTTACAATCATGAAAGAAGGGCATGTTTATAAAATTGAACTGATTTAAGGAATTGTTGCCACTATGGCTACATAGTGGTCATCAACCCATTGGCTGACTTTCTGGCATTTTTCGAATTCATTTGCTTTCCCTCATCTTTTCTGTTTCATATAGTTGGATCATCAGTTCTTTTAATGCTGAAAATATAGACGTGTGATATTTTTCCTGCCTGCCACAACATGACCATATTTTGCAATTTTGTCTTTGCTGTAGGTCCTAATCTGTAATTGTGCCATTCAACCTGAGTTCTGCTTCAGCTCAGATGATGCCTTTTTCCATTTCCATTCAATGCTTGGTTCTAGGCTGGATCACCGCTGATACTGATTAGATCCTTGGGTTTTGGATTCCTTCACAGAGCTAGGATTTTACTAGGCAACTGCATTGCATTGTGCACTTGACTCTGTTTCAAGGATTTGGGCCATAGATCAGTGGTGTCTGAGTTCAGATATATCTTCTGGCTGCTCACACACAGATGGCTATGAATTTTGTATTTCTTTTACAAGGTGAATTTGTAAATCTTATGGGATTTACAAGCCACTAATCCATGCTGTTTTGTGATGTCCCACAAACTCCCATAACTATGATAGTAAACAAAAATGAGAAGGCTTGTGCCTAAAAAAACACACAATCAGATACTCCCTATCCATTGCCCTTATGAGGAAAAGCTTAGATTTGCTCAGTCCATTTTTTAACAGTTTGTTTTGTATCAGACCTTTTCAAAAGATGCAGTGTCTGGGAAGATATTCAGCAATCAAAGGTTGTAGACACAAATACATTTTGAATAAACTCATGTGATGCAGTGTCTACCTATATTCTGTCAAAAAAAAAAAAAAAAACCCACAGAATTACTTCAGATACAGATATAAGAATAATTTGATCTCGTGCTGTGCTACAGCTAAATACCACAAGTAATTATACTGGCATTTTATGGTACTGTCAAGCAGGTAGAAAATATCTGATGTATACAAATGAACCTACGAGACATTTTTATTCTTTAATTTTTTGTTCTAGTGCTTGATTTAAAACAGAGTTTATTCAATAACTTGTGCAATCCAGTATAAGCCCCTACTCAGCATCTGTAGCAATTATGAGCTTATCTAAAAATACTATGTAGATAATTTACACATAGGTATAAATGAATAAATAATTACATTTTTGCAAAAAAAAAAAGTATTAATTGTATATGCTCAGCTCTTTTCACTTTTTATAATGCTCTTTTATGCATTCATAATGTTCTTATATGCTTGAGTGCAAGTATCAACATTGTAGAGATTTATAATTTGTAGGTGTTTTACTCTACTTGCATTTTTTAAATTTTCTCTAATATTTGAAACAATAATTAGCATTTTGGGGTAACCAAACAGGAAATAGTGGTACATACTTTTCTCTGGGTAGAGGGATACATTCGATAGGCAATAAGAATGGGAGGAAAATAAGATAAATGCACTTAACTGAATTTATAACAATGTTTGTCTTAGCTGGCTTTGTTGCATTAGTGTTTGCTATTTCTTTCTAGAATGGAGGAAAACCCATAGTTGAAAATTTAATGGCAAAATGTAAAAATTAATGTAGTGCAACTCATCACAAAAAGATTTTAAACTCATAAATGTATATATATACTGAACATTAGACTTTAAAATTTTCAAAGCCACTAAAGATTTTGAACACACAAATACTTTAACAGCAATCCTCTGAGCACATTTTAATAACTCAAGCAGAAAATTTTAAATAAGAACTGTTGTTCATTGGTTGACAAATCACCCTTTTGAATATTAATATTTTTGAAGCATGTGGGTTTATGTATAATTTTCCACTGCTAGCAATTTATCAGATATTACTTTTCTGCTCTGCAAAACTCAATCCCTGTTGATGCCTGTTACTGTGTAACAAGTACTTAGAACCACTTCAAAAGTATAATTACATGTTCACAAAATTTAGTATTTTTAGTGCTTCATTCCAAAGGAAAATGACTTTTAAATTCCATAATTTTTGTGTTGACTTTATTTGTCTTCAAAGATGCTTGGTAACTTAATCTTTTTTTTTAGCAAGCAGTTATTCCAAAAGTCAAATGAATCATCCTTTGCTATTCAGATCTCATCTGACTACCAATAATGATGGTGAGACAAACTGTTATCGCTTTCTATCATGCCAGGCATAGGTAGCAAAGAATTTTAAGAGAAAGATATTCATTCTCTTAAGGAAAAAAAAAAGAAAAAAAAAAAAGTTGTTGGTCCCTAGTAAGTTGTTGGACCTTTATAACTTTTATCATTTCCAAATATACGCTCTCTCCTTCATGCTTTACAAAAATATGGAGGACATGCTTTCAAAACAAAATTCTTATCTTGATTTTACATATGACAACTGTATCAATACAATAAAAAATAATTGCTCTTCTTGTGAAGTGAATTTGCATTGTAATTAAAGAGCTTGGGAGGAATAAATGGGTACTGGAGTTCTGCAAAGGATATTTAAATCTATAATACAAAAAAAGAATCTTTGAAGTGATATAAATTGCTTTGACAGAAAGCCAAAGAGGTATTTTTTTTAGATAATCTCAATCAGATCATGTTACATAAATAAAATTTCAGGCTAGAAATACAAACTCTAATTTTATTCTACCTATTTTGTCTATATTGTGTCAGATATTTCCACTATGGCTAATCAGAGGTGATAAATATGGGTAAGAGGAGAAGGTGTTAGCAATTGTGTACTGGGGCTCTGTATTATATGTTATTTCTATTTTTCCCAAGATTAGACTCATGTACTTAACAGATATTCTTTTTAGCTCTCTATCAAGTGTACTTAATCAAATCATCACTTTAAATTACCAACTATTGTGCTCAGGAAAACATGACCTTCAGATATAAAAGCAGACAGAAGATTACTATATCTACATGATTAGAGGAAACGGCCACAAGCTGAGGCACCAAAAGTTCCACAGGAACTTGAGAAAACACTTTTTGACAGTGAGGGTGACAGAGCCCTAGAACAGGCTGCCCAGAGAGGTTGTGGAGTCTCCTTCTTTGGAGATCTTTAAAACCCGCTTGGACGCAGCCCTGTGCCACGTGCTCTAGGTGACCCTGCGTGAGCAGGGGGGTTGGATTAGATGACCTCTGAGGTCCCTTCCAACCTTAAGCATTCTATGATTCTATGATTCTATGATTCTATGATTCTATGATTTAAGAGGAATGCTGTATAAACAGAGCTTCCAGGGACAAAAATGTCTCCAAACTGTGCAAGGCCAACTTGGACTTTCAAACAGCAGGAACTTCATAAACTTCAAGAAAGAGAAGCTTAAAGTCTTTCCTTCCCATCTGAGGAGGAATGCAACATGGCCATGCAACATGATAGGCTGGGGGCTGACCAGCTGGAAAGCTATGCTAAGGCAGCCATGGACAAAAAGGTTAGTGGTCCAAAACTGGACATGAGCCAGCAATATGCCTTGCAGCAAAGATGGCCAACAGACTCCTGGACTGTGTTAGGAGAGCATTTCCAGCAGAGGAGATGATCCTTTCCCTCTACTCATCACTAGTTAGGACATATCTGGAGTATGTGTCCAGCACTGGGCTATGCAGTAAAAGGGAGATAAAAATAATACTGGAGCGCAGCAAAGGGCCATAAAGAAAGGACTGAAGTATCTCTCAGCAGGGAAGGTTCAGAGAGATGGGACTGCTCAGCCTGGAGAAGCAGCAGCTCAGGAGGGACTTTATCTGAGTATATAAAATTCTGAAGGGAGGCAGGAGAGAAGATAATGCCAGACTCTTGGACACTGTGCCAAGTGACAGGACAATGGGCAGAGGTAATGGCACAAATTAAACTACATTTAAATATAAGAAAAAAACAATTTCATTATGATGGTGGGCAAATTCAGGAACAGGTTCACGAGGGAGATTTGGAGACTTCGTCCTTGGAGTTATTTAGAACTTGGACTTGCAACAGTCTGAGCAACCTACTCTACCTGACCCTGATTTGAACAAGGGAGTTGGACTAGAGCCCCAGAAGTCCCATCTCCATTGTTCCATGATTCTGTGACCATCCTGGTCACAGGGGTGCAAACCATGCTGTGAGTTCCATGAGTCATTCTAGATGCCAAAGGACTTCTTGTTCAGCAAACTATGAATTGCTGACAGTGCAGATCTCCTGCTGGCTCCATACTATTTCTGAACAAAAACACCTATTTCCCAAGAGTTATATACTTCCCTTTGCACGGAAAATGCGAAGAAACAGAACAATGACTTTCATCATCAAAGACCTTTCTGACATGCTCAAATGCCTGACTTCTAGAAGAGAGCACTCTCTAATGTTTTGAACACCAGAGAACTCAGAAAAGATTTCTGCCTTATTTAGATTGGCAGTATACCAACAAGTGCTATTATGGAGACTTAATTTAAAAGAAAATGTAGAAAAAAGAAACACATGAAAGTAAGATATACAAAGCCTGCATAAATCACTTCTACTTCTCAGACATAATTGTTCTTTTCTAAGAAATAACTAGTGCTGGTTCTTGCTGTCTTTTTCCCACTCTTTCCCTTCCCTGCTTAGCTTTTAAAAACTTCATTTGTTAGTATCAACAGAGACAATGTTACAATGAAATGACATAAGAGATTTAACTGAATATTACACAGATTCAAATCTCTATCAGCATGCCACATCTTGCCATTGTTGAATAAACACTGGATTTTTCTGGATTTCAACAGGAACTCACTTTTCTTTTTAGAGTTTGGGCTTCCTGCCCTATTTAGCATTGACACAAGCACAATTTCCTTTCCTAGTATAAATGGCTTTTTTTATGTTGCCAGTCTTCTCTCCTTTGCTTAACATCTAGTATCTAAGATTGGCCATACTACTCTAAAGCTGAATAGGATGGGGCACACTACTATTTGGGGCACAATACTATTTATCATACTAACATGCTTGCCATTTTCCACAACAGCATGCCATTGATGACACATATTCTGGTTGATACAGTGGAATTTCTTTATTTTTTTTTTTAATTGAGGAACACCTGTTCCTCTGGAACAATTTCCTGTTCCAGAGATCCATTGACCATTAGTTATTATATAGCTTAATCTGTGTTTACTGTCAAGAGGCTAATCACTGAGTTACACATTCAAAAGAAAGAGGGAAAAAAAAGGCACAGAATTTAGGCTATTTTTATTTGAATAACAGAAAAACTATAATAAAAAACTATTATTTTACAGAAAAGAGTTTCCAATTTGACAGTAATCTCAGCTCTTACAGTGTGATTGAGTGCCTGATCTTCTCCTTTTCCCTTCTATCTTCTTTTTCTATTTTTCTTTTTCTCTTTTTCTCTTTTTCTCTTTCTCTCTTTCTCTCTTTCTCTCTTCCACTCTTCCTCTCTCTCTCTCCCTCTCTCTCAAATAGACCTTTTATAGCTTTCTTTTAGACATAAGTAAGAAGGAGGACAAAACCTGCAGTTATTCACCTTTTTGCTCTGGAGAGCAGAAATAGGTCAAGCGTAACTGTCCAATATCTGAAAGAGTACAGTAAAAAACAGAAATCACATGTCTAGTTATATGTATGCGGATGTGGCAATATAGTTGAAAATTCTTTACAGATGCAGCTGTATCTATGAAATGCAGTAACATATTTATCATAAAACCCTTTGCACAAAAGCAAAATTATAATCCTCTGGTGGAAAGCACATGTAAAATATTTGAGTCACTGTGTGGCTTTTAAAATTCAGTCCATCTTTGGAGGAGCTTCAGCATAAATACATTTTTTATCTAAACATAAACATGAAAAGAAATACTACAGTTATTGATTGAAAAAGTAGTGCCTGCTAGTTACTATTTATTTAGTAGATAACTTTGCCAAACAAACTGAGAGCTTCTTCCTCAAAGACTTCATTATCTACCACCCCAGCTTTGTAAGTACTTTTTGCATGTGCTTACATACATAAGTAGCTCCTTTGATTTCAGCAGTATCCCCCTGTCTGCATTTACCTTCCAAAATGCCTTTTCATGGTTCAAGCAGACAAAGTGAAGGGAAAGGAAGCTTGTGAGGAGAGAAAGGCAAAGCAGAGGGATTTGTGATTTGCGCAAGGCTTCTTATATTATCATGGCACAGAGGTAGGTACTCCATCAAAACAGCAGGTTAGACAAAAAGCTCAATCCAGGGTTTCCAAATCTCCTTCCAGAAGAGTCTGTCCAGCTCCAATTGCTATTTAGGGAGCCAAAGGGAGGTATACACGGAAGAACATCAAAGGCAGGGGCCTAAAGCCCAGGTTAAAAACATTCTCATTTGCAGACCGGGAACTTAAGCCCATAACCAATCATCACATTGTGGCAACACTAAAATTGTTGTTTTTCAGACCTTGTTCTCTTTTCTGACTAAGCAAGAAAAATTCACCTCAAGATATCTGAAATGAAAAAAAAAATGAGGAGGAAGAAAAGGAGGCTTATTTTCTTTTCCTCTATAGTCTAGGCATACAGAAATGCTAGATTGTGAGTTCAGAATGTGAGTTCATTCTTTTGTTCTTTCATTACAGTCATAAAATTATTGGTGTAGTCTAGCTCTCAAAACACTTTCTATATCTAAGAAATATTTCAAATCAAACTACTAATTTTTTTAAGTTACAGTGTTGGGCAGTAGTAGTTCCTGCATATTGTGGGAAATTTACTTTTTACTATTTAATCTTCACTACTGTCCTAAGTAGACAAACACATACACAATACATATGAGAATGGCATAGTCATCTGGAAGGTTTTTGTTTACAGGCATCGTGTTAGGTCTTATTTGTATGCTATGCCAGACATTCATGATACAATCTTCCCTTTAGTCTACTTGGCAAACATACTAACGATTTCTGTTTCCAGCCTTTCTTATTCTTACCTTTGATTTGTCAACAGCCACACAAAGAATATATGTACCAGTATCCTTCTAGCTGTAAAATAATGCATGTTATTATTTTTATTATTACTATTATTGTTATTTGCATTTTGTTATTAAAAATACTTTATAATATCTACTACATACTTCTTATTTTAAATGATTGTTTTACATATTTTTGTTTTAACAATCTTATAATAACTACATAAGTTTAGTAGTGGCTCACTTTTTGTGTATTACGTTTATCTCAACAAAAATTCCCCATACAAAAATGCATTTGCCTTTAAAAATAGTTTTTTAATCTCTTTGAAAAATACCTAATTCATTTATTTTCTCACGTTTTCAACTTATTTTAGAATCTTGATATCTCCCTCTTAAAAGCACAGCCTGAAAGAAAATATCTTATTTTTCAGGCTTTAAATTTGCATGTATTTTAGCAAGATACTTTCACTGAACAAGTCAAATAAAATATACCTAAAGGAGAAACTGCTCAATTCATATTAATCCCATTGCAAATGTAGATTTAAGTATGATAGCTTTTAATGATCAAATTCAAAGGAAATAAAATAGATATCAGTGCTTTATGCTTTACATTGCTTCACTAAAAAGTTTATGTACTTCAGAAATGAACGATCAGGTAATACATTTCTTTTTCTAGTAGTCAGTCACTTTGGAGACTTTACCAAACTGCAACAAACCCTCACTGTATACATCTTATTTACTTTTCTAAGATTGGAGGTAACTGGATGAAGTGGTCCCAAAGGCTGAGATTTTTCTTTAGCACTGAAGCAAACACTGGGGAGTCTAATCCACAAGCAGAGAGGTTTTCCCTTTCAAAGAGCAGTGTAATCAGTAAGACTGCAGAAATGAAGAATAGCTGTTTCCAAACAAGGCTAAGTTTATTTTGTCAACTGAATGACTGTAATAAGTGTCTTTTCAGTAGTGGCATAAAGCCAAACCTAACCTACCCACATAGCATTTGGCCATCCTTCTGTAGTTCGCCTGCATTGAGTCTTTTTATTAATCTGTTTCAGATTATGGCATCATACTCATTTGTGTGTTTGCTCAGCTGATTTGTCGGCTTTCAATTCTTTGTTTATTAATATATTTATTATTTGTTTATTTTTGTTAAAGCAGGCAAGTTTTTGATACCATTTAGTGAAATGAAAAAATTAGAAATTACTATCATCAGTATCCTCAATTTCAAGTTTCTTTTTCTTCCAATTCCAGTCAAGAACTGGCCTGCCCCTCTGCTAGGATGATTGATTTGTTCTAGATGATCATAGTGGGAGAATTTTTTAAAAAAAATCTCCGTTGTTTTATTATAGTAGACAAAAAGAGCACATCTCTAAAGAGTGGTAAGGACATATAAGATTTCAAAAAAAAAAAAAAACCCAAACAATAACAACAACAACAATAATAATAAAAAACAGGTTTTCATACTAGTAATAACTTTGGTAATAACAGTAATCTCTCATTAGGGCTTCAGCTATTTCAGCAAAGATGTCTAATACAGAAAGACTTTCCCCCTATGCTTTAAAGGAATAAACCTTTTGCTGCAGGAATCCTTACATCTGCAATACCAAATCCACAAAGTGATTGACTGTACCCAAGGAGTATAACAACTAAGCCTCAACAACAAACTCAGCAAGGAATAGCAGTCATCCTGGTATCTTTCTGTGTGAGACAAGACTGAGAATAATCAGGGAGCAAAAGCCAGAAGTAATTTGTAGCATTTCACAGTTACATTAAGATCTCTAACTGTAATTGACAGGGTAATTAAGGCTGAAACATCCAAGTACAGTGGTTTGTACATGATGATTGCCCCACTAAAACAAGAGATCATGTACTCTATTTAGAGAAAAATAGTTTCACCTTATTTTCCTCCATTGAAGTAGATGTCCCAGTGTATCATGTCTCATTAAAAGGTTTCTGTTGCTATATACATGATTATTTCAAGCAATGCCAAGCCTTTATATTAAATATGTAACTTAAAATTCCTTTTTAAACTAGAATATAAAAAAAAAATTGAAAATGTTATTGACATATATAAATCATTCAAATCATGATTTTTTAAGATGTCAAACAGTCAATATTAAAAATATATTTAGGGCACACATACTGCTTTTTTCTTTAGCCAAATTCTGCCTAGGCTGTCCAGGTTTTGCACACAGTGTTTTCTTCCTGCGGAATTGGTACAATTCTTCCTCCTACCTAATTAATTCTGTTGGCAATTCCCTCTGCATCTTTTCCTCCCACACAAACACACTACTTTGCACAGTAAGTTATAACAAGATAGATTATACCCAACATCAGCAAGTAGTTAAGTCAGAGACAGTTTTACAGAAGAAAAAACACGTTGCTGAGGACTCAACATCTACACAGCATGTAGCTGTGAAGCGTTTGTGAGAGATGAGGAAATCCATTAACAGTTAGGATGTGTTAGGAGCAATTCTCAGCCATGTTTTCAAGTTGAATTTCATCTGAAAGAAATGCAGTCTATTTACTCTAAGGCTGCTCCACAGCATGAGCTGAAATGCAGCAACTGGAGATGATTGAGAGATTTGCTTCAAAATCACAGTCTTGTTCCAAACTAAAATGTTAGTAAAGCTGCATCTATATCTGCTTCTTCAAGCAGAAAGCAAGCTAATAACTTCATAATTTACGAGGAAAGAATTCCTCTCTAGTTTCTGCACAGCTGCACAATGAGGATTTTTTATTTTTTTTTTTAGAATTCTCACATCTCTTAGCTGTTGACTGTTTAATTCCTCTGCTGCATCCTACTAATGATTTGCTACATACATTTAATATCAAATATAGTGACATGTAATAGTGGCTTACGCTTTACACAGATGTAATTATAAGCATACAGGTAAAACAAAATGAAACAAAATACTAAGTACAGTTCCTGCTTTCTTACGTTGTATTGCAACTTTCAAGAATACATATGAAAAAATAAATGTTGGAAAGCTGAATAGTGAGATAAATCTGTTCTATAAAACAGATGAACAAAAAGTCTTACAAAAATATCTGGAACTATGGCCAAACTGAAACAGATATCACATTAAAGGTTTCGGAATGTACTTTGTCTGCTTTCTCAAATAACTCTCAAAATAGTTAGCACATCTAAGGAAATAAGACTAATTGCAAAAGCCATGACACCATGCAGACCTTTACAAGCCTGAAAAGTAAGGTGATCACATTAAGATGCCACCAAGATGTTTACAGAATTGGAGAACTTGACATACAAAGAAATGCTGAAGGAAATGAGTTTGTTCAGCCTAGCTGAAGAAGAAGTAGTGGAGGCATTTTTTGAAGGGTGGAAAGCACCTAAATGGTCCAGCATTTATTTTTTCATGTGTATTCTTGAAAGCTGTAATACAACGTAAGATAGCAGAATTTGCACTTAGTATTTTGTTTTGTTTCATTTTACCTATGTGGTAATTGTAGAGAAGGTGGGGATATTCTTTACTAGGATGCACAAAGGACAAGAGGCAATAGACACAAACTGCTCATAGAAAATACTGTCTGGTGATAAGAAGAAACTCTTCACTATGTGAACAAGTAAGTACTGGAATAAGTTGGCCAGAGGAGTGGTGGACTTTCCTCGACTGAAAATATTTCTCAATATTCAGCTTGATCAAGTCCCTGTCTTTAAGTGAAGATTGGCTCCAAAAGTCCCTTTCTAACCCAGACTTTTCTGCCATTGTAAGTCCTACATAGGAGGTGAAAAATATTTTTTTCATTTGAAATCCAGGACTGTTCAGTTCATGTGTGTTTTTATTTTAAAATGGCTAAACGGCAGTGTGCATTTTTTGGAGCACCTTTAAAAATGAGAACAACAGAGCTTATTTCCTCCAAATTTTCTGCCTCATCTACTGTACACGAGTTCCATCAATAAGTTTCAAAAGTATACTAGAGATTTAAATAAATAAATTCTCTTAAAACAATTTGGTAGCCCAACATGAGCTATTGTAGTCTGAAATAGTTTTGCCTTCTTCTCTTTCTCCTTCACCACAAAGAGGAACAATTGGAAGGAAGAATAGAAAAAAATAGAAATACTTACTATCTGATGGCATGACTGTCTTTTAACTGCATATCCGTGAGGAAAAACTTGAAGCTATATCCTTTTGCTTTTAATCTTTGTAAAAAAGTTCTTTGTGATTATGCTTTGGAACTTGGTGTTAGTAAAGAAGGCGACCTGCCAGGGGCTTCCAGAGGAAAGATGATTTGGCTATTACCATATTTCATTTGTGTTTGGTCTTCTCTGGAATAACACTCTTGGATTTATTGAGAAAGGCAGAGTTCTCGCTACTCAGGAATCACATCTGAAATGGAAGTTACTCACCACTGTCTTCCCTTCCCTATGTTCCTTAAGTTCTTTATGTTCCTTATGTTCCTCAGTGTTCTTGCTTTTCTCTGTCCTCGTGTGAAGGGTCTGTGAAAGCTCTTGTCCTCCTTCCTTTAAATATTCAGAGTATTTCCTCATGATACACTACTTAAATACTGATGGTTGTCAACATTTTATCTACATGAGTTTTCTACAGATATTGCAAATGTATAGATAAAATAAGAACAGGATGAGTCAGATAGCACAGTAATATAAACTTGAAATCAGGGCTTTTTTTTAAAGCTGTGAATTGCTTCTTTAAGCATAGCTAAGGCTTTTCAGCACTTGTGCTGAAGAGGTTTTAACAGTGGTTTAACATTAAACAGAGGTTTAACATTTAACAGCATAGCTAATCAGAAGTCAATATTAACACAATCTTTTTACAGAATTCAAGACACTGTTGGAGTTCTGATTCACTGACATGCTAATAATTTTTTTAGTAATGTAAAATGGAGTTACACTGTTGTATTAGACTTTTATATATCACATAACACTGGTCAAAAAATGATAACCCCATAAGCCCCAGAGGCTTATACTTTCTATACTTCTATAGAAGTAGGATTCTATACTAGGATTCTATAGCATTCATATATAAACAAAACAGTTAAAGCAAGAACTGTATTTACAAAAAGGCCACCCACATGTTTTATGCTGTAAAATAAAATGCTGACTGCTGCTGAGTGACAAGGGTTAATTCTCTTTCAAGTAGGCAAGAGATGGAATTTATAGTCTTCTCCACTGGGTGGCAACGTAGGATGCAGAAAAGAAGGAACAGCTTCTCCAGAGAACAACCACCAAAACTAAGAGTATCCTCTACCTTTAACGTTTATTTGATGTTTTTGCTTCTGTTGATGTTGTGATTAGCAATATTATGAATACAAAGAAAAGCAAAAAGGAACTTGGAACAAAGGTGAATAATTATGGTCTAATCAGATTGGATGTTCTTCAAAGTATTTTCAAAGTATATCAAAAATCTTAATAGGATTGGATTGGGAAATGTGAATTATAGTTGACATTAGAAATATTTAAAGCTAATGATGATTTTGGATAAGTGTTTTCTTGCATGCATCGTGACAGAACTGCTGCTTTTCAGATGGAATAATTTCAATAGCCACTTAAATTTGTATTAATAAAATAAGATCTGAAAAGGAAGAAAAAGTAACGTATGTGTCTGATTTGCTTAAAATGCAGACTGCACTTTCCTTGTCAACAGTAGCTAAAACAAGAAGGCTCTTTTCCACAGTACTTCTAAATAGACACACTTTGTTTTCTTAAGTTATTCTGAGATTACCAGAAGAAAAATCATGCATAATAATAACAAATTCCACTCTGTCATTTTTATATTATCATTAATGTGGCTCCAACAATGTGAAAATAAAGAAGTGAAGTGCAAAGAGGAAAGATTTGATGTGGGAGAGAAAAGAGACCAGAGAATACCAACGGCAACAATAGGAAAAAAAATAGTGTGAAAAATATTGTATAGGAAAGGTGCAAAAATGAGGTAAACTGAAAAAGTGTTAGAAAAAATGAGAAGAGGGTTTCATGTAATAGGACAGGAAAAAAATACATTGGTATATTCTGGTATTTTTTTCCAGAGAAATAGTAGGCAACTGTAAACAACTTAGACTCTTCACTCTGAATGAGACTAGGAAGAAAATCTAATCTGTTAATACACTTCAGAAGCCCATAAGATTTCAGATCATTCCTGCTATAATTTCTGACTCTTACTTTGTAATTGTAAGTTCTACCTGAAAAGCTGGACCATACAGGACTCATATTACACCCACCTAGAAGCAAACATTATGCCAGCTTTCTGTTCATTTGAGTGTCCATCAATATCTTTTTTTTTTGAAAAGCACATGGTTCAGAAACACCGTGTCAGTATCATAGATAGGAACTGATATTATTTCACAAAGAAACGTCTCCACTTAGTAAGCAGCAATTCAGTATCAGCAACCACTCTCTAGGTTTAGCTAGCAGAGGCTTGTAAAAGCACATTCTCTTTTTTCTTCCTTGGTTACAGTTCAGTATCTTCTGTTAATTTCTAAAAGGCAGAATATATGCTGACTATTCAGCATCTTTGATGAATTCCTCCATGAATTTGCCATTCTTTGAATCTAGGTATACTTTTGGCTTCCACCAGAACTTGAAACAGTGATTCTGTGATTTAATTACACACCCTGTGTATAAGTAGTTTTGTTTTTCTTAGTTGGCTCAGCAGAGATATTTTCATGTTGGCATCTATATATGATTATTGTCAATTCACTTACTCCTGTTTATAAGCTGGAAATCTTATTTGGTGTTAGAATCTCCAGATATTCCAAGGAAGTCTTCTTTTAAACAGATAACCACAGTCACAGCAACACATATCATTGCCTCTGTTCTTTTGCCTACCATTTTGTGAGTATGAAAAAATGTCTCAAAATAACAGAATGTTAGTTTTATATGAAGTAAAATTCAAGGCAAATATTAAGGTAGCAAAAATCCATTTTGATTTTATTAAAAATGAAGTTTTATAGAACAGCAATTACTTTAGATAACAATGTGGGTGATTAAAATATTATGCCTTACAGGAATTCTGGTTAACTTTCCAAGTACTTCACTGTTCACTTCAAACACCAATTGACCTCAAGATTTTTAACATAGTGTTCACTAGCTGGAATTTATTGATTTGACAGTTTCTATCCTCAGGCCTGTTTTCCCCACTATCTCAGTGGGTTTTAGTTGATAGATTTCACTTATCCCCAAGGCTTCCTGCAATCTCCCAATAATTAATTCAATTAGGGCACTAAATTGTCTCTCAGCTCCCATATTCTACACTTCGGGAATTCAGTCTGATCTAGCTTCACAGGTGGCCTAACATGACATTTTGAAAAAGTTTTGCATGGGATGCATTTGACTATGTTCAATACTTTGATGTCTGAAAGCAACCTGACTGCAGTGTGTATGTGTGGGTACCTCTTTCTGGCAAGCAGACGACTTGTCGCATGAAGATGAAGTTACATTACTCCCAGATGCACACAAGTTTAAATGCAAAAGGTCAGGACTATATGTACATTTTGTACATATAGTACATACACATAAGAAAAATGAATGTGGTACATTACATCTACCTACTTATCAGAGGATGAGAGTTCCTAGGAAATCATTCTCCCTAGAGAAAGAATTTGTTCTCACCCTCTGAAATGAAAATCTTGCTGTTATGCAGAATAATTTTAAATGCTAACTCTTCTGCTTTCAAGGTATCGTTCCTGATCATGAAAACAGGAAAACAAGCAATGTCAAGCCTAGAGTTTAAAATGTATGATATGCTTTCTGGAGGTAATGGAGGCAACTGCTCATCTGAAGAGCAACAGTAGCATCTTCTTCCATAAGGCTTTTCTTCATGTACCTTACTATATTTTGTGCATAGAGCTGTTATGAGACTTTTTTTTTTTTTGTCATGAGCATCTGCTTGACATATATATATATATATATATGCTGTATCTATCACCAAACTGTTCTGAGGGCAGTGTAGATGCATCTGCCACGTAGACTCTTTCTCCACAGCAGAATTCAAAGTCTGGAGGAATCTAAAAGGAAGAGTAGGGAAATGCAACTCAGGTAGCTTCAGCTGATGTTCAGAAAGTTTATTTTTCATTCTTCAGTCTTCAATGATTGTCTTCTAGTGATAGTTACCTGTAGATGGTGCAGAGTGTGACTGCAGCTTCCTGATGCACAGAAGAGAAATGGCACGCTTCCTACTTTCTTTAAAATACTCAAGGCATATTTTTGGCATTGTCTTGTAGTTGTAGGGTGCAAATCTTCTTCCACCATACCTGCACATCTTTGAGTGTAAAATTCAGATCATTTAAGTGAGGCATCTATATGGCACTTCTCATCTTGACTTATTCCATAACTAGAGGATAGAAACAGCAAATCTGCCAGCACTAGCTAGGATGTGTCACCCTCAATCAACTATACAGTCTCAAGTAGTCCAGGCTAGGTGTCTGAGTGCTACATAGCTAAAGATAGGTCAGTTGAATCTCTGCCTTAGATGAAGACTGTCTTATAGACTCACATATGTCATTATAAATATATAAATCCAAAAGAATCAGCATGAGCTGAAATTTTTATTTAAAATCTTTAACAACAAACAACTTTTGGCTGTTCTACGAGCTCCTTCCTTCTAAACAACTTTAGTAAGCATCTAAAAATGCCCCAAATTAATGGTAGAGTATCGGCGTATAGCTTTCAGTTCTTGATCTGGCTGGTATAAAGTCTCCCTTGAACAACTAATTCACTATATACAAATATATGGTCTTGAAATTAAATGATTACTGCCAAGATCTCTGTAAATACAATCTGTGCTGTCAAAAGGCTGAAGGGCAGTACTCCAGAAACTCATGAAATGAAATGTTTGGATCACAGTCAAATCTTTCCAGTGCTATATATATATGCAGTCAAAAGCCAGTTGCCCTGATATTGGAATTCCAGTTCAAGGAACTGAGGAAAATGAAGGGATAATCTGAAAATCCAAGGACTTTCTTTACAAAATAACTACAGTGCTTTTTGCAGTTTTCCTTCTTTAGCAGACTCCTACAACTCATCTACAATTCAATACTGCTGAATGTTAACTGACCGCGTTTCCCATACTTTTCAATCAAAAGCAAAACATCCTTATAAGAAAAGATTACTCTGCTAGGAGACACACTTTGTTCTCTTGTGAGTTTTTCATTTACCTTAAACAGAACTTCAGTAGCCACTAATAATATAGATATTCTTCTTCACTAAGTAGAGTATATTGCTTTGATATTTTCATTCAACTTCAAGCAATAATCTTAAGCATCTGCCATGCTATCTTTCAGCTCCCAGAAGTATCTCATTAAAAAAAAATATTAGTAACATAGGATGAGCTTATTACTTCCTCTACTACTCCTATCAGTTTGTGTGTGTCAGAGAAGGTTTTTTATACAACAAGATATGAAATCGAGGTATAGTCAAAGGAGGATGAATAGGAACATTCTTGTACACAGGAAATTTCCTTTAAATTTTATGCTCACATTTGGAATAAAAATGCAATCACACCAACTTTTACAACACTTTATACTAACTGGAGATTTAAAATCTAGAGTTTTAGATGTAATAACTTCTCTTACAGTGAAATGACTGAGACATTTAGGCATAATCCTTTGGATCAATCTCACAGACTTAATACTTAAGTGTTAATGTCACTGTAAATATTCTGAGTTAGTTTTTTAAATACATTAGTTTCTAAAGAAGAGTTAAATTCTATCACTACCTTTAGATATCTACACTGATGCTCTCTACAGCCAAAGGAGGGAAACAATTTGTTCTAGGAACATCTATCCAAGTATGGTTCCTATATTTCCAACTACCAAATCTGTATTTGGGGAGAACCTACACATCCTCCTGTTGCATAAGCATAACAATTCTCCTACTTGCTTTGTTCTTCACACTAACATTTTGCATGGCATCTTAGATAATACTGAATATGTAAGAAACACAAGCATTCATAGTAGATACTTGTCTACATGAGTAAACTCAAAAAGTCACTTAGAAGATAGTAAAGACATAAAGGTATTAAGTGGGCTAGCAAAACATCATTAAACTTATTAATCATAATTAAAATTTTCTGAACTAATGTGGCTTCAATTTAGTTCATTCATTCATTCAGCCAAGTCAAAATTAACTGTCACAAATTTCTAAATTCAATTTCTTCATTAATTCAGCTTAATTTTCCTATGTGCCCTCATGTGCGTAAGTGCTAAAAAAACTGATATCTTGTGAATTTAATGTTAGAATAAGAACAGTTAGAACAAAGTGATTAAAGAATGTAAGCTAACTTGTACCTCACACTAAATAACTGCAAAGGAATGTAAGAAGAAGCTGCTAAGATAAGAAACCCCTACTTTTATTTAAAAGAACAGACAATACTTTATTTTGAAGTAGATGTCATTAGATTCATCACCTGTGAAAGACAGATTAGTATTACTTCATTAAAGATGAAATGATCATTGTTTTAACTAGCACTAAAACAGCAGCAAGAAGAATTCGATATAACTGGAAAGAATAACCCATTTCTTAAAAAAAAAAAAAAAAAAGGGAACTGTCATTCTTTGGATATATTAATAATATATATGAATAACAATTTATTGGCTGTATTACAAAAACTTCATTAATAAAATCAGGCCGCCGATTACCACATAATAATTGACAGAACATCCATCAGAATAGGACTATAAAAAAACATTCCTTCATAAAGAACAACTTACCGCAAACTTTCAGAACCAGAACCACTGCAAAATTCAGTGGTTTGTATGTAAGTTTCCCCCAACCCATTTCCAGATCTCTAAAAATATACTTGAATGTAATGGAAGCATATGGGGCAGTCGAGGAGATGCAGAAACAAACTTTACTAGCAAAAGCTGAATATTACAAATATAGACCAGTCATATAGAAGAAACTAATATAGACCAGTTGTATAAAAGAAGCTCAATGAAATTCCCACCAATATTTCTGCCAAGAGTCAGATCTTCAGCAGATGTAACGTGACAATATGATGGGATGTAAATGATTGTAAATGTGGCAATGCTGAACATCTGTGCAATTAATTACCAGTACGCGTAAGTTTCCTGTTGGCATTGATAAGCTTGTAGTGCTTACATAGGACTGCTGTGCACACTGCAGAGAAAGAGGACCCCTGAGGAGAACTTTCACAGCCCCAAATATTGTTTAAATCATTCACTGAGAGGCTGTGTACTAAATTTCAGTGGTTAGAGGCGATAAATATTTTTCTTTTGGAAATGTGACATCTTTTAGAACATCTCTGTGTGCAAAGAGTTGCACTATAAGATGTTGCAAAACATATTATTTGACAGGTATCCTATATATCAAAGTTGAATCCAATTAGGTTGAATTTCTTCTGTAAGAATTTCAATGAGGCACAAATGCACGAATCTTTTGTCTAGTATAATATACTATAATTTATAGTTACTTATTTTATTTTACACTATTTAAAAAGCAGATCACAGATCTTCTTGACTTCATTGTTTTATCTTGTAAACTATAGCAAAATGGATCTGAATTCCTTTGGAAAACCTTCAAGTGTGATCAGATTATCAGTAAAATTCTAGAGCAAAATTATTTTCCTAGGATTGTGTAAAATGATAGAATAAACATTATCAATAGAACAAACATTACAGAAAATTATACATACGCTTAAGCAACCAAAAAGATAAATGGAATATTTATTTTTAGGTAATCAAATGTAAAATGAAAAATTGCTTTCAAAACAGTAGGAAATAGATTTTTTTTTTTTAATTGGAAGGTATTATGATGTTAGAAGTAAAAATGCTGTTTGTTTTATACATTAACACAGAAAAAAAAGTCATGAGCCCCTCCCCTTTCTGACACAGAAGGATCAATATCAATTTATTTGTATTTTTTTTCTAACGACAAAACTAATAGTGGTGTCAAGTGCACATTGAATGCAATCTGACATCAGCATTTCTTCTAAATGAAAATAAATATACCTATATAAAAATAAATATATAAATATAACACTTGCATATAATTATATAGTGTATATTTATAATATCTATAATATTTATATTCATAAATATAAAATAACTATACATTTTATAATTTTATATAGATATAAATAGTAAAAATTTTAATGAAAAAACTCCTCTATTACAAGACGACTTTTGGACTCCAATGTTCCTGCAAATGAAGGTGCCCTGAGTTTTCATTAAGTTCCAGGTCTGACATGTGAGTGATCTCTTTTCTAAGTCTCCGTAAAGAGGCTGCAGCAGTCCAGAACAGAAACATTTCAGGCATTTTTTTTTGGTTGTAATGGAAGATCAAAACAAACTCTGGAAAC
>VZSG01000905.1:191972-209503 GCA_013398315.1 Nothoprocta pentlandii
TTTTTTTTTTTTTTTTTTTTTTTTTGTATTGCTTATAGGTAAAGTCATTTTTAGAGGAACAAGGAACACAAACAGGACTGAAAAAGGTACCTTTTTACAACATCTTCTCCATTCCAGCATGGTAGTCCATCAACGGCCGCTAACTCATTGGCACACAGCTGATCAGCCAGGCCACCATAGAAAGCTCTGTAGAGACGGAGGTGGCCGATAAATGACCTGCACAGAGGAACATGGAAAATAATTGACAGTGTCAATCAATAACATTAAGCAGTACAGCTGCCATGTATTGCTACAAGAAAATAAAAAATGTGTCATTTCTAGTATTTGCTATTGGTTCCAATGATTTTATTCATTGATTTGTTAATTTTCTTTTTAGATAAGCTTGGCTTTCTCATATATATTTCAGGCGTTTACAAATCTGACATCTTCTCTGGTAAAGGCAAAAAAAAAAAAAAAGGAAATTACTCATGTTCTATAAGAGGAATTATTGTCTCCATCCTAAAGTTTTCTTGCTTAGTTCTGATAGTTTGCAATCTAGTTTTGTACAAATACACCAGTATTGCAAATAACACAGAATCACAGAATGGTTGAGGCTGGAGGGGACCTCTAGAGATCATCTAGTTCAACCCCTCTGCTCAAATAGAGACACCTAGAGAACACAGGGCTTGGAAAAGCTCCTGCGAAGGAGATTCCACAACCTCTAAAATATGGCAATTAATAGGCTTCATATACCACTAATTAGGTTTAAGAATAAGTTGTCTGTTTTTAAAATGTACTATTAACTACCTTCCTACAAAGTGTTACAAAGTGCTAAAAAGAATATTTGCTTAAGTTCTGAGTAATTCAAGATAGGTAGGATAGTTGAAGGTGTAGATATTAAATATTTAATGGAGATTTAAATTACCATCTGAAAAAATGACATCAATTTTATAATGTGCTGCTAGTATGGTATGCTTTTATTTATATGTTGCTTTCTTAAATAATTCTCAAGGAGCCCAAAGCTAATTCTAAGTTTTTATATTTATATAAATCAAAAGAAATGATTGCCTTTTCAGTTAGTATGTTTGTAACTGGACTGTGATATTTATGTTTTATAAACTGTTTGCTAATGTACTGAAAATCCTGAGAGACCCATTCCTACTGTGAAAAATATAAATATTTATTTATTTTAGTCTAAAACATCACACCATACTAAGTTATCTATTACCCACAGGCACAAAGAAAAAATACACAAGCAAATGATGTACGCATTGCTTTGTAAACCAGAAAGCTTCACATTATCTTAAATTCTTGTCTAATGTCTGGAACTGGAAAAAATATGCTGCAAATGTTCTATCCATTTACCAGTATTTAGATAACATTTGTCTAGCATGGCATAAGAAATTAAATTAAGTATTGTTGACTTGAAATTAAAATAGAAAACCATGAGTAACTATATAGAGTCTGTTATTTAAAATCCACTTTCTTGTGCTTTCTTGCTGTTCTGAAGTAAATGTTTTTACACAAAGCACAGTGATTCAGATTAAATGCTATTAAATGTGATACGAATCCTCTACTAATTCTAAAACTGTCATTCTTAAAATCTCAAGTATGGTCGTATATTGCGTATGTACAATATATTTTAAATATATGACTATGCTGTATCTGCAGTCTTCCAGCCATGAGTATCATATTTTTCCAGGGCAAATTGCATCCAGTGTGCAGAGTATATTTACAATGTTCTTTCATTTCCCATCAAGTGGGATTGATTTTATTTTGACTGTACCTGGTATCCTTTAGGTTTACATAGTGGATGAAACTAGTGATTAAAGGCTTTTCTCATAGTAAATAGTAGGAATTTCTTCTTTTGCACAGTCAATCTGTGTATAACACAGAAGTGGAAACAAATACTGCTCCTGTAATATCTTGTGACAAACTACATTATAAGAGAAAGGTCAGTCATTCAGTTTATTAGCAAATATATCCTGAGGCAAAGCAGAAGTTAATATACAAGTAATAACTGTAGATATTTGACCAAAGTAGTTAGAAGGGCAGATGGTTTGAATGTCAATTTTCACATCATCATCTTCTAGACCAGACAGCATATAATTATAGGCAGCTGAGCACAAAAGTGCAATTATAGTCAGCAAAACCTACAGATATTTCTTATCCTTGTATTTGGAATTGTTCAGTTTTTACAATTTTATTCTACTCACTAAAAGCTTTTTACAATGTTCGGTTCTGGAGGGAAAAAAAAAGGTATTTTTTAAAGATTGTTATATCAGTTCTAGTCAGTACTTTTTAAAATTCACTTCTCAAATTTTAGCTTCAAAAGCACAATGACATTCCCTTTTCTTCTTGTGCCATGTGGCATTAGAAACCATCAGCCTATTTAAGCCATTTAGGCAGAGATAATCCAACATGTACTTTAAACTGTAAGATTTCAACTGGAGATATATTTGAAAAAAAAATCAGGAAATCATGGAACTCTTACGAGTCACATATGTAGTGCTTTTTAAGAATAACTGCCATTGATCAAGTCCCATACCATTTACGAGAAGCCTCCTCTCTCCTGTTTAGCTTATGAGAGCTGCCACAGGTAGTATGCCACAGGCTGCTCTCACAGGTATGAGAGAAGTCCACAGGTGGTAAATAAAGTGGAGTATCACTCCAAGATCAGTGCTTCCTTAAAAGTAGCCTATAACCATTTTTTGAAGTTACTCTTCCATCTGAGGAACTGTTACGGTTGCCATGGGAATGGCAAGGGGAGTAGAAAGTGATTGTGACTAAAAGGGAAAGGGGTGATCCAGGGGGTCATGAACAAGAAGATGGTGTGAACAATAAAGCTGTGAAAGTGAAATCTCTACTAGGGGATCTCAAACTCTTCCTCTCCCCATCCCCTTGGTGTGGGGCTTGCCACTCGCCATAAGGTGGTCTCAGCACTGCAGGCAAAGGGACAATGTGCTCTGTGCTGCCACTAGCTGCCAGGTCTCCTAAGGTTTCCTGAGCACTGGTGAGGTCTATCTGTGCACCACTTATCTGGCATCATGATTAAGTGAGATTTTAGAACACAGTTCTGTATTTGCAAAGTCTTAGCAAGAGGAGGACATCAAGTAATTACTTACTCACACAAAATGGATAGAGGAAAACATGTCTGTTTAATGGGCATTGCCTAACGAGCTTCTGTGCTAGCTAAAACAGACTCTTGCTTTGCATCTGTTTCCCTCTACATAATGTTTCTCTAAACCCTGCTTTTATTAATTAATTAATTAATTTTTGTTACCACGATTTGGAACATGAAGGACCTTGCACTAGATTGGTCTGGCACTCTTTATTTCTTCCAAAATCAGTGCTGAGCAATAATTCCCTGCAATTGTTTCATTTCCGTTTTCTTCCGCGTTACAAACTGATTTGAAAGGAAAAAGAGGAGAGAGAGAGACCCTCTTTATATTTCAGCAAATAATAATGAGCCTTTAGTTTCAATTGTAATACTATTCTTTCTCCTTACAGTAATTAAAAACTTGATTCACTTGCCTAAATCTAGATATTTGGTGCCCTTTGAGATGCTCTCAAGTATCTAGGAGGTCTGCACAGTGCAAAGCACACATCACATAACTCACAGGACAAATGCATTCTTCCTGGCAGCGGCAGATCAGCTGGGGTCGCTAGGGCATCTCCTAACAGCCCTAAATGTTTGCTTCCATGTGGACTAAGACCTCCTCTCCACTGACTAGGAGACAGTTTAAACATGTGGATCATATACAGGCATCTGCATCTCTAGGCAAATTTTACCTTGTGATACTATGTTTAAATCAAATCTCAAAATCTTTGTTGCCACAAGAATTAAACGTACATTGGCAAGAGAAACAGTGAAAAAAAGCACAAAATGACTTGCTTGAAAAAGGATTTCAAGATTCAGCCCTAGATGCTCAGTTATTTTATTTTTAACAAAAAAAAGGTGAATGTGTAAGAGCAAAACCATTCATTCTCTTATATCTGATCAATTTGCACAAATAGTTTTCTTATAAAAGTGTCAGTCAAGTCCTGACAGATTTAATAACTCCCACTGCTGTGCTGATTAAGTATAATCCACAGACTAATACACAAAGATACAGCTAACATTCATATTTTAGCAATGTTATTCACTCTTTTAAGCCACACTAAATGGCTTTCCTCATGCGTCCATTATTTCAGAAAATTTGATCTCATCATAAAACAACTCTTTCATAAATGTAATAGAACAGAATTTGTTGTCAAAATGCTTTATTTCTTTCAGTCTCTATTTATTCTCCACTAATGCATGCCATTGATTTGAATATAATCTATTCTGTTGTAAAATTAATGGCTTACTTTATTCTTTCTTTCTGTCTGTAAAACTAATGTCTTACTTTCTTCTGTTGGCAAGAGTTTCTTCACTGTCTCTTGAGAACATCTTCAACCCTTGATTATCTTTGTTCTGATCAAAGGAGCAACCCGGTGACTGTGTGGGCTTTCTTACAGGAGGACCACATATCTTGTTCGCCTAAACAAGACATAAGCGGGAAAGAACATACACAAAAAATTGTCATTCCCAATTCCGTTTCAATTTCAGTTCTCAATTCAGTTTAAATGCACTTTAGTGGGAAAGGAAGCCTGTGGACATACCTTGAAGATTAACTAAAAGAAGTTTCATCAGGTATGATACTTGTCAACACTGATGTCCACAATGTCCACAATGAATGCATTAAACACATTATTAGTCTTTATATAGAAGAAACAAAAAAAAACACCATCTGCTTTTAAAGCAAAACAAAGTGTGTAAGTCATCACAAGTAGTTTATTGATGATTGATTATAATTTATTGATTTATTATTTCTTCCTATCAGGAAACTATATTATTATGCAGATAATAACAGCAACCTCAGAGATCATCAACTGTTATGAATAACATGTTATTTCAAGTTTTCTATAATGTACCTCAAACACATTTTTAATATGCATTGAATTTTGTGATTTCTTTCAAAGTTGATAAATTATTATGGCATATTCAGCATAGTGACCCAGAGCACAGAGTGAACACTTATCATGGGAGAAGCTTGTATTACAACTTTGCAAGATGTAAATGTAATGACCCAGGCTATAAGTTTAATGGTTCAGACCACAGATGTTGAAAATATCAATGGATTTTATATGTCTAGCTTTCGAATCTCAGTATCAATATAGCTCCCACCCACATGAGCTCCCATTTTCTTCTTTACAAAATGCTCAATATCACTTATTATACTATAGATGTATTATAGAGTTTAGAAGAACTAAATATGATACTATAGAAGATATCAAGTCATGATCATAGCTCAGTATTCTTCCTCATCATTGAAAAAAAAATAACTAAAGTGAGAGAGTATCTTCAGGCTAAGTATCAGGTGTGACCAAATATTAAACAGAATGGACAGCATATATCTTCTATTAGCTAGTACATATGCAACATTGAAAAACTAATACTGTATGTGAATTATTAAAACTTGATCCCAACATTCAGTCAACCTTCTTAAAAGGAAAGGGAAGAGGAGAGCACTTTTGGCACTAAGGCCAGTTTTTGAAGCAGAAGCATATTCAAAATGTTCCCACAAAAAAGAGGAAAGGGTGTGTATTATGCAACAAGGATTATTATTTCCTGTTGCTTTTTATGTCCTCACATGTAAGAACAGAGAAAGCAAATAAATTGGTTTCAGCTTAGGATCACTCAAATTAAAGTCTTAAAGAGTGTATCTAAAAATGCTGTCAGCTCAGAAAAATATTTCAAATTTAAGATAGAATATATACAATTTTGATGCTTTTAGTGGTGGTATGCATGGCAGTGGTGATAAGCAAAGACTTGTTGAATGCACTCACTTTGGCAAAAAGATCAGCAGTTTTAGTTCATAAAGCACAAGTATTCATTGCATGAACTCAAGTCACATGAATTTGAGATTCACATGTCTAAATATACTTAGGTGTCCAAATTATACTTAGAATCCCCTTCAAAATAAGGTGCATGAGCTTCCATGAAAGGTAATTGCTAATGATCCTTAAAAGGCTAATGACATTTAAGGGTTTAATGGGATTCAGATGGTGAGATGAATATCTAAGCTCATGCCAATGAGAGACTTGTCTTCTTGGACAGCAACTTACTACATTTGATCTTTCCCTCAAGTTCCTTCCAATCTTTCTCAGACTTTTTCTGTTACTTCCACCACTAGATCTCCTTAGACCACATTAGTCCACATTCTTCATTAACTTAATTGGACTTCCATTCTTCCCCTGTAACGCTCCACAGTCTTTCACCTGTTCTTGTGCAAACTTGATAATTGAGTGCTATATTTCATCTCTTAATTAATACATCCTCTTAGCCATTCTCTTCCAATAAGATCCTAATCTTCCACAGGAAAAGTTCAATTAAAAAAATAAATAAATAAAAAGCTTTTTCTTTCTTTTACTTGTCTCACTTTATTCATATTGTTCCTTGAGATGGCACTGGGAGTATTACACATATAATCAGCTTTAATGACAAAGCAGCAACTGATGGTTGCCTCTATTCAGGTTTGCCACAGGGAATTTAGTATTTGCCTTGTCAGGATTAAATATAAGGGTTTGATAGACAGTGATGGTCAGATCCAGATGTTTGGGTTTCAGGAGGATTTCTGTCCCATGGTGGACATGGGGCTTATGTGCCTTGTCCAAACACTCTTAGAGACTGACTGCAGGATCAGAGACTGAAAGACTGAATAACATAATGCAAATACTTCACTAGCTAGTACAGCCTTACTCCGCCCTAAGCAGATGAGTGCTAGTCCTTTGGGTCAAGAGAAGAAATTAAATTATTCTATAAAAAAAATAAAAGCACCAAATTATATAGGCACAATGGTTTGGATTTTCAAAATCACTGTCTAATGCAATTTTTCTCTGTTCATTTTCTTTCAGTGGCGTTCTCAGGAAAGGCAGTATGCAATTTTTGGAACTTTGCATTCACTGGCACTTTTTGAAGAAAATCTTTGTTTCATTTTTTTTTCCTTTAAACATAATACCAGATATTTTTTACATGCAAAAGTACCACAAGAATCTGGTCATTATCTTTTTATGATTTTTTTAAATTTCAAAAGCCATCTATAGAAAAATTATAAAGCAGAGCTGCTGAAAACAGAATCAGTTGAACTATAAAAAGTGTTTGTACATGTACATGATACAGAAGTGTACCATGTACACATCTGCATTCCCATAACAAAGTACCTGATAGCAGTCATATGAAAATAGTTTAGTTTCAAGATACTATTTTCAAGATACATGTGAGATGAAACATGCGAGATTTGATACCTTAATGATAGGTGAGAAGTTTGAGCTCTCACAGCCGAAAGTAAGCTCACTAGCCTTCAGTACAGTCACTTTCCTCTTTAGACATGCTTTCTGCAGGATGAACTACTTCAGCACATACAAGCAAGCACACTCTGACAATGACTCCATCTCTGTCCTTTCTCTACTCTCTTATCCTGGGATAAGAGATGAGAGAGTTAAATCCCGGGACACTGCCTGTCTGACTGTCTTTGTGTTATGCTACTTCTTATTATTACATTTTGATATATCATCTTTTTATCCATCATTTCAACTATTCACTGGTGACTGTCATTAAACACATATGCATGTTAGAGAGTTTCCCGACTGGCTCAGTCTTCACTGTTACCCAGTTTCACCATTAAATTGCTGGATACATAAAAGTTTGTATAGTCTTGCTTCAGGTGCCCGCTCTGACTGTGATAAAAATCATATTAAAGCAAAATGTCTGATTTTCCAATAGAGAGCTGGCTGTATTAAAATAAAATAATAATAAAAAAAGACAAATACACTCTTCCATAAAAGCTTCTGATTTTCTAATGCACTATTTTGGTCTCTAGGAATGAGCAATGTAAAGTTAATGCTGCTTAGCTAAACCTTCAATGTTTTCATAAGGACTATGACATTCATTAGGCACATTTTTTCTTTATTTTTAGCCTTTTAGCCTAATTTAGCCTGCAAATTTAACCTCAGTAGTAAATATTCAGTCTGTGCTCTCAGTGTCAATCTTCAGAGACACAGACTATGTGATAACTCTGAGAGAAAGGGAGTACACTCACTAGGCTCATGAGCTGACAAATGATCATTTTGCTGTAATAGCTGATCATAATGTATTCTTGCTCTCCTCCATTTACCCTGACGGGGCATTCCCACCAAACATTTTCATAAACAGAGCATTTTTATTGGCCTCAAACACAAAGCCCTAAAAGAGAGTGTAAAGTGATTCATTAAGGGGAATGAAAATTACCTGGAAAAAAAGAAACTGAAAAATCACAAAAAAAAAATGTGTAGGAGAGAGTCAGATTTCAGAAAGATTTAGAGATGAATGTAAAATTTTAAAACAGATGAAACTAAGAAACATACTATGTTTTCAAAAATATGTATTTTTCTGGCTGACTATTCTTAAACAAATGCCACCCATTGTTTAGGGGCATAAAGGGAAATCTCAGAATATGAAAAAACTCCTAATTTCTACAATTCAGACAAACCTATTGTCATTATACTCAGCATGCCATTACTATGCACAATTTATATGCCACAGTATGATGACTGAGTTAATTAAAATCTCTTGTAATAACCATGCACTTAAATTGCAATTAGTGCCACACATGAACTTTATGTTAGTTGGATTTTGCTTGGTGCACTTCTGTAAAACATCTATATTTCCTTACACTTTGAAAACCTGGAGCATCAGGAACCTTTATATTTACTGAATTTACATTTACCAGGCTGGATAATGATGTGAACATCACACCAATAATGGTAGGATCCTATCCTGTAAGCTTATATGTTCAATAGGGGAAAAAAAAATTGTTACGTTTTATCATACCTTTTTTTTTCCTGTTATAAACTCAATGATAGCACTGAGATCATTTCTATTCTGAATTTTTTTTCTGTTCTGAACTATGATGTTGGCCTATGACTAAAGAATGAA
Organism: Nothoprocta pentlandii; assembly: GCA_013398315.1. NCBI lineage: Eukaryota > Metazoa > Chordata > Aves > Tinamiformes > Tinamidae > Nothoprocta > Nothoprocta pentlandii. The sequence goes on from VZSG01000905.1 coordinate 200,950, forward strand.
AATAAAAGTGGCATTTCTTCTTGAATAAGACAAGAAAAGAAGAAAAAATATATACACAAGCACAACACACATTGATATATATGTGTATGTATATATGAACAGACACGCGTTCACAGAAATAGATCTCTTTCAGTGCTTAGGTTTGTATCTACAGCATAGAGACAGAAAAAGGAGCTACAGGGAGGCTAGGTCACATATCAGAAGAGGTCCTTCTTCAAAACCTTGCAAATTTAGACTAAATTTAGTGAAGTTAAGAAACCCATCTGGAAATTGACTGAAGCAACCTGGCTGCACTGTGCTATGGCATGTTTCAAACTAGATGTGCCAAGTCTCTGCGATTACCTATGCCATAATCTTTAAACTCCACTGCTATGCTAAAAAACAACTCTCAGGAATACGCAGGAGACTCACTGCTCCAGCGTGGGCTGCAAACTGTTGTGAGATCTTCCAAAAAGATGAACATCTTCCAGTCTTGCAGTATTTGTAGTTACGTTTCTCTAGTTCTTCTTTCTATACTTGCAGTAACATGGAAAGTAACATTCAGATATTATTCTAAGTAAGTGAATTTTATTTGGCTCTCTAGGAATACAAAAAAATGAGCTCTTTATTCAAGAGATGCATTCAGCATTAGCCATAAGTATCCCCACTAATGAATTACTCATCGATCACACAAAATATTTACCCATACATAAAAGTTTATTACATGTTTATGAATGTTTCTTTGATGCATACTTAATCCGTTTAAGTGGGTGAAAGTATTTTCAGACAGATGGAAGACAGAGGAGAAAGAAGAGAAAATACATCACACTTTTCAGCACTTTATTCTAACAGGCTATCTTTGAGAGTAGCACAAGGAAGGGATTGTTTCTCGGTTTCTGGTCACCAAAGAGTCTTAGCACTTTTTGATTGCCTAAGCAAGTGAAATTAAGATTTCTGAAAGCAAGATTTGCTTCACTTTTTGACTTCCAATAATCTCCAGCTGCACTACAGAAGGTGATAGATCCCCAGACTTGTCTTTTTTCTTCTATTTGAACCACAAGAGGGAGCACCAACATTTCGCTATTATTTTCAGGGACTTGAACGAATTTCTATAGTTTGTTGCTTAAAACAGAATATTTAATATGAAACATTTGTCGAAAAAGCAAGATGTATTTTGATACATATGAAAGAATGATTTATAATGGGTCAAAATTCAAGTTTTTGAATACAGGGACAACAAGAATTTGTTACAATGTGCTGTTTATTCTTCAGAAAAGTAAAGAGAGAGGGATGGGATTATCTAATGAAAGAGCAAATGCTTATCACCAGTTCTAATAACATAGGACTCATGCAAAAACAGTGTATTGTATTTGTTTTCTCTATGAAAGTTGCATTTTTTGTTATTGCTAAATTATTTTTTCTTTTTTTTCCACTTTCTCACAACACCTGGCAATAGGTTTTAGATTTCCAGAACTCAAAGATTCTATATCAATAGCAGCATATAATTGTACAAGATTTATACACAGGTTACATCATTTTACAGAATTTATGAGAGAAGTCCAAGTCAACTCAAAAAGAGAAAAACACTGTGAAAGAGCAGCTTAGAGATTTACAGACTAAAGTTGATACTTAGGAAGATATTTACATATATTATGTAACACTCAGCTTATAGCAAACTGCAAGAGAAATCTTAATCGAGCTTGCCAAATAATGATCATTTCACCCAAACTTTTTTCCAAATTATTGAAAATTTGGAAAGTACATTTATAACTTTTGAAGTGGGAAACAGTTTCAAGCACATGGGAAAACCCATCAAATTCCAAAAAATCTTTTACATTTATAAATTTCCCCACATCCAATCAGATGATATTCAACTAAGATAAATGCACAATGCAGAGCTACAAAAGGAAGACTTGACAGCAAGGCAGCAGCACCCTCATCAGAGAGAGGGAAGAAAAAAAAAGTTGCAATAAAAAACAAATCTTTTTTCTGTGATGTACCACAGGAAATAAAGCACTATACTGGAGATACTTTAATTATTTATTCCACTTTGCTTGGCACTGGTGAGGGAGGCATCAGACTGACAAATACCTTTTCTGGGACCAACCTACAAGCAGGACTTGGGATCCAAGAAGAAAAATAACAAGTGTCTGCAAAACAAGATTTTCAAGGATTTTTAGGAAGGTCTTACAAAACACAACATCCAAGCTCTTGTATTCTGGGAGACACAGTTCACAACTTGGATGCAGCTGAGACTCTTTCTTTTTTGTGTACCTAAGCCAGGGTTTCAGCTTGAGTTTTTGAGACTTTCTCGTATCTTGTCAGTCTTGAATTATCTCTGATTTCCTTCATCATTCTGCACATTCTGCTTGTAAAATAAAATCTAATAGCCTATTAAATATAAATTATTTGATATAATTTTAATTTGTGTCTTCTGCTCTTTAGTTATGAAGATCTTCAATATTTTTAATTCTGCTGCTCCTTTCAGGAGCCACTAGCAGCTAGAAAGTCTGGCAGTAAAAGTAGTTTCTTATTCTGAATGGGGGTGGGAAGGAAGGAAGTGATTTTTTTGTAATGGCTTAATGTTAGGGGAAATCCTAGTGTTCTCAGCCAAGTCACCCTGCAGCCAGAATACAGCACTGCCAGTTCAAACTCTTCAAAGGCAGTTCAACAAAACTGCTTCTTGTGAGAGGCTGCCAGCTCTCCCAATCCAAGTCTGCTTCAGTGGAGGCCAAGGTGCTTCATTTATGCTTGGTGAAAACACTCAATGGTTCTACTCTAAAAAGCAATTAGATAAAACCAGCAGTGTTCCTACTGCAAAGACCAGCAGATATACTCTGATATATTCTCTGTACACTCAGACTGGAATAGCTATGCTCTCTAGTGACTAAAATATATTTTATTGCTTCATGTTTCTGTGTTCCCTGCAAATGCAGCTCTGAGTTAGAGAGTGGACATTATGACTTCTTCTCTGCTACTGGCAGAATTGTTCAGTAAATCTAACTATAAGTCTATCCAGCTTCATCCGTGTAAACCAAGCAAAATTCAGTACGGTTGTGAGACTGCTAACGAAGGAAGAAACAGGGCTATATAATCTTTATCATCAAGCATGTTACTCAAAACATGGAATCTACTGTAATTTACATTATAGGAGCAAAATAAGTTGACTGTGTCAACATTTTTGTATGAAATGCTTATACTTTCTGGCAACCTACAACTTATGTTGCAAAACTTGCAAAACTGTGAAGAAGAGAGCAGTTTGGGAAGCAAGGACTGTTATTGACAGCAAATAATTCAACAAAATCATGCCCACTTACAATGCCGGTCACAGCACATTTACAGTAAGACACTGTCAATAACTCTTTAGATAATTTGGATGGTCAACTTTTCATGATAATAAAAAATCATTAAAAAAAAAAAAAAAAAAGAGAGAGAGAGAAAGTGAGTGAGAGAGAAAGCCACTATCTAGGTAGTCAATATTTCAGACAACCAGGATTTTTCTCCACCATTTCAGACTGGATCTTAGGATACTTGTATTTTTGCTTCCTGCACCTCCATACAAACTCCTGCAGTGTTTTATCTTGATTTGAACTTAGACAAACTGGTTTTATATGAAGATCTTCTACAATGTACAAGATAGTCACTTGTATCTACCAGTGCCGGGATCAAAACAGCTGGAAAAACTTCAAGACCCCTGTATTTGCCCTCACCTAGTTCTTCTCTTCTAGTACAAAGAATTGTTAGTGTTTAAGGGCTGCCTGAGACAACAGAAGTCTGCTCATCTTTGTTGCTCTTTCTCTTAAAGAACAAAGAAAAAGAATATGTAGACACAGACTACAGAAAGGAATCTCAGCTGTCTTTATCACACTTGTTGGTTTCTCCTTACTTGGTTGCTGGGAATGTGTGCAAAGATGCCTTTTTCTCCTGTTATAAATACCCAGAATCAGATTGCACCATTTTCAGTTTCTTGAAGGATCTTCCTTACCTTCAGCTCAGTTCCTTGGAGGACACATTCATAGAGTCTGCCATGGTGCCAAAGTAGAATCAGTCATTTGTCATCTAGAAACAGAATGTGATGGCAGACCATACGGAACATACTGCTTATTCCAAATTCATCTAACCTTGGAGTTGTTATGCAGTCAATGGAAATGAGGAAGCCTTTTGAATCTGTGTATTTTGCCTATTATATTCTAATAACCTCCGGGGAAAAAAAAAAAAAAAAAGATTAGGAAGTTTTATTAAAGACTCAAGCTCCTTTCCTGACAAAACAGCCCTCAGCTCAGTTTTGGGAAGAAGTTTGCCAAACTGCAGGACTTTAAAAAAGTTCTTCATATTTCAAACTGTAAAATGAATTTGCTTTACGTCTATTGAATAAAATTGCATAATGAATGCTGTTATACATTCCTACCTTATTCCCTTGGCAGCCTAAATAGTACTTATGCAGACCACACTATTCAGGTTTGCTTGCCAAAGCAGTGTCTGTGTCGGTCCATTGACAGAGTTTTAAGAAAGGAATCTGTTCAATGAAACAATTGAATTAAAAAAAAACAATGTGCTTAGAATTGAGAAGGGTGTGGGACATCGACTTGAATTTGAACTGATTTTCACTGCAGGTGAGAAATAAGTCCACTCTTTTTTCTACAATGAAAAGGAAATTGGTTGAAAGAGGAAAGGAATTGGAAATGATGGATCTTGAAATAACTGTTGAACACTTGTACCGCCATATTTTGAAATGCTGAGATGATGAAAAGCAAGTGTAGCAATAGACTTTCCTTTAAGGCAGGCATCACACTTAAGAAGTTCCTGGAAGAAAGTAGTGGCTCTGCTGTCTGTGGCATAATATCTGCCACTGTATTATAAACCTTACAAGAAACAAACAAGCAAAGAAACAAATAAAAAAACAGTATTAATAAGGAAATGACTGGCCATCAGTTTTGTTTTTTTTTCTTTCCAATGTGCACTTGAGAGGTAATGCCCTTCTAAATAAAAGGCATAAATCACATACATATATTTTTCTAGGATGTCTGCATACTAAAAGACATTACCTCTGTTAATATAATATCCCTGCTTCGAATGCTTTTTTCTACATATCAAAGACTAATAAGCCAATTAGCCTGAAAAAATATATTCATATTCTGTATTTTGAACACAATTTTACAGGACAGAATATATAAGAGGGATTCTAATATACATGAGATGATGGACACATTTATTACTCTTTTATTGTTAAATAATATAGTACTATAAATATCCATGATGTTTTACAGATTTTGTAACTAGGATTGTTACAATTTTCAATAGTGTTGTCTAAAGAACAGCAACAAATATAGAATAGCATGAAAAACTATAGTGGTATTATGTAGTGTATTGTGCAGAGGGTAATACTGCAGAAATAAGGGTGACATAGTAAGAAAGAACAAATGAGAAAATGTACCAAGTCTCTGGGAATTACTTTCTTGTATAATGAAACTGCATGAATCTTCTTGGTTACTCAAACTTTCTACCATATCTTTCAACTAATGTTGACAGACAACTTTTGTTAATCATTTCATATGGTCAATAAATTTTAAAGTATATCTTCCAATTGACTTGTATTAGACAACAGAGCATTAGAATGTAACTCTGTTTTCCTCTGTATTTCACTTTTAGAATGGAAAAGCCTGGAAAATCAGATTTTATACTAATTAGACTGCCAGTATTATCGATTTACACAATACGTTCAGATGCCTTCACACTGACTTCCAGTTTTTTCAAGAGCTGATTTCTTTATTTCTTGAAATAAAGGTACTGTGTAAATTGGTAATACTGACAGTCTATTTGGTGTAAAAACTAATTGCTGTATTGGAGCATGAAAAGTTTGAAAAAGAATTTCAGGAACTGATTTCTTGACACATAATCAACTAATTTGTTAGATGACTATAAGCTATCCAGAGCATCAAAAATACCTACTTACAAGGTAGATCCTTTTCAAGCATGTTATGTTCCAGTTTGCTAATCTCTAATGCTGCTGCAATCAACTTATTTGCATATAGTAATCAGAATCCTTATATTTGCCACACATGTTAATTAAATATCTATGTATATATTATTAACAGAAATAAATTTCCATAATTGTTACAGTTTCTGCAAAAAAAAATTTGCTAAGACTGTCACAGGATGTTTGTACCCTGAAAGGGCTTGTGTTTCTTTGCTTGTAATTTATTTTCCTCTCAATCACTGATTTTCTGTAACATTCCTTCAGATGTATCCATGTTGTATCTGAATTTATTTTCCTTAATACCTGCAAGCTGTCTGTGACCTGATATGCATGTTGCTTTGTAAATACTTGGTGTGCCCAGGTTTCCCACTGAAAGTCTGTTTTCCCAGGTAATGCTGTGACCTGGCACCGTTCATCACCAAAAACCCACAAAGTTTCAAAATCAAAATGAGGCTTTTCTTCTTAAGATCAGCTGACATGCTCCTCTGCTGCTTCATGCTTTTTTTTTTTTTTTTAAACATTCAACTAGAATCCTGAAGTACATTTTTTCCCCTTTCTCTACCAGGAAAATTCAACATGCTTCAAAACTTCAAAATTTCCTTCATCTGGTGTGAGGTGAAAAGAGCTTATGCACTTCAAGCACTGTTGTGAATGCAACATTATGAAATAAAGCCTGTAATCACTCAGCTGGACGATGACTTCCCTGCTTTTATGTCAAGCATAAAACATGGCTTGGCCCATGCTGCTCCTGGGCTGCCTGCACACAGGCAGCTCGGGCTCTGAGGACTTATCCTATAACTGTGCCTGCCCTCAGCATCCTCCACTAATCTCCTCAAACCTCCATGGATATGAGCTTCTTTACAGCACCTTGCCATCCCTTCTTCTGCTCAAACATGTGGTAATGGGGCAATGTGGCAATGATGCCACTGGGTTTGTCAGTGCACAGTTCTTGTTCCCCTAAACTCCCTATTTTTTTCGTATGTTCTGGGGCTACTTTCATATGTTCTGGGGCTACTTTCTGACTGAGTTGTGAAGTGTCATCCTGTCTTAGAGACACCAGGGAAGCAAACATCAGTCCTGGCAACAGAGCTGTGCAGGGAACAGAATAGATCTGAGGTGGCATGCACTGCTTCTGCTCTCCCCTATAAATTAAACCACCACTTCTTACCCATTGAAATGGAGCATTAGACTGAGAGACCCTGTTTGAGGCACTAGCTGGAGCATCAGATTTAATAAAAGCCAAACACTATCCTTGCCCTTGCCCTTTTTCCATATGCTCTGACTTCAGATGTCTGTAAGTGCAAGCTAGTGAAACTGACAGACAACATCAAGCTGAGAGAACGAGTAGATCTGTTTGAGGAAGGGGAGGGAGGAAGGGTCTCCAGAGGGATCTGGACAGGCTGGATCAATGGGCTGAGGACAACTGTATGAGGTTCAACAAAGCCAAGTGCTGGGTCCTGAATTTCAGGCACAACAATCCCATGCAGTGTTACAGACTTGGGGCAAAGTGGCTGGAGAGCAGGCAGCAGAAAAGGATCTGAGAGTGTTGGTCAACAGCCTGTTCAACATGAGTCAGCAGTGTGACTAAGTAGACAAGAAGACCAATGGCATCCTGGCTTGTATCAGGAAGAGTGTAGCCAGCAGGCCCAAGGAAGTGATCTATCCCCTGTACTCACAACTGGTGAGGCCGCACCTCGAATACTGTGTTCAGGCACATTATAAACAGGTTCAACAGTGTATTGTGTTAGATAGAAAACCTTTTACAACACAATAAGATTAGAATACAACACTATATAAGAGGACTTTAAATTCAATTACTGCTTAGCAGCTTCCACAAATCAGTTTATATTGATCTTCTGAAGTAATTTAAATGCATCAATTTATCAAGTAATTTAAATTCAACAAAGTAATTACAGCAAAGACATATGCCATAAGCTTCAAGCAGAACTCTGCTGACAATCATATATTTCATTTTTTACTTTTTATTTTCCCAAGAAGTATGAAAGAACTACATGGTATGTAGCTTACTGAGGGACAGTTTTACAAACTGGTATTAGAAATATGGACTTGCTTAAAGTCAATGGTGTACATGGCTTAGTCCATTCAGACAGCTTAGTGATATCATTCATGGGGTCAAGGAATAATATAATTAATTCTGCCATAACATCAAGTTCAGGCTGTATCTCTGCAGGCTCATTTCTTCTCTTGAGCTTACCACTGGTAACCACTTCTCTTGAGAACAAGGATGTACTATCTTCTACAGAGTGAGTATTTCTAGAACACTGTGGCAGAGGGCATCTTGCATGGCAATGTTCATTAGCCATCAGATGAAGCCCTTGTTCACATCTTCCATCAATATTCTCCAACAATTACACCATGAACACAACAGATTCATGCCTTGCCCAATATGTGGTTCATACTGCACTACTGATTCAGAGAGCGCCCGTTCCTTTGGCTGCATTCACTCCACTTCTAAATGCCCCTTCCAAATAAATATTTGCAGCAAAAGCAGACTGCCAGGCAGTACTCTCACTTTCATCATTGCTGTTAGCAGGATGCAGTGCTTTCTATCTACAAATTCTCTCTTTTTTTTTTTTC
>VZSG01000905.1:210616-237347 GCA_013398315.1 Nothoprocta pentlandii
AAGCTGGAGCACAGGAAGTTCCGTCTGCAGGTGAGGAGGAACTTCTTTACTGTGAGGGTTACAGATCAGTGGAACAGGCTTCCCAGGGAGTTTGTGGAGTCTCCTTCTCTGGAAGTCTTCAAAACCCGCCTGGATGCCACCCTGTGCCACATGCTGTAATTGTGCCTGCTTGAGCAGGAAGGTTGGACTAGATGATCTCTAGAGGTCCCTTCCAACCTTAAATATTCTGTGATTCTGTGATTCTGTGAAAAGGCCAGAGAGAATAGAGTAAGACCCAGGGCAGGCTGAATAAGGAACATTTGTTCCTAGCAGCCATAAAAGATCCTGCAGCAGAGCACTGCTGGTTACGGCACCACAATGTTACTCAAAAGCTGGCACAATGGACAAGAATAGAAGTGTCATACACTTTGCTATGGAAATTCAGCATGAAACCAATCAGAAGACGAGTACTTTTGAAGGAAAGAGCACAGGCAGATAAAGAAGTCAAAAGTCAAGAGAAGTAGTTTATACCACATGTCATCCCAGAAAATGTGAGGAATAGCTGAAGAAGAAGATTGAAAAGCTCTGACCTGCTGTACCTACCAGATTATCCTTTGTCTCTCTTCCTATGAATGCTGGGGTCTGTCATCTCCAGGGCTTCTCTGAAGAGCAGCATCCCTTCATGGGAGCAGCACGCTATGGTGTAAAGGTGAGAAGCTGGTGCTGGGTACTCTGCTGACCTCCTCTTACAAACTGTCTTCCCTTTCTGCTCTCTTCTATAGTGACAGAGGCTTCACCTTGACACTGGCAGATTCTCCTAGGCTGATGTCAAGGAAGTGCTTAAGAACAGCAGCTAAAGGATGCCCAACATATTGCTCATAATAAGGCACTGATGAGACGTTCTTCCAGTGGTGAGGAAAGACAGCTTAATAAAATTGTCACTAAATTTAATACTAAATATGTGTCTCTTCTGTGTACAGTCTTTTGGGTGCACTGAAACACACAGAAATAGATTTAGAAGACATTAAATTTAAGAAGACAACTTTGTTGTTTAGAAACACTGAATTGTTCCATGGAAATGCTGCCTTTTTTTTTTTCTTTTTTTCTTCTTTTTTTCTGAATTTTCAATTTTAGACAGGGTACTTCAAAGTTTTTCAAGAAAGGTCAGAAACAGGCCTTATAAATACTGCTTGAAAGTAGAGTCTAATATTTTCCTCATAGATAAAATAATTGTAACTTAAAAATGCCTGTTATTATTTTTTCAATTAAAAATAAGTATTTGAGATAAAGTAAACTATTTGGGATAATCAAAATATGTTTCTCATTGCTTTTTTTGCATGTGTTTTTCAGTGTGGAGAATTGCTTTTTTTTAATTGACTTCTATTGCACCTCACTTTCTGAAATGGCATGGAATATCTGTAAGAGTTGTATGATTTTGAACTAGAGAAGCCCCACAAGAAAAATCTAAACAAACAAAAATAACCTGCATAAACAAGGAATAAACAAAATTTCAAAATAGTCTATTTATAATATTATCTCTATTTGAATATTGTGTTTTATTTATGACTTTTCATGAGCCTATTAAATATTATATGCCATCACATTACAGCAATTCAAACTATTTAAGTGTTTATAGCTAGTCCTTTCAAGCAAATTTAATCAATATGAAAATAAAGCTTTAAAAATAGCCCATTAACTCCTCCTCACTACTAGCGTTTACAGCAAGATGGTGTGGGGTTTTTTTTTTCCAAATATTAATGGCAATTAAGAAAAGGAGTAAGACAAAAATATCTTTCCACATAATTTAATTATTTTTATAGAAAATGCACATCTTTCTGGATTAGGCTAAGATCAGTGAAAGCACTCAAGAATGTCCAGAAATTTCAGTATCTTTAACTGTTTGGAAAAGTTTGCAGTAAAATGAGTATGAATTAGAACATAATTATTGCAATATTGCATAATTATTACAAATTATTACATTATTATACTAGCTAAAAGAATCATAAAGTAATAAAATCATTAGTCAAAGTTAGGAAATGACAGAATTTGTCTGAGCACTTTTACTCTGTTTTTTTTTTGTTGCTGCGTTTCTGATTCTAGTATGCTTATAGACATACACAGATTTTAATATCGTGGTCACATACTCCTTTTTCATCCAGATCCCCAAATCATTGGTGCCCAGAATATACAATGAGTGCCTAATCAATATTCCTTTTTATCTCTTTTATTCAGTATTAATTGCAAGCACCACTGATCTTCTGGGATTCGAGAACAATAGCTTCATGCAAAGTTTGGAAGAAAGAGTATTAATTACAAAACCCTGTGCCTTTGCCCTTTTTTTTTTTTTTCTTTCCTGTTCCCTTTCCTGTTTTCCTCCAGTTCCTGCCTGGGGCCCATCTCACCTCCACTCACATTCTTCCCTCCAGACTACTTTGTCCAGTGAGCAGCAAGTCTTCACACATCAAAGAAAACACAGCTCCTTGATTCCAAGCAGCTCCTTGATCCAGTATCCAGTCCACATTTAGGGACATGAGTTAGCAGGCATGGTGGTGATGGGTTTATGGTTGGACTTGACTATCTTGAAGATCTTTTCCAACCATAATGATTCTGTGACTGATTCTATGATGCAGTGGTCACATGAGGAAAAGCTGGATACATGCAGCTAAGGGTGGTCCCACAGCAGGACATGGACAACCCCAAGAGAGACAGGAGCAGGCTGTTGAACAGAGACACTGAATGACGCAGGTGTTTGCCTGCCATTCACCGATGCTTAAAGGGAGCAAAAAATATTCTTATACTGGAGACTGTAGGGTTCATCCACACTAGAGCTTTATAAAGCTTGCTATAATCTTCCCTTGTCCTTCCCTCTTATTACTGTCAAGAACTGGCAGTATGACACAATCATAGAATCATAGACAATGGATGTAACAATTTAATATAACTTGTCAAAAATTAATATACTTGCCTTTTTTTTTTATGTGTTATAAAGTTCTCGTGCACTTCACTGCGATGAAGAGTTTCTTTGCTATATGAAGCTCAGAGAGATAGGTCTGTAGCTACACAGGTTGAGCCCAAAGAGAGACACAGAACAGAGTTTCCAGGCCCTTTACAAAGCAATAGGTATTTTTTACCCATTACCCAATGCATATCAATTATGTAACCTAATCTTTGGATTATCTTGGACTTGTCAATAGCTTATAGTGTTCTTGTTTTGTACGACGCCGTTCTCTTAAGTCTCCATTGTGTTACAGATGAATGTGCACACACACAAGTCTGCTAAAAATCTCCTTTGATTCAGAAAAAAAATCAGGTCTGCTGCTGTACTGAGTACAGATGATGCATAAATGGGTATATACAGAACTCAGGAGCACAGAAGTGAGCTGACAGACATGTCAATGCATACAGAGTTGGCATGTGTGTCAATAAGTATACGTGAACATAAATAAATATGTGAATAGTTGTACAACCCTTGTATCTCCAGTAGATTACACAGAATAGCACAGAATAACACCCTGTATGGAGATGAGAAACAGTGCTTTGTTTATTAGTCAGCCAGTGGAGATACAAATTAAAGGAGATGAAACTGAAATAGGAAGAACACAGGGAAAGAGAAATTGCAGCTTGAGACACTGTGCCACTTCCCTTCTGCTCCTTGGAGCTAGGGTAAAGAGAACAAGTTGTCCATTACTGGAAAATCACATAGGGTGGACATTGGTGGTCTTCCCACACCAGACCGATCAGGGTTATGTGTTAATATATATTAAATTTGAATAGAGATATCCCTGCAACATATTAGACAAAATCTATTAAGTATATTTAAAGATATAAACATACATATAACAATATATAGGCTTACAAATATATGTACCATTAAAAAGTATGCACAGTTGACTCTTAGAACAATTGCATATGCTTATTTCCATATATTGTTTCTTTAGAGCTCCAATAAATACTCATTACAATGAAATTCAATTTTAAAACTGCAGAGATTGCTTAGTGCCTAAGCAAGACATTATTTGCTGGCTCATAATCATCTTTTCTGTATCTGTTAGAAACACTGATGCATTAATTACTTGTCAAAATCTGAAACAGTTCATGAGTCGCTCTGAAGATAAAATAAAGAAATATTAATGAGCCAATTTCAACAGAATTCAGGTCTTCCTCTAAAAGCTGGAAGACTATTGCATGTCAGAATTAACTCTTGATATTAAGTATCTTGGCAAATTTGAAATACACTCAAGGTACAGTCAGCAGATCAGAACCAACCAACTACATCACTGTGTTTTAAAGGATCAATGCATCATTGACTTATCTGACAGAATGACAGATCAAAGAGAAAAAGATTGATCGGCTCTAAAACAGAGATTATGTGAAAGATGTCAGGGTTAATGAACAGGCTGAATACATAGGCCTGACCCAGATTCATTTGAGATTAAACTTTCTTGTTAACTTTTACAGTTTGAAAATGATTCTATATGAGAAGATCTTAACTCAAAAGCGAAATTGCAAGCATTTGATCTTAAAACAAACATACCGGTTTCAAACATCACAAGTAACCCCCTCCCCCCCCCTCAAAAGAACCCTTCTTTATATGTTTATTTAGCTTAGAAATCTAGCCTCAAATCACATTTTCATGATTTTTTATATCCATGAATAACAGCATAAGCATATTCAGTGGCATTGTGTGCAAAGTTAGAAAAAAATGTGTCTTTTTTACTATACAATCTAAAAAGCTGGTGATGTGAGAGGAAGAGAACAAGGCAAAGATCCACACATTGTAAATTAAATATAACATATGGAGAATTCGAATCTAGCTACTTATACAACCTGCATAAATTTGCAGATACACTAGCGTTCTTTCTAATTTGTTGCTAAACATAGTGTATAGTTTCCAGACCATATCTAAAAATTCTTCACTTCATTCATTCACAGCTAAAATAGTTCTCACAAGACTTGTGTGTCTTTTTTTTTCCCTGAAGTATGCATAAGAAAAGAAGATCTGCTTCACTTTGCACATTTACAACATTTTCTCTGAGACCTACAGCATTATTCAAATAATGTACCTAAAGTTGCAGATCCTGTAAAGTGGCTCACTGGTATCAAAATGGAGACTTGCCTATGATTTGTTATCTTCAGGTAAATATAAGGTAAGAAGTAATTACACAACTCTACTATGAGGAGTTCATGAAAATCATACATGTGTGCTCCTAAAAGTTATACCCAATATGTTATGTAAGAAGTTTCCAATATTTAAGCTGATATTAATCTTGAATTTGCATATTAGACTTAGCACTTGCATTTGCCTATATCTCTGCCTGTTTTTTTAAATAATATTTGTGGAACTATTTTTTCATCAGATAATTTACATTCCTCTTGTTAATGTTTTACATTTCCAAACTTACTGACACATATCTGTGTTCAGTCTTATTCAATAAAATGTAAAGTAGCAGTTCTAAAATAAAACTGGAAGCTTTTTAGCACATTTATTAAAAATGCAGAATTTAAAAGAAGGTAGAATGAGCAGAAGTTTCCACTGACCTTTTCAACAAAATCAAAATTTTGATAAAGCTGTAGTTCCGTGTAAAATGGGAAACATTTTTCAATGTTACTTCAAATATTTTGATGATTCACATAAAAAAAAATTACACACATAAAAAATAGCTTTTCATTTTGAAAAAGCCATTTTTGCAAATGGTACCAAAATGTTGACTCCTCACTTGTTGTAAAACTTGTAAATAGAATATGAAAAATTAGCAATTTATGTGCATGATTAAAATATAAACTCACTGTACTGGAGAAATATATTGCCAAATGCAGCTGAACACAAATGCGTTCATCAGCATAGAAATGGCCAACTAGTTTTTGTTATCACGGTTACCTTTCTAGTTTTACATATTTGCACCAAGCATTGATTTAAGATAGCTTCTTACCTGTTCAGATAATTCTGGGCCATTGATATGGGCTTGTATGAGAGCATCGTTAACAAGTGAATGAAAATTCAGAAGCACGTGCTCGAGATCATATGTCCCATGCATGGCGCTGGAGAGCTCTTCCAGGGACTGAACATACCCCCGCCAGTGAAGATCCACTTCTGCCAGGTTAGCCAGGCAGCCCCGAACCACGTTGAGGCAGTAGCCCATACACGGCTTACTCAACGTCAGCCCTTGGCAATGGGGGCAGTACTGCATCCGCAGCAACGCTCTGCTGCAGTCCTTGGAGAAATGCAGGTGATCCGTCGTATTGATTACTTCGATGCCCAGATTAAGAGCCTGCAAGAAAGTCCGGCTGAGCAACAGGGATCTTCCCATTTGCCTTGCAACTACTTTGGGAACACTGCCAAAGGGCCTGATATCCCTCGTCGCCATTCGCAGGCATTCGGCATACTCCAGTGAAACATCCGTCAGACCGGGCTTAATCATGTGACTGTAGGCTATTGGGAAGAGGGTGTCAAAAAATCTGTTCACAAATTCCTCTGTGCTAACATCTGTGCCAAATATGAAGAGCCCAACATCAGTGAAAAACTCCCGAATGTGTGTAGCAGCCTCACCAGCCATGTTCCTATATGCATTGCAGAAGAGCGTGCTTGTGTAATTCTCAGCTAGTTTGATCAGCGTTTCAAAGGTTTCTGTAATTTAAAAAAAAAAAAAATTCATTAATTTAAGATTAAAACCACTATAAAGGTAAGAATATGAACTTATTATAATAATCATCACCATCATCTTTATCTTGAATGTGTTTTTGCAAAGACTATTACTTAGTTCTTATGAAGCGTTAACCTAGCCACAAACTGCAACAACTTTCTTATGCAGGCAATAACACCTTACAAGTTATCTTACAAAATAATCCCTGTATTTTCTTGGTAATATAAAAATAAATGGATAGTACAGTATTAAGCAACAGAATACAAGAAATCCCAACTGTTCTTATTTGTTGCTGTACTTGTATATACAAATACACATTAGCTCTCATCTCATACCACTTTTTAATATGAGCTGCAAAATGTTCTTGTTCTTAGTCATTCTACTTCCAGTCATTCCTCTTCTCTCTTACCATTTTAAACAGATGGGTAAAAATGATATTAAACAAATGAAATAATTCTTCTGTTTTGTTAAAAATGAGCAGAGCAGTTCAAAAACAGTTTATCTTCTTGTCTTCCATAGGAAGGGAATACATTATGCACAGGTGGGAATTGTTTTAAATGATGTTGGTTAGGCTGGCAATTGCTATGGTCAAAGTTACAGAACTTGCCAAACTGTTCTCATTAGGCACTGTGCATGGAAACACTCTCTCCAAGACTCAACATCTGAAATACCTGTAAAGACTGAAGGGATATGCTTATATATTGTTTTAAGTGTCAAACAATGTTTATGCAATGCTAATGTAAACTGAGTAGCTTTTATCATGATTTTTATCATAATATACTGATGATTTTTATCATGATATGCTTTTATATACTTGAAAAGCATTACGTCCTGACTTGATCTGCTATTAACAAGGATAAAAAAAAAAAAAAAAAAAAAAAAAAAAAAAAAAAAAAAAAAAAAAAAAAAAAAAAAAAAAAAAAAAAAAAAAAAAAAAAAAAAAAAAGCTGGCATTCAAAACAGCTGGCATTCAAAACAGAGCAAAAACTCTGCAAAAATCTCTGCACTGAAGTATTTCCGAGATCTGCCTGAGAAGCTTGAACACCAGGGAATGCAAAGTAGAAATATAGAGATCAAAAGGAATTGACAATGAAAATGCACAGAAACACATTTTAAACATATTGACTCATTTTATTTACTTGATGATTATGTCTTGGTAACTTTCTTTTATTCATTCAATATGAAAGCTAGTACTTAGCTTTAAAATTCTACATAAAACACAGAAAGAAGGTAACTTAACACATTGGTGTCCTGCATATTTTTGAAGGTCCTCATTTATTCATTTTTCATATTTGCTTTTTAAATGGTATTGTCGCTAACAGTTCAGTAAAGGAAATCCTGAAGCTCAATACTGTCCAAATATCATTGGTAAAAAGAGGAAGAATCAAATTGTCTTAATCTATGTCAGCCAATTACTGAAGAAATTTGAAGCCAGATATTAACTCACCTGCCAAAAGGAACAGTAAAACAATTGGAATTATTTTCATCTATTGAGTAAAACTGACAAACACATCTTTAATATATATCTATGCACAGGGATAGATGCCTTCTATTGTGGCACAGGGATAGATGCCTTATATTGTGATAAAAACCTCGTTAAGGTAAGTGAAATAAGTCCCACTGACTTTGGTCAGTTTGAAATTGTACTTTGATGAAAAGAAATGATCACAAAGACAAATTAAACTGATCTTATACTTTGTATACCTTCTTTGTATCCTCCAGTAAAATTGATACACATGCTTATGCTAACTGCCTCTATTCCTCTGTTATCTATTAACTCTTAGTTTCATATTTCACATCATCATGAAGTCTGTGGAATGATTTTTCTACCTTTGTCTTTTTTTTATTCTCCTATTATTCATATAAATAAGAAAAAAAAAAGTGTTGACTGCTTACAGAAAAGAGAAGGGAGTTGCAATCAGTCTGAATTTTTTTTTCACTTATTCTGGTAGATACAAACGCATACCACTCAAAATGAATTTTTCTATAGCATTCCTATGTGATTCAGAAGAGGATTTGATTTGTTTCAAAACCCAGACCCTAAAGTCTGGATTCTGTATGAACTAGCTTCCTATCTTACTCAATAGTCACCTAGCTGATCCTATAAAGGGTGCTCAGTTTATCCTACAAGTTAATACATAGATGTGACAGTGGACAAGCTCCAATAAAGGCTACAATCAGCTGTGCTTGTCTGGGAGCTCTGTGCATTGTCTGAACCTCAACACCTGATGCCATTTGAGATGACTCCTCAGATCTGAGACATCTGCGCAGAATCCTGTGCTTGCAGCTGAACCGATGTATATAGGAGACCCATATCTTTCTAGAGCCACAGATGAGACAGCACATATGGATTGCACAGACACACACATAGAGGCAGCCAAACTGGGCTGAGATCTCCACTGGCTGAAACAGCAGTTTGGACATTAGCTCACATGTAAGCCCCAAAGTAGAAAACTAAAATTCATCTTTTAATATCCTACTGCAAGTTTTAAGAACATGCCTCATTTTCATTAGAAGAAACAAGGAATGCAAAGAAAGTAGAGTCTGCAGTGAGGGCTTGTTCTAGTTGCCTAAATAGTGTTTAATACCATTTTAGATGCCATTTAGCTGCCTGCTTAGAAGGGTACTGGCATCCTGCAGGACCTGTGTCACATCTGCCAGCTTCATGTGCATGTTTTGCATTGAAAATAGTACTAGATAACTATGTTTAGACAAGTGTATTAAACCCTAGATGCACACAATTATCACTGACTAAAGAACCTTTCATTTAAAAGCTTGGAACAGCTTGGAGCAGCTTGGAGCAATACAAAGAAAAAAAGAGGAAAAAAAAAAAAGTTAAACTGATTCTTGTATCAGATGGTTTAAAATAATAAAGTGCAAAAAAAATATTAAAATCTTCTAGAAAAGTGATTATTTTTAAAACTCTACATTCAGTCCTTTTCACGGAATTTTGCCAATGCTTCAGATGAAATTTATTGAAGTCGGCAATGTTAGCAAAATAATGAGGTTATAGTAATCTCTTTAGAATGACATGAATAGGAAGTTTATGATCCTTTACATTTTTTATTATTACTTTTTCATAGATAATAACAATAAAGTGGATGATCTAAAATTCTGTTACAATCCATGGTTGCAGTATGCTATTACCATGAGCACAAATTGTAAATGAAAGAATAAATCATACTGCACATGGATAATCAATAGATTTTACAATGGAGTCTAAACAATAAGAAACCTTCAAGATTGAATTATATTGCTGATGCTCCAGCAACTCACAGATGAATGAGTACAATAATCTATTGCATGATTTATTGACCATCAGTGCTGTTCTAAACAGCATATGATAATATTGGCCAATTGTGCTTGTAACCCCACATCATGCTGTTTACTGGTCAATTTAAGATTTTACACAAAATCTAATTTGCTAATAAGGTTTATTCTACTGGCATCTTTGTGGCTAATTACTACCAAAACTATTTCAGAGATTTGTTTTCCACTTAGAGAAAATGACAGGCAGCAAAGCAGACCTATGATTTGTTGGGATATTGCACAGCTCCTGTAAACAGGTTACAATGGCAATCTATGTCATTTACAACACTTTCAGAGACTTCAATGACAAAGTTTTGTTGGTTCAATACCGTGAGCATATCATAGTGACATTAACAGTGAGTTTCTATATTTTACAATGCTGTAGGACCTAACATCACCAATCTTAAATAATTCAACAGCATAAAATAAGTTGTGAAGCTCCAGTTGGAATAAGTTGGCAGGTTTCAATCAGTATATATACAAAAGACATTTTAAATACAACATAGATGAGTCAGACAGCTTTTTTTATTGTTTTTAAATGGCCACATGATTTTTAACTTCTTTTGTTGTTGTTGTTGTTAATTTGCATGCACACAAATGAGATTTGCATGGCAAGAAATACCATAATCCTAGGGATATCCTTTGCAGCATTGCTGTGGATAAGATTTATCATTGATGACATGTCAACATTATTTTTTCTTTAGCTGTACTTAAAATTATGATTTGCACACTCCTAAGTCAAAAATCAGACCTATCAATGGATTAACTGATCTTTTTCTAAAGAACAGTAATCTATTTCTTTGTATTTTTGCTAAGAAGTATCAAAATATAAATTTAGAAAAAAATAAATATGAGCACTTCTTTATTTTATTACATGTTGCATTAACTCAGCTGATTCTTCATATCAGTCATTGTTCATGGAAGTTTGTAATATAGTTTATCTTTCTAACACATTTCTAATTAATCTTAGAGAATTAATTTGAAATAAATTTCTATGGAATCATAGTGTTATAAAATTGGCAGCATTTTCAGAAATTTACCCTTCCTTCCCACAGATAAATGTGCTTTAGAAGTTGTCTGAGAAGATGTATGGTGTAATTAACTTATTAACTATTATTAACTTTTGAAACATTTATACTACTTAACAGAAAGACAGTCTAATATATTAAAATTACAGTATCACTTGGTGCAAAGTCTTATAATTTAATAGCAATACAATAGCCTGTATTATGTATAATGAATGAATTCACAATTAGTCAGGCTAAGATATTTAGTAGATTACAGCCAGACATCTTAAAATCCCTCCTGGGACAAAGAATATATTTTATAGGAACACATCACACTCCACAGTGGATCCAGAAATGACTAGTCAGAATTACCAAAGGTATTAACCTAAGAAACAACAAAGAAATGACTAGATGCAATAAAAAATGTAAATCCTAAATAATACTAGGAATTAATTCTGCTTTGAAAAATACTACAGAACTCTACTGTAAAGGCTGGCCTTTACTTGTTGCTAGTTGTTGTTACTATTCAATGATCTAATCTATTTTCCACTTGCTTATGGAGAGTCCAAATAATCCTAAACCATCAAACTCTCTCCTAAAGATTTATAGTTCAATTAAGTGTCTCTTGCATATGTAGTCAAGGGGCATTTTAAAGTACAAGTGTCAGGTCAAGTTTACAGCCTAGAAAACAAAAGTAATTAAGTAATTCCAAAATTGCAAAAAATGCTAGAATAAATACATCTATTCAGGCTTATCTCTTTGCTTAAAATATATACAATATAGAAATATGTACAGGTTGGAAATTTGGAATACACAAAGTATTGGAAATATGGAAATTAATAATAATCAGGTGATCTGGGCTATAGGAATTAGTGTCACTGTAATTAGGCTAAAATAAACTTGCACTTTGATTAGGTTGTTAAACGTTAATCACACAAACAGTAAATACTCTTGAATCCATATGATCCATATGTAAGGGGTGTTCCTTTTTACCCATACTGAAATTGAATAAACTCCTAACTCCTTTCTTTTTTTTTTCTTTTTTTTAATGTTATAGCTTTTATTTACAAATTTAATATACTACATAATCTAAAAATAGCTTTGACAAAGTGTTTCCCCTATTAACTGCTTTCACTGTTCTGAATGTGACTATCACTCTTTTTCAGATATTACAGTGAGATTTACATGTCCTAATTCAGACTTTTGCAAGTTAAAAATCTAAATCAGGGCTGATCATCTGCATCCTAGCAGAAGGCAAGACATAAATTTTCCTCAGAAGATGTCCCTGCTCCTCTATTCACAATATAAGGAGAGTTTTAGGATATCTGTCTCAAGCTTACGTATAAATAGGAATGAATAGAATCAATAATCATATTTTTTCACTCTCATTCCATAATCTACTTACTATTATTACTAATGGTTAATCTTTTCTTAGCAACCTGGACAGAGATAGCTATTTCACAATGCAGAATTTTGTTTCCCAAAGAAACAAATCTATTTTCTCTATTTCGTCTCCATCTTCCTATTAATACATTCAACAACAGACCCACTACTGCAGTAGGATTCTTTCATAATAAGAGAACCTAACCTTGTCTGTCTGTGTTGATACACTTAGAGCTCTACCAAAAACATTTTTTGTCCTTTTGGATTCTGCTCAGCTTCTCTCTGATTTCACATTTCTCTCCTTACTACATAGGAAAATCTTTTGTGAGCAGAAGGTTTCTAAATTCCATATATATCACAGAATGAAATATGATTAGAGTAGCAAACAGTACACAGCAGGCAATCATGCATTAAACCTCTTTTTTTGTGTGTGCGCTACTGCTGATAATGAGCTTATACTTGCATGTTTGCATTTCACCAAATAGGAAGAGAAATTGAAACTTCAACATCAACTGCCCAAAACTGGGCAGTGCACCTATCAGCTAAATACCATGCCTGTACACTTTACATTATTTTATCATGAAAAAGCACCCCAGGCAATTTTTAACTCTGACTCTGAAAATTAAATATGGTTTTTGGAAAAATCTCAGTACAGAAATATAGCTCTTAGGAAAATGACAATATTTATCATCATCTTACTATATTTACTAACACAGATAAAAATAACAAAGTGTTTTTAAAATACCTAGTCAATTCATAAAGTAAATATGGTAACAAAGTTTAAAATGTTAGTTTAGCTTTCTTTAAAAATTCCATAAAGTTGTTTGAAAATCTTTAGACACAAAATGTTGTGTATCATTTACAAAAGATAGCTAGATTGATAATGATTTATGATAGCTATTTTTACACATTTGCCATAACAACTAGAGAAAGTAGATTATCTTATATGTATTTGTAGGACATTCTTTGAAGAGGGAAGCTACAATGTAAGGCAAGATGATGTAGAGATAGGAAGGCCGTAAAATGAAAGAATTAGTAGAGTAAAATTCATCTCACACAACTTCAGACATCGTTATGTGATTTAGTCACCTGAAGTTCCCTTTAAGTGAAGGGAGAGAAATGAGCACTTCTGAGGTGTGATTCATCTGTCTGACTTTAGATGTCTACTTTGGTTGAGAGGAATTGTTCTCTGGAAATGTCTATTCCTCTCCCTTAACTATAAACTGATGTTAGAATGAATAGCTCAGATGTAGACATCTACATTCAGTTCGGGTGAATCGCTGAGAATTTTATAAGGAATAGGTACTAAGAAAAAGTGTCATCAGACACAATATGATACTGTGATTTGTATGAATAAAGAGCCAAGTTCATCATTTATGCAAACCTTCCTTCCTTCTGCATGGTTGAGAACATGTTTTTCTTACAATGAAAAATAGAATATGCTGGTATCTAGAGGATTGTAGGAGCATTATGACTTTACATGGTAGCCTTTTAAAAAGTAATTATTAGAGAATCACAGCAGAGTCACACAGGAAAAAAAAGAATAAGTTTAGGAAGATTACCATAAAGCTATGATCATTAGCGTCGGATGAAGATTGTCCTTTATGGTTGAAAACTTAGAGTCTGATTTTTTATCATTTGTCCCCATTTTATGCTCAAGTTCAGTCAAATGGTTTTTGTTTTTTACAGGTACATGCAAAATGATAATCAAGTTCTATCAGATGCAGCCTTATGGATTGATATTTATCTCACATCAAACAAGTAAATATATTCATTTTGTAACACTGAAAATTTATTTTGACAGCCTTCCTTTTAAGTATGAATTCCTGCATTTGAAAGGCTGAGGAACTCCACAAGATGATGCTAGCAACAGTCACATTAGCCAATCAAAGAATTCTGAGCAGTTTTTTTACTTAAGATACGAGTGGATGTCGTGGATATCAAAGATCCTCCAGAAGAGTTTGCTAAGAGATTAAGGCATTTATTACTGTTCATGTCACTTCATATTTATTGAGGGAAAAAGAAAGTGAGAAAGTAATTCATTGTTTAAAGCTTTCATATCTTCCCTACAAACTTTAAGGACAAAGAATTCTAATTCTGTATCTGTATTACAGTAACATGTTGACATTTGTCTTATGTTTCTATTTAACTACTGGGCCTATGGAAAAATAATCATGTGCCCTTCTGCATAGCTCTGGTTATAGACATTATTATGAGTGATATGTGCAAAATTCTGCTTAATGCAGATGATGGCAAAAACATTTTGCTTTATGCCATATATTTTAGTATCTGCTTTACAGGATGCTGTAAATAGTAAGCAATGCATTGGAAGTATGTGCTTTCAAGTTTCAGACAGATTAATAAATGTATTATTTCTAACTTGACAAGATAGAAACTCTGAGGAGGTGGATAATCAGGAAGACAAATACGCCCTTTCAAAATTACAAGAGAAAAACAGCATCTGAAGGAAAAAAAAATCTCTAAACTGGTTAGAAAAAAAAAAAAATAAAAAGTGTTATTAAATAACTTCATCAGATTTAAGTGAAATTAATATTTCAGCACTAAGGAACTTTCAGGAAAAGGAAACTTTGTAGAAGGGCTATTTTTAACCTCATTTGAAAAAAAAAAAAAAAAAAGTGTGGCTGCTCTTCATGGTAATACCTTAGGAACAAATATTGATATGGATTTGAACAGTCCATTCTACTATAACTCTTGATTTTAACAAAACTTACTTCTACATTAACTCACAATCTGCTCCTTAGAAACTAAATAATACATTTTAAATGATCCATGGTTGCTAATAGCTTTGGCAGTGGCCTGTAGCCCCACTTGAAATTGATATACATTTTTCAGTGCAAAACACAGCCAAGACTAAAACTGGATTAATCCCATTCACTTGCATTCCTTTTGTTCCTTACTACTGACATTTTTCTATGTTTTTTTTTTGTACAGTTATTTAAGCCTGCAACACAAGCTCTTGAGGTGTAAAGTTCTGGGTATGGACTATAATACTATTTAAATAGAATACCTTTTGCCATGAAAAAAAAAAAAAAGGTAAAAACATACTACATAATGTTCTACTGCAGTGTTCCCACACATTATGTTAAAATAAGTGAGTATTCCTGCAGAGGTCAGAAGCATCTGATGGAGGGTGGGAAGAAGGGGTGGACTGAGACTTCACCTACTTCCAAGCATCCTCTAATGTGCATAAAATGGAATAGCAATGACCAAGGGAAAATGCCCAGCTGACTTTTCAGACCATCTCTTTAGCGTCATGGCACCAGACAGCAAGGAGTCAATATCTACATTTCTTCATGCAGTCCAGATATGTGACCAAGATGCATCATATTCTATGAAAAATTTGGAAGGCCTTCACTTTAGTAGAATCCTTTTTAGTTGAAATTTCATGAGATTTTCTCATGAATTATCATCTCATATTTGGCAAAATGCTTTTTAATGATTATTAAAGTTTAATTGGAGCTCATTTGAGGAACAAGAACAACAGATATTAATTTAAATGTAAATCAATTCTGTTTACCAAAGTATGAGTACTTATATATATGGATTTATGAAATTATTACATTGAGTTTGATATCTTAATGTTCCTTAACCTTCATCAAATTGTTTCCAAATATACAAAAGATAATATCTCTTTTTTTTTAAGAAAAAAGCTATATTTTTAATATTTAGAGAGATCATCAGTATAACAATACATTATCTAATTTTACTATACATATTTAATGGGGAAACTCAGACTTTCACCTTATGACTATTTGCAGATGCCCTGCTAAATCCTGGTTTCACAGCTCTTGCTGCAGTGGTCTCAACTTGTATATTCTCAAGGTATATCACATTTTTCAGGAAGCTAGAGCTAACAGCTGCTGGGAAGGTGTGCTTCCTCCAAACAATAACCTCAGTTATTCCTATACTGTAACACAATTTTGCTTTATCATGCTATTGGGCAGACTTGCATGACTCAAAATTGAGCTTTCTGGGGTTCCTGCCCACTTCTATCTGTGTACCCCAGATATGTAGCACTGGAAGAATGAAATTACATAGAAATTCAGGGTTAGAAGGGATTTGAGATATTCTCTACTTTATCCTTTAAACCCAGGGTAGTTTCAGCAACGTATGTGATTTCACATTTTAATGTTTGTCTAGCTTATTCCTGCACAATAGATATCGGATTAGAAATATTACAGATGCACGGTAATAGAGGGACCACTACTTCCAAGAAAATGGTTCCAGTGCTTCTTCATTCTCATAAGAAGGACAAATTATTTGTTTCTTCCTTCAATCTGGTACTTCAGATGACATCCTCCTCACCTGATTGCAGACATCTCCAAATGTCTGCATGCCCAAATACTAAACAAATGCCTACAACTCAGCTAATCAGTACAGAGGAATGAGGATGATTCACTTGACCTAGTTAAGATGTCCACATGGAATAAGATGAATCATGCTACTCTAATTATAGAGATGAAGAGAGTGATTACCTCAGAGAAGATATGTAGGGTAGGTGATGAATTCCAATCATGAAAATTACTAATATTTCCTTTCCCTCTTTTTTTTTTTTTTTAAATGAACATTTCCACTCCCTTCAATTGTAAGTAGGGTTCAATCTGCATGTATGTGGTCAAAGTTAATTTTAAGCACTCCCAAAGAGCACTCCTCATAGGCTCATAATAGTGACATAATGGTGACATTCAATAAATATATATTCTAGACTGCAGACATGCCAATACTAATGAAAACAGTGATTTTTACAAAAGGATGACAATGCCAAATCCAAAACCCACAAGGAAGAAGGAAGCAAATGATCAATGTCATCCTATCAAACAAGTATACAGGGTGCTGATACAGCTACTATCTCAGCTAAATATCATATTGTCCCTTTTCTTAACAGTAAAGGGTATTAGGATCTTTTAAGATATGATTCATCTGATCTATTTTAAATGATCTTATTTTAAAGAGATGAATCATGCCTAAAAAGTTTCTCTCTCACTTTGTTTAAAGGGAGATTATGGTGACTAGCTCAGCAACCTACTCTATTTATTTCAATCATAATTAGTTCTGCTATTTCACCTGTGGAACTTCATTAACATAGTTGCCTACAATGTATGTATTATTGACATGCAACATCTGTACCTGAATTTGCATTGTAGAATATGAGCTCAAACCTGTCTCCCTCAGAGACTTATATGTCCAGAGGCTATTCCCTTGTAATTTTAATGCTTTTAAAATGTTACATTCATCTAACTTCAACTGCATTCATGTAACATGTGTTAATACAAAACAAATTTATGATTATAAGACTCTTACAGAAAACATATATCTTGTATAGGAGCTGAACAATATACGTTAGAAAATTGGAACTGATGTTCCACCTCTTTATTATGTCTACCGTCTGTTTAATGTTGGTCAAATAGCTACGCAAAGAAGTGTGTGTGTCTCCTTCTATATATACATATTTTATATACACAGGATTGTTTACCTGAAATACTTGTATGACATTCCTTTACTAAAGGAAGTAATATTGAAAAAAAATGTAGTGAAGTATTTTTTTAACCTTTCATTTGTGTCTTTGTCAAACTATTTTGGTTCTCTGTTAGTAACTGAAAAATATCAAATTAAAAAAGGTGTAAGATATAATGGAGCCTATTTTTTGTCTTTGTAGATGGATGAATTTCCATGTCTTTTGACAACCTGGAGAGAATCTCATGCTTTCAACCCCTCCTCATACATAAAATTACTCTTCAAATGGAGTGTCTTTTTTTGCAATCTATCTTCTCTGCACTCTCATCCCTGAGAATGACTTTCTTTCAGAACACCACAAAAAACACATATATTAATTACATAATCTAAATGTCAATACATGAATGCAGTAATAAGAACAAGAAACAATTAACCAGAATCCTGAGAGGACCACACACTGAAAGTAGTTGCAAAAGATTCAGGTAGAATATCTTTCTTGAAAAAAAAAAAATGTATTTTCTGAGACACTGAAAAAAAGGCAAAGTATTTGTATAATTTGATTCACATGAACTATTTTCATTTAACAGAGTCATAAAGCTACCCAGTAATATTGGGTACAAGATCACTGAAGAAAATAGGTCTCGAGAAAGAATTGACCCCTGGAGCCACAATTGAAAGCTTACTCCCAGACTCTCTTTTTGTATTCTACTACCTCTTTCCCAGACAAACTGTGTGGTTCCAGTTAGGTCATTACAGAGACCACTCTTAACACAGAGCATGCATGAAACTGCACAATTTTTGTCTCTCTCCACAGTCTTCCACTATTGTTCCAGGGAACTATCCATTGCCTACATCCTTCTGACACACCTCTGGTATATAACACAAAATTTCAGCTTCATGGCATGAAGAACAAAATTTTGGTGGGTGTAGTGCATCCTTCATATTATTTCAGACTAAAACAAAGCATAACAAAGCATTAAAAAGTATTTTAAAAATATCAAGAGCAGACACAATGCCATGTCATAAGGACGTGGCCAGCCTGCTCTAGAAGGAGATAGCCAAAAGTGATGTGGACATGAGCCATTTCATTGGTCTATGGAATGATATTCCTTCCCTAGACTTCCGTAGTTAGCAGTGTCAATATAGTTAATATGTCCAGTTCTGATCAACTTTCCTTTTGTTATTTGGGTGAATGTGGGGTGATGCTCTGTACCCCTTTTACACCCTTCCTCTCACTTCTAACTTTTCTGCTTGTTTCCAGAGCCAGTGATGGGGTTTCTGTCTCAGCTGTCATTGCTGATGCAGGACTTTACTTGGGGAGATTTGGAGAGGAGAGGATCTGCATCCAGAATCTGTCATTTGACTAGGGGTCAAGTTCTTCTTTTACCTGATGTCTTTCTGCATGGTTTGTTTCAGCTGTATAAATTAATTGACTTTCTGTAGAGCATGAGCAATAATCACTGGTTGTTTAGGAACCATAGGAAAAAACACTATTGCAAGAATCATCATGGATCGATTGGAAAAAATGGACTTAGAAAACGATCATCTACAGGGAGAAAAGATGACACTCATAACTACTTTCTTTTTCTTCGAAAAATGCACCGTAGCATAAACCATTCCACTGAGCAGACACAGGTCTGTGAACACTCGTATTATAGTCATGTGTCTTTAAAGATGGCACATACAAAAGAGGACCCAGAGGAATAATGAAAAAAAAAAGGTTTAAAAAAATACAGAAAACAACATTTTTTTTTTCTCTTCCACATAGATGTGGAAGTTCTCTGTTTCTTGGCTTTACTGGTTTTATCTTTTCTAAATTTACAACCAATAACAACACAATACAAAAATGGCAATGTTCTGACTTCAATGAGACTTTTAACTGTTGGTGCAGTATGTTGCATTTCATGCATCATTGATAATCTGCTGTTACAATCCACTTAAATCTATAGTCTCCATTTTTTAAAAAAAAAAAGTCTTGCTTTTAAATTTCTGCTGGATGGCCTAGTTAATATAAATATGCAAGACAAGACTGTAAATTGAATTTGTTGTTACTAATGTTTTGACTTTGAGGGAAAAAAATAAAGTGGATTGTATTTTTGTTTGTTTTCTTTAAAATGATTATTTATTGTATTATAATAATGAGATCAATTCTGCAAGAGCCATCATTTCATATAACTTCGGCCATTTAAAAATTAAATGCTTAGTCTACCCTAGCTATTTGGATAATCAGTGGGTTCCGATGGCCACCTACTCATGTTTTATCTGTGAAGAAAATTTAGGTTCACTGATTAAAAAATGCTTTAGCTGTGCAAGTTGTAGTTTCCATTCAGAGAGACACCTTCAAAGGAAAATTTGAAGGTCAAAGGAAAATAACTTCAGTGACTGTGTTGCTTGACGTAGTTATCCAAAGTGATAGAGCACTCATTTCCAATTCCAAAGGTAAAGTGGCAGATCATTGTTATTTCAATTTATTTTTTTCTTAAAGAAAATTGTACTATAACAATTTTCTCCAATCATCCCATAGTAATAGGTGACTGGAATACAAGCACCTCACTGGCAACAGTCTGTACAATGCTCACTTTATTTAAGCTACTTTTTCCAGTAATCAATCATTTTCATTGTATTCCAATATGAAATGACTTTCTAAACTACGCTTTGATTCTAAAAAAATGCACTCCAAATTAACTATTCTGAGAAGGCCTTACTTTTGGGTCCTGCCGTGCAACCTTATTACATCTGCTCACATCCTAAATCTCTGTGGGACACAATCCAGCCATGTAGAAACTTCCTATCCCAGAAAACAAACTTCAATACTTCAATTCATGTCCCTGACAATGCCCACGATCAAAACATCTGGGAGATCAAGACATGAGAGTAGGCAGTCACTTGATTATTAAATAATAACACTTGAATTTTTCAAGAATGCTTGTATGCTGAGAGAGTTGTCAATACAGACTTCTAAGGAGTGTCCTAGCATCTTGAGGGTAAAAGAAAGGCTTTTTTTTTTTTTTTTTTTTTTTTTTTTTTTTTTTTTTTTTTTTTTTTTTTTTTTTTTTTTTTTTTTTTTTTTTTTTTTTTTTTTTTTTTTTTTTTTTTGTTAACTGATGCTATCTGCTCAGTCTTCTGACTTTGCAAGACTGCAAATTTTACTAACACTTTGGCCAGCAGCTTTTAATTTCCTTGCAAAATGTAGAAAAACAGTGCCTAATTCTTCAAAATATTTCCTTTTCTGATCATAGCTTGCTTGAGTGAACTTCTTTTATGTAAAGGCCAATATAGATATTCTGACAGTTAGCTATGTTGCTTCATTGGCAACAGGCACAGTGTAATGTATTGTTAATGTTCAAGTGTGGCCAAGGTTGTGGCATCCATTTATCTCACAGCTGGTCTCCTGCACAGTGTGCTACAGGATAGATAACCTGGTTCCAATAGCATGCCACAGATAATGGTCTTCATCCAGAGGAAAAATTACCCAGTAACAGTTTCTCAGTTCATTTGGAGAAAAATGTTGCAAGCCACACTTGGGTTAGGTCATCTATTTTTGCTTCATCACGTAGTCATTTTCTGATTCTCGATCTAATAGGCCATGGAGAAGAATGAACTTGGAAATCTCATGCTATTCACACTGATAAGAAAATCATTATTTATGCTGCTGGTCTTGCTCTTTCTTTATGATTTGCAGCAGTCTGATCCTTGAAATACAGAGGAAATTTATTTTTGCTGTATGTTGTTGGAAGCCAGGGATTATTTGCTCCTCAATTTTCTGCCCAAGAACAAAAAATTGATGATAGGATGGTAACTGAAAAGATCGGGGATCAAATGCTGAAAAGAAAAACTACCGCATTTTCAAATAATGTGTTTAAGTATGGTTTCTTAAAGGAAGACCAATTTTTTTGAATTAATAGTGAACGCAGGGTTGTTCTTATAGTTAGCAGGCAGGAAATAAATCTATTTCAGAGAGTAGAATTTGAAAAGTTTCCAAAGCTGTTACAGTTTCAGTCTGAATTTTCATACTAAATTAGCCAAAAATAGCAAAAATAGTCAAAAATGTAAGAAATGTTTTCAGTTGGCTCATGGCAATGGATTCATGTACATGTATCTCCTACATTTTGCACAGTGTTAAAGATTTCTGCAATCTTTACAATGAGATTCTGAGTTCTGTAGGGGCTCCAAGAAAAGCCAGAGTTGCTAGAGTATTAAGCTTAATCCTTCATACTCCTTGAACATCCATGATGTCCAGTATCTGGGATGGGAACCTAAATTTATATGCCATCAAAACTGGGCACGAAAAAAAAATCAAACTTGTTAGAAATAAGGTGTTTCTACGTATTTTTAGAAGTAGACTTTCTGAGTACTTTCAGAAATTTAGAAACTGCAGCACCTACAGAGTTAGCTGCCAGCTAAATGTGAGTTTTTCAGGTTACAGTCCTGGATGTATACAATCAAATTTTGTTTAGCTTTTGATATTGACAATCAAAGATAAGCTTGCGAATGAATCATCCAAAATACTGGCATCACATAAAAGTACTTATCAGATGTATGTATTACCCCTATTCATGTGCTTGTATCAGGAATGTTTGTCAGTTTACAGGTTAATACAGAATAAA
The DNA here is from genome assembly GCA_013398315.1 of Nothoprocta pentlandii. Lineage (NCBI taxonomy): Eukaryota > Metazoa > Chordata > Aves > Tinamiformes > Tinamidae > Nothoprocta > Nothoprocta pentlandii. The sequence goes on from VZSG01000905.1 coordinate 233,018, forward strand.
AGCCTCACCAGACTGGCACATATCACACTGAAATTTGTGCATCAGATATTAATATGGGAAAATCACCTCAATACAGGGAGGTGGATTTTTGGCTGCCATGTTTGGAATTTATATGCTTCTCTGGATATAGTATCTTGAACCCAAGTTTCAGAAATGATTTACAGACTTAGAGGTCTTACATTCACTGAATGTCAAGTACTAAAGTCTGAAGTTAAATCAGAACAGAAACTGCTTTTGAAATTCTTTTTTTTTTTCTTACTATAGGATAGTCAACAATAAACATCAGTAACTTGTCATCAGTTACACCACAGGGAGTGATTAAATGGTACTTTGAAGTGTGTATTTTACTGAGTTAACAAGTTAGATTGTTTAAATTCTTAAAAGCTATCCAGTATAAGACTGAACTACTAGACCCTTAGTTGTGTTAACAGAAATTAACAGTAAAACAATATAGATCCTTTGTCAAAAAAAAAAGGATCTATAACAAAACAATGAAGCTTCTGGATCATGTAAAACAATTTTTTTTTAACAAGGTGAAGTTTTACTGCATGTTTCAAATGATTTTAAATACTAGGAATAATATCAGATGCCACTAAAAGACAGTGGCATTCATATCACATGCTCTTGTGAGTGTTGTATTGAATCTGTTTAGAAGTTTGGCTAAATAAACAAGTTATAGTGGAAAGTTAATTTCTGAGATAAGAGATTTCAATATACGATATGCTATTTAACAATGAGCACTGGGGGCCATACAGAACCAGATGAAGATATGCAAATAAAAGTAAAGAATTAAATATTTTTACACAATAATCTGTAGGGTAGTTTGGATATATATATTCCCAGTATGAATAATACTGGGAATTGCAAAGTCTTAAGTTCCAAATGGATTGGATGACTGGTTGTAAAGACTTGGACAAGACTTCTATTCCTACTCCTCTGTAATGCTGGGATGAGGTATATACTTGCACAAGAAGGATACTGTGAGGATTATTTATTATTTGATGGCCATGCTTCATATATTAAATACTGTAAACATTCCAGCTACTACTGAGGCCATTAAGTCCATTGGAAACATCACTGATATTGCAACTTTGTTTTTGTATCACAACAAAGGTAAACATTCTTTCATAAGTTATTAATAAGTTTGTTATTATTGATTGATTACTCTAGTAACTTCTACAATAACGATTGTAAGATGTAGATGTAAAATGGGAACCTACAAGAGAAATCACACAGGTAACTCAAAACTGAAACTAAATAAATAACATCTGGGAAAAGAACATAGTGAACATACGGACTATCCAACAGTTTCTTTGGATAGGCTGATTATAATTTGATACACACACACACAAAAAAAAAAAAAAAAAAAAAAAAAAAAAAAAAAAAAAAAAAAAAAAAAAAAAAAAAAAAAAAAAAAAAAAAAAAGCAAGAAGAAGTACCTAAGCTTTAGGAAAGAAGAAAGCAAAAGATTCAGGCCAATGTCCACGCACTTCTTAGAATGTTAAAATGAGAAGAACAATAAAATAAACACAATAAATACAAGGAAAAAAAAGAGAGAGAGAGAGAGAGAGAGAGAGAGAGAGAGAGAGAGACTTCAGGTAATTCAGAAATAACAAGTAAAATCACATGGGAGAACATTAAACAAAGAACTCCTTTAAAGAAAATATATTCATAATGTGACTGTAAATTACCTAAGAGAAGAGCTGGAAGCTGTGTGAGAACAGCTTTGTAAAAACAGAGGAGTCCTAAATTATTTCATACACAAGAAGAACATATATGGAAAATGAATACTAATACCATAACTAAGAAGAAAAATGAAGAACAAAATAACAGAAATACTAGTAACATATAAAGGCAATATCAGAAAAAGGAAGGCACAAAATGTGAAATAATGAGCAATATAAAATAATGTAAGATAAAAAAAAAACATTAAGTACAATTTACAAGATGTTGATCCACTACTCAACAGGGAAACAAGCGATCAAGGGATAGCACCAACAAAATTCTAAATGTTTAATGTGTTTTCTGCTTCAGTCTTCACTAAAAAGGGTAGATGCAATCAGGCAGATAATGCAATTAGCATGAGCAACAAAGCAGTAAAAACTTAAAACAGAAAAAAAGAAACATGTTAGAGAATACAATTGCAAGGCAGTCATTTAACATCAGCCAGGCTTGTTGCAGTTCAGATAGTCCTAGAGAATTTGCTGAAGCAATTTCAGAAGCTCTTTGAAAGCTCATGGATGACGAATGAGATTACGGAAGACAGGGGAAAAAAAAATCAAACAAATTACCTATCTATCCCTAAAATGGGAACTAAAAACATCTGGAAAATTTACTAGTCAGGCTGTCATTGTGCCTCAGGGGCTGGGGCTCCCCGAGGGCTGATGGCCAAGCAGGGGGTTGTCATTGTGGTGCTGGACCCAGCACTGCTGCAGCTTAGCGGAGCAGTAGCTGATGATCACAGGCTGGAGTCATCCTTGGAACTCTGACACTAGCACTCATTATCAGAAAAATACTGCCATATCGTATCAAATAAATGGTAACCTCCAGCAAAAGACACGAGCCTAAACAAATCTTTAAGAAAAAAAATAGTGTTAGTTTTTATTAGCATGTGTGTGAAAGAGAGAACTAGTATAACAAGATGGGTAGAGGCTGAAGATCTCTTATATAAAGTTTAAGCATCTTATATGGTATTGTAAGAATATTGTAACATTCTCAAAAAGATGGTTTAAATTTACTCACTCTTATATATGAAATTAGTTGGAAAAAAAAGAAGAATATATTGATTTGAGATCCCTGAGGATCTACAGTGGACCATAAAAATAATGAGATAAAATCGGTGTGCTTATGAAAACTGAAGGTGTTGCTGAGCCAAAGAGAGCTGTAGAGCTGTCTTATTGACATAACTAGAATTCAAAATGACCTCAGTGTATTGGATACATATTCAGTAAAAGCAGAATGAAATCCAAGAAACAGAAATAACATATATTACAGTTAGGCAAAACTAATCAATGGGACAAATACAAGCTCTACAGTCTGCTTGAAAAAAAATACACCTGGGGGCTTTACTGGATACCAAGTTCAGTATAGGTTTGCCATGTAGGAAAGGCAAAGAGTGAACAGTGGTCTATAAAAAAGGGCTACAGACTATGAAATATGTGAATTATGCTTCTGACATAGCGGCTTAAAAAGTCTCTGGCTGGAATATTATATTTCATTTTGAGCACTAGAACTGAAAAAGAGAGGTGGGTTATCTGGAAAAATAGACGGCAGAGCAATAAAAATAATCAGAGATGATGATGTAAGCATGACTTGCCATGAAAAATGTAAGTAAATGGATTGTTGAATACAGTCTAAAACTGTGGAAAGAGATAATAAAAGGTGACTGCAGAGTGAAATAGAATAAACTATTCTTCATGTCCACTGTGGATAGGACAAGTAATAACAAGCTTTAACTGTGACAAGGGAGATTAATTCAGACATAAAAATACGCTTATTAGAACTGATATATAAGCTCTAGAAACAGACTGCTTTATGAGGCTGCAGAGTATCAATCAGTAGGGATTTTAATAAACAACTTAAAGAAAAGCTGTCAATTTTTGTCTGTTTTGTTCTGTTGTCACTGAAATTCTGATAAAAAGTCTGCCATGAAAGCATTGCTCAGTTTTGCTTCTTGGACTGTTCAGTTTTCTGACTTCCTGAGTTTGTTGACATGCTTGATGCCTCATGCCCAGTCAGTTGGAAAATCTGGCCATGCATAAGACTAACTAGACACGGGAAATTTGTGAGGAAATACTGAATGCTGGTCACATTGTCAAGAGAGATAAGAAGCTGAGTTTGGTAGATGAGCTATCCAACAACCCAGCAAATACAGACAAGAGTCTAACTAAGTTCAATAGACTTGGATAGCCAGGGTATCTGACAAACAAAAAAAAGGATCATTAAGCATGGAGGATCATAAGATGAGGAGGAGTTTGAAAGTTCACTATTGAACAAGGAAAAAAATTAGTCATAAAGTACAAAAGTTGAAGTTCCTGCAAACTTTAGTATACTAGCCAAAAATGAGACAGGAAAAGAGGCAAATGGGTGAAGGACAAACTGTTTTGTCTCAATCGACATGTTCTTGTGGATGTATTAATTGCATTGGATCAGTACTTTTCATTAAAACTGCTCTCGCTCCCCAATATTGGAAACAAAATTTCTGCAATAGGAATAAATCTCAAAAACACTATGTCTGCTGTTCCTTTTCTTTCAAAGAAAAACTAACATGGTACAAAATATTTCTCTGAGAGATATTCCACATGAACTCATATAAAACTTGTGCTAGCTT
>VZSG01000905.1:237576-263404 GCA_013398315.1 Nothoprocta pentlandii
CTTTTCTTTTCTTTTCTTTTCTTTTCTTTTCTTTTCCTGTATGACAGGAGTCTCAGGTCAATGTAAGTTATACTTGACGAAAGAAAGAAATTTAGAAACTGAACGCTAATGATGGATACTTTATGTATTGAGGGTTCAAAAGAAGTGGAATGAGGTTTGGGACAAAACACAATTGGAAGCTTGATGTGTTTAAGTCTGGGCAGATATCTGGTAAATCAAGAATCTTAGGTATGATAGCATTTGGACTAAGTTGAGAGAAACAAAGGTTTAATAATAATAAAGGTTTTGGGGCTTACATATAGAAAGACCTATGATTCAGAAACAGAGGATAAAGAGTCCTCAAGGATTTGGAGGTAATAACTGTCATGCTATTTCAGTTCTGAACAGAAAAATTACAGGATGGGAAAAGCTCTGGGTCAAGAGAAGAAAGTGTTTTAAAACCTGAACTTTAGTAAAAGGACAGTCCATAAACAAGTACTGCGCCTCCACTGATTGGTACACAGCATCCTTTCACCTCCTTTCCATATTCCTTTTCCTTTCTCTGTCTCTTTCTCTTTCTTTTTCTCCTTCTCTTTCTCTTTCTCTTTTCATTCTTATGTATTTTTTTTCATTTTTCTTTTATTATTTACATTTTAATAAGAATATAGTAGCTTTACCTGACAAAGGGCTCTGAATTCCACTCTGTCAGGGATGCCTAAATGTCAAGAGCTGCAATGCTGAGTTATATTTATGAGGAATATTTATCTCCTCTAAGTTTAAGTACCTATGGTATAAACATCAGGATTTGAGCAAGCTCTCTAGTCTCTCTTTATAAAGAGAAATATAAATTCCTGCGTGATTTCTCTCCACTGAATTGTGCAACCAAAATGGAGTAGATCAGCCACACCTACAGGTATCCAATTCTCTCACCAACTGTATGAATGATTGGCTCAAATGTAAACACCTTTACCAAAAACATCTATGTAGTTTAATGAGATTAATCCCAGTCCTCTGTGCTACAAAATCATCTTTAAAAATTGTACTCATGTATTAGTAATGAATCCATTTGCCAAAAGAAAGTATTCCTGCTAAAATTAAGTAGGTATATTTATGGCAAACACGAGTTAGCCATAAGAATTAAACACCACTAGAACCGTTGGATCATTATGGTTGGAAAAAACCTTGAAGATCGTTGAGTCCAACTAGGCATCTTCAAATAAATGATGAAGGATTACACTTTTTTTTCTTCATTTCAATAAATATATTATTATGCTCATATTTCTATATTCATAGAAACATAGAATCAAAGAATGCTTAAGGTTGGAAGGGACCTCCAGAGGTCATCTAGTCCTACCCCCCTGCACACACAGGGTTACCAGGAGCACGTGGCACAGGGATGCATCCAAGCGGGTTTTAAAGATCTCCAAAGAAGGAGACTCCACAACCTCTCTGGGCAGCCTGTTCCAGAGCTCTGTCACCTTCACTGTCAAAAAGTGTTTGCTTGAGTTCCTGTGGAACTTTTGGTGTTTCAATTTGAAGCCATTTCCTCTAGTCCTATCACTGTCCACCATTGAAAAGAGGCCGGTCCCCTCCTCCTCACTGCCTCCCTTGAGGTATTTATACACACTGATCAGGTCCCCCCTTCAGCCTTCTCTTCTCCAGGCTGAGGAGGCCCAGCTCTCTCAGCCTTTGCTCATAGGCAGATGTTCCAGGCCCCTGATCATCCTCGTAGCCCTGCGCTGGACTCTCTCCAGCAGTTCCACATCCCTCTTGTACTGGGGAGCCCAGAACTGGACACAGTACTCCAGATGTGGTCTTACCAGGGCTGTGTATAGGGGGACGATCACCTCTCTCGACCTGATGGAGATGCTCTTCTTAATGCACCCCAGGATCCCGTTGGCCTTCTTGGCCACCAGGGCACACTGCTGCCTCATGGTCATCTTGTCATCCAGCACAATGCCAAGGTCCCTCTCTGTATTTTTTTTTTACTATACATTTTCTACTTATTGCTTACCTTATACTTTAAAAATCCAAGACAACAACTTTCATGCGCTCTGCCAATCGCACTTCTAAGTACAATTGTACTTGCTTCTAATTGTACTTGGAAGTACAATTTTGTAAAGCCAAGATTTTTCCCTTCAAAATTCTCTGGAGAACAGGCATAAAGCATAGTTGCTGTTTTTACATAACATTTGTAACATCATATGGGATTTTTCTCATATTGAAAAATCCTTTGTTCACTTCTGTGCAAAGCAGAAATTTCACACATTAAAATCATTTTCATGTTCAGAAAAGATACAGAGAAAATGTATAGTATAGGATTTATGCCACTGGCATGTCCTTGATCCACATTATTACTGGAAATATGTCTTCACTCTATGAGTCATGTAAGAAGATTCTTTTACCTTTAAATTCGTATATCATAGCAGTTTCAGCAATGTCATGCTTATTCATCTTCTTGCATGACTTGCTGAAGAGCCCAGGGCAGCTTGATAGATAGCAACTACAAAAATATATACATTCACTTTCTTCGTACTTAGCTGCAGCAGGTAAAATGAATTTATCAGATGAAAACTAATTTATACTCCGGCCATATAGGATTATTTTGAAGAAATGGTTTGTTATAAGAATCTTTTGAATGACAAGAAATTTTCTAAACTTCTTGAAGACTTGTTCACAAGGAAGGCATTGTTTTAACATACTTGAAAATAGATGGCCAAGTTAATACAGAAGGCAAGTAGTGAGGTGTCTGATCTCATTTTGCTAGAAAACACAACAGATGAAGAATTCTATTTCATACAATGTGATTTTGTTATTTTATACCCTTCCTTTCCTCATAAGAAGTAGTTTTGTAAGCCTAACTTCTACAAAATCTGGAAATATTACTGTACATAAACTCAGTGGAAACACATTTTGTAACACTTCATTAACTAAACTAAACATTATCACTGTGATGAGCACATTAACCTTTTTGAAGTATACCTAAGAATATATTTTTATAAATCTCATTTTTTTTGTTCACATTTTCAAAAGCAGTTTCAGGTTTCAAACAGTCTAGAAAAGTAAGATACTAGAAAAAAAACTAAAAATGTATTCAAATATTTCAGAGAACTGGAAAAAAAAATGTATCTTTGTATATATGCTCGTTATGCCGACTGTCATTTCCATGTTATAAATATTATCCTTTTATGAACGGCTTCCCTATGCATAATGTATTTTTCTTAATGAGAATTCTATTAGCTTGCAATGCTATTGCTCTGAATAATTCTCTTTCACCTCTAGTTAACAGATGAAGCTAACATTTCTAGCTCTTAGGTTTTTATGGGGGTAGGTTTAGATGGTGTCTCCTTTTGCACTTTCTAGTTTAATTACCTTCTTGATTTCTCTCATTTGTTCAAATCTCTATCTTGATTTAATTAAATAAAATTCTTTCTATCAGAATATAGCACCATACAACAGATCTTCTTTATTCACAAAATCAATGGCTTGCACACTGTAGATGGACAGTTCTCCTGCTAAAGAGAGAACCTGACCCCTTTGCAGTCTCAGATCTATAAAACAGAGAAAATTAGGTACAAAAATCAGTGGGTCAATCTAGTACCTTTCTATCTACACTGTTCCTGTTCCATATTATTTATGGTGCATAAGTACTTCAAATCTCTACTCACAGTGTGATCTGGTTATTTTAAAATCTATACGAACCAATTATTTTAAATGGCCAGTATCTGTAGGTGCAAGATAGCAAAATTGTGAGCATTTTGTGTGCACTTCTCAAGAATGTTAAAAATCAATGTCATTCCTTCAACAAATTCAAATTATACCACTCACAGTGGGATAAATATAAACAAGTATATACATCTTCACTGTAGACCTCTGTATCAGAGTTACTAATTCTAGATTTTCCTTAAAGAAGCTAAATCTAAAGAAGCTCAAATGGAGCATATGGATAATGTGCCTTATTTTCCCCATTGAATACAGAAGGACCTGGTACTGGTAACATAAAGACTAGATGTGTTTAAATTATGTGAAATGTACTTAAATATTAGATTAAGTTTCTGAGCATTATTTTTCCTATGACTTGCTCTAAGGTAAGCTTTCTTCTTAACCCTCAAACACCTGCACTTTACTACCTCCATATGTTGGAAAGTTTGTAAAACACTTGGAGATGAAATGTGCTACTGTACACAAAGTTCTACAAGCCTATCTTGAATTTTCTGAAATTGAAATACATTCTACTTTCCAAGGTTTGTTACATGTAGAATAAAATGACTCTAAAGGAAACTCATCTAAAATATGAATAAATTACATACTAGAAGATACTGATACATTTAAATGTGGGTGTAACGCAAAGCCCTAAATGCAATTTGTTACAAAAAAAAAAAAAAAAGGAAACAAATTCATTCAAATGTTAAGCTTCACTAAGTTATATGATTCTGCCAGATGTTTCTCTTTACATGAATTTTATTACGCCACAACGGGCAATTTGTTTTAATGAGAATATTTTTTCAGAATAATATTTATTCTGGAAAGCGATACTTTTCTAGCTTCACATTCTTAATGAGAACAATTTCCTTTGATTCATTGGTGTCTCCATTCTTTTGTTGACTCAGCTGAAACACCCTGTATGCACACTGCAAGAGTGGGAAAGCAGGAAAATCCTGATTATGGGCCTGATCCTGAGCATACTCGAGCAATACTTCAGCGTAGTTAATTTCATGAATGTATTGCAAGATTAGGAGCTTAAAAGATGAAAAAATATTTAACTCTAAGTATAGGTTCAGATGCTTTGCCTCTGCATGACAGTATAATTCTGAAGTTCACTGCATAGCTATGTTTCTTATAGAAAAATGCTTAATTACCCAACCTTTATTGTTTTGAATGTAGACTACTGCATCACCTTTAGCTTTATAATTATTTAGGCTATATTGCTGTTGAAACTTTTTTTCTTTAGCATCACATCACTTAGATAATGCTTCAGATTTAGAATTTGAACTCTCTTGGACAGAGAGCTGGGTCAAAACTGAAATATAAACAAATAAATACAAGATGCTCTATTAGGTCCACCCACACCTTCCTGGAATTACTTGTGTTCTTTCAAGATCAAGATTATAGTAATATAACATACAGGCTGAAAACCTGAAATTTACAAGAAATTACTGAAGGAAGAAAAAGCACTTTATTGTGCTTTAGCTTGCAGGTTTTGGGGTTTTTTTTTACATTATTTTCTAGTTACTTAGGCCAACACAGTTTTGTCAGAGAAGAATTAAGTGGGTGTTAGATCTAAAGAGATTGAGAAGTTTGAGCAAGTAAAAGTTGAATTTATCTTTGAGTACAAAAAAGAGTCTCTTGAACTTCTGTATTTTTTAATATGTTTTATGAATTTTCTCTCATACACTGAAGTCCTGCATGATTTACACAGCACATGTAGTATGCATAAACTCAATAGTTCTTCACTCCTTGAATGAACAAGGAAAATAAAAATATTTTGCTGCTTACAGTGACCTCTAAAAGTAAAGCTGATAGTTATAAAATTATATATAGAATATAAATATATTATATTTTAATGTGTAAAAAAACCCTCTTATTTTGTAACTTTTTGCAACTTGATTTCTGAAGGTTTGTGTTCTAATGCTGATTTTAAAGTTACGGCAAAACTACACTTCCTACCAAATCTGATCCATAAAAATCTTTTTGAAATTGAAATTTAGCAAAGTCATAAATAGAAATAAAGATTATACATGAAGAAAACTGCATTTTGAATTCCAGTAACGTGCAGCAAATACATCAGAAATACTTATAGTAAGTTTATAATAATAAGTTTATAATAATAAGCTTTATAATAAGTTTAATACTATTATAATAATGTAAATTAGTTTACATTTGTTAACATGAATACACTACACTTTATAAAAAAGAATATGAATTTCAAGCTGTGATTCAAAAATAATTGAACAGGCACAATTTGAAAAACATATATTTTTGACTTCTGTTACATCAATTTATATTATTTTCAATCTTCAAGATTAAACATAGTTCATCTTTCTCACTCAAAATTGTTATCTTTGGTAGTTTTCTCACAATTAAGTAAATCTTATTTTATTCAATTACAATAGCACTTATTCATTCCAATTAGAAGAAAAATCTTACCATGTTAAGCAATATTAACTATACATTAGATACTTTTCATTGCCTAAATATTGTATGCTATACAATCTAAATATATAAAACAATACTATGCTTCTCTATAACTCCTCATTGAAGTCAATGGCACCTAACTATAGAATTTGTGTGTTGTAAATGGAGTTCATGGACTTTAAGCAAAGTAAACAATTCATAATTCATTAAAGTTAATTTTCTTTGCTTATTGGCCCCCTTGGAAACTGCTGTTAATAGTAAATACAATATAGCATGTGTGTGGTATAGATGCTATGTGTATATACAAAAACAGAATGCACAGTGAATGATGGAAAAGGAAATAACATAGATGATCTTCTGAAATGATTCCTAGGGCATCCTTTTTTTTCCTCTACTTGAAAACTCTAAGACATCTAGACCAACAGCTGATCTAAACTGCATACTTCCTACTCATTGTAATAAATTAATACCATAGTATAGGGAAAAAAATTAACATAGCATGTTTAGATTTGTACTAGCACTCTATAGCAGCCAGAATGCTAGTTGTAGAACATCTGCATTAACTTTACCTCAGAGTGGTATCCCAATATGCCTTTTCTCAAAGAATACTAAGTTTTATATATTATTATCTACAGGAAAATCAGTTTCTAGAAGCAATTTCCAGTATGAAAAGCAAATGATATATATTTTCTAAATTTACTTCATTGTGCTTCATTGATATATATTTATCTAATTTAAGGCTACTTCATTGTGCTTTTTTTAACAGCAAATTATCACAGTTAAAAAAATGTTTTTAAATACATTAAGTATAAAGTCTATTCTATTTTAACTTATTTTGCTTGTTCTCTGATTTCATTTTTAAATCAACTGGAATGCATATCTGACCAGCAAGTAAAACTCAGAAATAACTACAGATATAGCAAACTGATAGTAATTAAGAGAGATATCAAGAACTAACTGCCTGAAGGTTTTTCAGTCATTAAGTACATACTTATAATAGTCTAAGTACTAAGTAAATCACGCTGTACTTTAAAGTGAGGTAAGTCTATAATACTGCTAGCTTCATTAATATGTGCACTTGCTGTTTATTATAAGAGAATTTTCCACAAAAATAAACAAAGAAGGAAGTAACTGGATAAGCCCAATTTCTGCTTTCATCTTTGCTGTTCAAAAACAAAATTGAAAAAAAAGGAAAATACTATTACTGATATGGGAGGACTGACCCTGAAGTGACTGGCTAGTTACTGTGGTTAGCATTTTCCCTTGTGTGTCATAAGTTTGGCTGTCAGCTAGAAAACTAGCAGTACATTCTTCTAAAACTTGGCACTGTAAGGCCTTCTGGAAATTTCAGACAGACATTTGAATTTATAACACTGATTTCCGGTATATTTGATATTCCTGGAAACATTCCTCAATATTAATGAAGTCTGCAAAGAGATGTCCTTTAACAGAATTTTCTAGAAAAGTCCTTTAACATAATTTTCTAGAAAAGTAGTGTCCATTTAAATGTCTTTAAAGATCAAGGAAAATAATATAGAAAGGAATATAAGTTCAAGTTCTTTAAAACACTGAGGAGTTTATGTTGAAGGAAAGTTTATGCCAATTGCAATAAAACTATTCTGCTTTCCAGATTTCTGACCTTTGCTGTGTTTTAAAATTTCCTCTTTTTTAAAAAATTTTTCCAAAATATTTTTTAGTCCCACTCCATTACTTCTATCCTAACATACTCTGATCTTAAATATTATTATATGTCAGATAAAACTTGTCCTAAACATAAACTCATTTCTCTCATCCACTGCTCCTTCTTATTACATGAGTAGCTTATTTATTATCTCCTATTAACACTTATGATTCTGACTGATTTCAATGGCATTGGGAAATTTTTTGAAGAAAAGATACATAGAAAAGATACATATACACACTTACGTACACAAAAACAGGGAAAGAAAAAAATATAGATATACATATATATCATATATGTAAATGCAAGAGAGATGCAATATATAGAGAGATGCAATATAGAGAGAGAAACAAGTATGCAAAACAAACTAGTATTGAAAACAACTTCTTTGATGGAGTACAGGGTGAGAGATGTTTTCTGGTTATTCGGTTATGCATTGGTTAGAATTTTGAAGAGAAAGACTACAAATGGCATCTAAGAGTGAAAATGATCACATAATACCTAATCTCTCCTCTCCCTCTTAAGTTTATTGCTTTTTAAACACTGATAGGAATTTCATGAAGCATGATTTATTACTTATAATACTATACATCCAAATGTGCATAATTTTTTAATGAGATGCATACCACACTTCTAGTTTAGTATTTTTTTCTTCTCCATACAGTTTTGATTTAGACTGACAAGGCATAATTTATAAAGATCACTTCCCCTCTATCCACTCCTCTTTTTGAAGTGACCTTAGCATTTTTTTGGTCTTACTTGCTTTAAATCCAAATATTTATTCCTCCCATTTGCTAATGGACAGATCACACTCCCGGCTAACTCAGTGAGTAAAGCAGGGTAAAGAGTTCTCCTGATCACCATATCTAACTGCAGCCATTTGACTCTGAGCCACCAATTCCTCATCATCTGCCCCGGGTGCAACTTAGAACAGCTGAAATAATGTGGAATAGGAAGCAAACCACAGGAGAATGGTTTAAGGATAAAAGGAACAGAAAGGCCAAACTGTGGATCTCAACCTTCTAATTAGGTACCTACCTTTGGTCTGACTGCATCTGAGATTCAGATGAGTCCCAGTGCAACACCCCACTCCTGTAGTCTCATGAATCTGTCTCTCTCATTTTTTTTTTTACAAGATTGATTTTTTAAAAAATCACTTAGGCGTTTGGCCATTTAGAGTCATTAATGATTAATTTAATCTACCTTCTCATTTATTAATAAGATTACATGCTCTTAAGTCCTTCATTTCCCTTGATATTGTTGCAAAAATCTTTTTATTGACCCTAATGCTTTGACTGACATTTACTCTCATGTTTCTCTATATTTACTTTCTCCCTGAATATTACATGATCCTATATCCACATTGCCACACTGCTTTGCTCACCTTCCTTTAGTAAACAATAAAATACTACTTCATCCCTGCAATTACAAATATGCTACAAAGAAAAGAAGGAAAGAAAGAAAAAGAGAGACTTTGAAGGAAAAGATCTGCAGGGGTATTGGGAAGAGCAGAACTGTTTAACTGTGTTCCTACTTGGGTAGCCCACACAAGAGCTGTAAGCCAAAGGAAGCATCAGTAAAACCAGGATACACAGTTGGCCTGATCCAGGCATTATTATTAGCCAGAAGAGCACATCTGGCTAACTGCAGAACCAGTTGGGAGTAACTTCATTGCATCTCAAAAAATGCGGTTTTAGAGAATGAGTATTGAGGCTACCTGGTCCATTCAGAGCATTCATATTTGGTGTTATGTAAGGGGATGAAAGATTAAGGGGATGGAGTGTTGCCAGCAGGTCAAGGGAGGTGATTCTGCCCCTCTACTCAGCTCTGGTGAGGCCGCACCTGCAGTACTGTGTGCTGTGTGCAGTTCTGGGCTCCCCAGTATAAGAGGGATGTGGAGCTTCTTGAGAGGGTCCAGAGAAGAGCAACCAGGATGATTAAGGGAATAGAACATCTCTCGTACGAAGAGAGGCTGAGTGAGCTGGGCCTGTTTTCTCTGGAGAAGAGAAGGCTCAGAGGGGATATGATTAATATGTATAAGTTAAGGAAGGGAGAATGCAGGGAGGAAGGGGACAGGCTGTTTTCACTGGTAGCCAGAGATAGGACGAGGGGTAATGGCCACAAGCTAGAGCACAGGAAGTTCCGTCTGCAGGTGCGGAGGAACTTCTTTACTGTGAGGGTGACAGAGCATTGGAACAGGCTGCCCAGGGGGGTTGTGGAGTCTCCTTCTCTGGAGGTCTTCAAAACCGGCCTGGATGCCACCCTGTGCCATATGCTGTAGGTGTGCCTGCTTGAGCAGGAAGGTTGGACTAGATGATCTCTAGAGGTCCCTTCCAACCTTAAATATTCTGTGATTCTGTGATTCTCTGATTACATTATAATTATTAAACTGTTCCATAAAATCTGCACCAACCTCCATTATCCACCCAGCAAGGTGATTGCTGACCTACCTGCAGCCTGGGTAGCAAACAGCAGACGTGGGAAAAGAGTGGATAGAAGTGATAGAAAGGCTTATGTTCATTGAGCTTGTTTTGTTTGGGGCAGGGGGGAAGGGAGAGGTTAGAAATTTTACAGAACTAAGCTGAGCTGAGACATACACAACTGAATCAAGGAAAGATGTTTCCAGTTCTGCAGTTTGATTTCTGTTTCATTTATGCTTCATTCTTCAAGCATGCCATCAATGAACAGGCAGCATCTTTTAACACATGAAATGTGAAATCATAGTGATTTTGAAAACCTCACAGGTATGATAAACTAGAAAAATGATAAAAGTAACATTAAATTCACGCAGATTTCAGCTCTGCAGGTTTAAAAGTATGCTGCCTCTAGGAATTAAGATAAAATTTCCATAGTAGTTCTTTGAAGTGAATTCTAGACTATTTTGGGTACTGAACTCACATTTTCATGTCAGATTACTGTTTTTTTCTTCCTAAAGAATATTTTTTTTCCAAGACATTCTCACAAAAGGTTGCTTTCACACAAATAAGACAGTAAAACTACTATTTTCTTCTTCTTTTTTTCTTTTGTTTTTTTTTTTTTTAAAGACCTCAGCATTGAACTTTAAGAGCTAAGGAGCTAAGAAGCAAAAAACACTTTAATGAAAGTACTACTCTTGGTTTAGTTTTGTTTTGAAATTATATACATACACAAATACACATATATAGATTATGGAAGTACATTCATATTAATTTCATTCAATATATTCACATTATCTTCAATTTAAGCTGTTTTAAACTTCAATTTAAACAGGATCTTTATGCCATCTCTTAGTGCATTATGAGACCTCATGGTCCCTGAATGCCCTTACCTGGGACACCAAAGGATAATTCTGCCATGCAAATTGTAAATCTTGGGGAAAAAAGAAAAAAGAGCAAAAAAGATTGTAACATTTTATGTGTAGAAACGGGGGCAGGAAATGTATTCACATGCTGTATTCACATACAGCTTCTGAGTCACAGCTCTTCTAAAATATAATGGTACTAGAAACATGACTATTATAACAACATTGCAAAAAAACACAAGCCATCTTTCAACTAGGCAGGCCTGATATGAAAGGGCAGGGAGAGACATTTTGGTGCTGCATGCAATCTTGGCCTGAAAGCTGGACTTGAAACTTGACTGTCAGAAGATCGACAAGTAAACTCATAACAAAAAAACAATTGCTAACCTAAGAATTGACAAAAAAAAAAAAAAAAAGGTAAACAAATACCAAACAAACTAAAACAGTAACAAAAAATAACAGCCATCCTATGTTAATTCAATATTTCAGGACTACCTGATGATGTTCCATGCTTCCAATGATCCCATAGCTTCCATGGATGTTCTACAAGATCAGCTGTTCCTTCAAAAGTAAGTTTTCTGAGTATTTTCATCCTAGCTATAGTTAGTATTGTAAAAAAGATAACTAAATAAAAGAGATAAAAAAAGAGATAGAGATATTTATTTCTTTGCTCTCAGAGCCTATCTATCAAGTAAATATTAATAGCAGTATACCAGATTTATGTTCCTGAGTTTCATTCTTAAACAAATTTGGGAATGGTGATTTTCACATTTCACATCACTCAACTTCTGTGAGTGATGAGAATACCTAAATATGCATTATTATTTTGTTGATACTTCTTGACATTCAGGAGAAATGTCAGAGGTCCTGCTCTACTCAGATAGATTCACTTGTAGAGTCCATAGTGCTCTGGGGCTGCAGTGCCTTGTAGGCAAGCAGGCAGGGACAGGACAACTCATTGCATCTTGTGTCCTCTTGGTGGACACAGCTTTAAAGCTTCAAAGCTTTAATTTTTTTTTTTTTCCCATGTGAGCATTAAGCATTCATTTTTGACGATACTATGTCTCACTTCTCTTCAGAGACTTTTATTTTGTACATTTTATTTAAATTTTTCACCAAAAGCATATGGTAGCTTTAGTAGAAAGATATAGACAGTAAGGGAAATAACTTCACACAACATTTTTTCCCATCAATAAGCAGACTGCTATCATAAGAAGATATGAAAACAGTTTAATATAGCTGCATTGCAGAAGGATAGGAAGGAATTACAGCTAAGAAATGTGTATAGTTGTACAAAAGCAATGTTAACACGATAAAAAAAAAAAGAGATAAGAGTACATATGCAATTAAGAATTTTAAATTAGTTCTGCATCTGGGGAGCATAAATTATCCGTGTTCTTCCAGTTTTCCCTCGAAAAACAAAATAGGGATACTCTTTTTAGAGAGATGCAAGGCTTCACTGTTTATCCTGTGACTGCAAGCAAGCTTATGCTCTTTTCACTCTGCCTTCCAGTCCCAATATCATAAAGATTTATCATAGAGATTTGCTCCTACTGCTGGCAACGCCTGCGTCAAACTATCAGGATTGAACACCACAACCGCACTCAATGTTCCTGTGCATAGAGGAACATAGCCATAGCCATTCTACACAGCCACAGCCACAGATAAGCAGACATATTTTAGGGTCATGGACCATACTAAAGTAAGGCACAACACCTATTTGTGTTTCTTTTTCTGACTGGTTGGGCCCTAATGGTGTTGATGAGGCACAAACAAGAGCTTATGTGGTGAGAAGTCAGCACCACAGTCAGGACCCAAGGTGTTCAGCAGCGCTGACTGATGTCTCAGTTTAGCTATGGAAAATAGCACAGCCTTTACTGATGCTACAGTTTCTGGGGGCTGTTTGATGTTTCTCTGGCTTGGACCATGCTAGAATGTTTTTCATTATACATAATGGGAGAATTTGTTAAGTCCTCCTGAATTCTCTAAGGAAGTCCTCTTAGCCTAATAATGCAATTTACCAAGCAAGTGCTGACTCTTCATTTCCTATTATTGACAGGTCAGCAACAGATCTTCTTCTCAGAAAATAGTAGGATATCCGAGAAGCTGCACACGCTCCGTACTGATCTGTTGGAGCACAGAAGCTGTCAAAAGCTGCAAGCATCGCAAATTGCCAGCAGTGCTCCTGCTATTGAATAGCTAGGACAGTTTGCCTGCACCTAGTATGCACAGTTATGTAGAAATGCAGTCACCAGAGGACCTCCTGAACTTGGGGCACCTGAAGGAAAATCCTACTGGCTAGATATCACAGAGGTTTCTAGAATTTTTATGATTATGGTATGTATCTGAAATAAAAGTGGAATTTGTATTAACTGTATTTAAATACAGTTTAAGTACTTTCATATACTACCTAAATTTTTCCAAAATAGATTTTTATTGTGATATACTAACTCAAAGAAACTCAAAAGTTCTATCATGATGCAAGTGTTGCCTCAAATCAATGCCTGAATCCCCTGCAGAAAGAAGTTTCTGTGTACCAATATAGATCATTTCATACCTGTATGCCTAAAGGAGACTCAAAGAAATTAGGAGCTATTCTGTTAAGATATTGAGCCTAATTAATACCCCAATTAACTACAAGAAATTCAATTATGAGTTAGTTTGGTTTCTAGAGTTTGCAGAATTTTAGAAGAAATATATGCTTAACTTTATCAAGATAGAATATAACAATGTTCTAAATTTAAAGAAAAATGCCAAGATCTACCCATGGGAGCAGAAAAACTGTGATTAAATGAAAAGAAAATACAAATTCTTATTATTTTCCATTCTCCATTACTCTTTTATAATGAAAATTCATTTTCAGTATATGACATTATTAGTAGCATATGAGGAATGATATGACAAGAACAAAGACGTGAAAAGATAAAGATAATGTATTTCAAGATTGTATATCTCAATTAGGGATGATGAAAATTTTCAAATTAAAAACACATTGAGTTTAAAAAATGCAAGAAATAGTATAAAATATGCTTAGCAATCTGAATGTATAAACATGTATAAACATGTATAAAAAAAGTCATGATTCACTTCAACTTTGAATAACTATTTAATTTTGAATAACTATTTGTTGCATTTCTCAGGGAAAGTTTTAAATTCCAATTGAAGAAAACACTCTCGTATATCAATATCCCTATATCTAAACATTTCCTTTTAACAGTTTCCTATTTTCTGTAGGTAAAGCAAGTTAAAAATATCATTCTGCATCTTACAAAACCTTTCTACTAAACCTTTCAAAATATTCCAAAGGAAATAAATGCATTAGATGAACCTTGAATATTTGTCAAATCTGTACGCTTGCAAAAATGTGAAATCATAGGATAGCAATCTTTACTTCGTACAAAATAAGTCACATCTGAGTACTAAAAATCTTATGACAACAAAAATTTCTTTATTGTCACTGAACAAATTTAAGTCAGTTTTTGAAAACTGTCTTCATTTCTTTCATTGCTTTCTCCAAATACAGCTTCAGTTGCCAGCATCTGATATGCTGTAATAGTAAAATTTTGGCAGCTTAGGGAGCAGTCCCACCAGAGAGCTGACACTTGTAAAAAATAATCTGTCCCCGGGTTCTGAGAGTTCAGGACAGACTCTGAAGCCTTGGGCTTGGGAATCACAGTATTTCATACCTAACTGGTGACCTCTTGGGACTGGTAGGTTTCATGAACTGAGGTCTTTGTAGGTGAGATTGAGAAGAATTTCAGGTTTGTCAAGTTTCTGACAGATTCTACCAGTTATAGTTTTCTGTTCTCTGAATGACTGTTAAGAAACTGTTAATTTAAATGAGCGAAGTAAGAAATTACACTGAACTGCAATGATAATTGTACTGTATACTTTGGCAGAAATTTTTAGATTAGTGCTGTTAGCTATGGTACACCTCAGCTTGAAAATTGTAGAGAAAATGCCTTCAGAGACTACATATCTCTCATCTGAAACTCACTTTAGTTTTTAATTAAGACAGTTATATCAATAACTGTTAGTAGTTTTATCCTATAAGCAACATGGGCAAAAAAGAGTACAAAGTCTTCACAGAATCCAGGAGATAACCCCCACACCTAGGAAAGACTGTAATGCTCTGCAGACAACATGCTCAAGGATAATGTCAGAGCAAAGGCCAAAGCCAACTAGAAAACAGTGATGAAACAAAGGCCTGAAGAGCAGGATTTGAATTAATAAAGTCAGTCATGAAACGTCTGCATAGTTGCAAGTAACTGTGATCTAACAACGCCCCCAGTATAATGTATGTATGTATCAATTACGTTATTGAACCTTAGTTCAGCAAGTACAAATATATGACTAATATGCAAAAAAGTTAGAATGGACTTGCAGCCAAACACTTAAAAAACAGACCATGACTTAAATGAGTTTCAGAATCATCTCAGGATTTTGATGACATTTTTCCACATGTCAAAAAAATGACAGACTTGAACTTTTATTTCTGAAGAAAAGAATATTTTTGCATTAATCTGTATTTCTATTTCAGTCTCAGTGGGTAAAAGTCTGCTGTCTGGCAGGAGACAAGACTGGTCAGCACTGGGGGTTCCCCTCAAATGATAATCGCATACGAGCTCTGTTAGGATATAAAGAACAACTTCACAGTTCTGCAGGATGCTAATACCACCATTTTCACAGCAAATGATTTTCATTTTTTGTATTGGCATAATCACAAACCCTTATTGGAAATTCTCATAATTACTTATAGTGATATGATTTGTTTCTACTATTCACGGGTACTTAACAAAAGTTCTTGCCTATCCAAGGAATTCCATTCTCAATAGAAAGTCTCAACAACAAAAGAATAAAATAACCTGGTCTGACACAGTTCAGGGATTCTGCAATATTACAAGGATGTCTTTGCTGATTTACATGAAGCATGACAGGTATAATCCTTGCTTCGACAGGAAAGATTAGCAAAAATCCTACCACAAAGACATGAAAAATAACAAGCTATGCTGCTTTTACAACATCACTCTTTAATATGCATGCAACTATATTTCAAAGGAAGTAAATGACTCAATATTACTAGCAGGAAACTCTACTGCATTTCTTGCAATATAGCATCATCCTTTCACAATATGGTCTGTAGAACAGAATAATAACAATATATAATATGCAATGAAATGTAAGGAATGGACATTAGACTGAAATTTGGAAAAAAAAAAAAAAGATGGGTTTTCTTCTTCAATTCACCCACTGAGAATGTGTGGAATTTTAAGGAAATTACTGCTTTGTGTTTCTGCTTTCTTCTTTGTTTACATTGTGTACCTTTTATGATTGAAAATCTCCTTATTATTTGTCTGTACAAAACCAACAGCAAGAGAGTACGTGAAGTGACCTAATATCCTTTTTAGACCTTCATAATGAACCATGCCATTTATCTTCCAGCACTGCCTGGATCAAGTCTAGATACTCTTTTAGATGTTCCCTTAGTCATCCTAAAAGCTTTCTGGATAGCAAATTTTGATATTCACATATTCTAAGTCATAAGTGTCCTGAGCCAAGATCACAGTTAGCTATCGCTCTCCTAAATCCAAAGTAATCCAGTGATAATTCAAATAAAACTCCTCTTCTCCTTAAAAGGCTGAAAGAGCTTCAGAAGTTAACCATGGTCTTCACCACCACTCCTTACATCAACAGCAAGGAAAAACAAGATAGACATCATTTTGGATAATAGGCAAGTTGTTAGACCATTTTTCCAGAAGTAAGACAACTTAACAAATTATTAAATCCTTAATTTAACTTAATTAATAATTAGTTTGATAATAGTCTGAACACAGATTTTCCCTATCAAGTGAAAGACGTAACAGCTGATTCACACATGACATTGATTGAGAGAAATCTTCAATTTTTATTTTTACATTGGAAGTAAAGGCAGAAATGCAAGAAACATTGTAGAAAAGGAGAGTAAGACAAAGGAAATCTGACAATAGCTTTGTGGTGTGGACACTAAGGTCAAAAGGAGAAAACTGGAACTCCAGTTAAATTTTCTCCACAGACAGATATAAAACACTTGTGCACTCTATGGAAAGAAAGTAAGAAGGTGATGCACAGGCATAAATTAGGAACTTTCTTGCTTGTTCCACCCCCGGTTTTGTGATTTTTTTTCTGTTGCATTATATTTTGCAGGCTATTACTACAGTAATTTTCCATTCAAACTAGAATAAAGTAGTTAGCAGTAATATATATCTAAAATATTCGTTCTTTTTTTTGGCATTGGATTTAAATTTTGATATTAACATTTTCATTTCAAATCAAAGTTAATTGCATATTATTATAGAAGTTAATGATTGTTCATGATAAAAGATCAAATGAACTTAATAAATCAAACCCCAGTAAGTTAAAATTTACAACATGCTCAAAGCACATTTATAGCTGCTTACTTGCTGGGGTTTTGCTTTTGCTATTGCTTTTAGCATAAATGGAATAAAACAAATCATATGTAAATGTGAAATGGTATATTTAATTCAGATAAATAGAACAGAGCACCTAATATTTAAAGAATATTGCAAAATAATCAAACACAAAATCATGCAAAACAGTCTAAGAATATAATTATACAACATAACCTTCTCTTACAGCTTGTATATTGTTATGATAGTTCATGTTGTACACAATATATTGCTAAAAGCTAGGTAAGAAAGGTCAAAGTTAATCTTGGTGTTAAAAATTAAAATCTGCATATATAAAATCAAAGTTTCCCTTTACAGTATTTAATGTTCTTACTTCTAGTTTTCTCAGTTTGAACAACTGACTTAAAAGTGATTGAGAGACTAGGCAAAGTAAGCTCATTAACCCAGTCAGTGCAGAGAGTAGAATCACATTTTCAAGATCACTGATACTCTGATCTGAACGCTGTCTGTAAACTTCCTTTAACTATGTTCAGGTACTTTAGCTCTATTACCTTCCTTTCTTGCATTGTCTTACATTAGACTTTAGGATTGAGCCTAAAAAGATTCGAAGACAAAGTGATAAATCTACAATATCACCGGTGGCTTACTTTGACATCTATAATTTGTTTGGTAGTATTATTGTTTGTTTGACTAAAAAGAGGCTTAAAAGTAAACCAAGTCAAACAAATGTGCCCCAAACTATCAGCAAATGTAGCCCATCTCCATTTACCTTCTTAAGTTACAAATTAAATTGACTCTTTTGACATTACGATTAGTTGTGAAATTAGATAGAAATTAAAAACATAATTGAGATATTACTAAAAACGCTAAGTAAACAATACACAGAAATTATCTCTTCAGAAGTTCTCCTACTTTTTAGCAAAAGTTACTGTTTTTAATAGTATTTTAAATACCTGTCTTCTCTTGCTGAAATAGAACAGAAATTTCCCCCAATCAAGCATACATAACGCACACTGTGTATATTTCCCCAGAATCCACTTGACACATCTGCCACAAATTGGAGGGATAATGTCCCAGTGCTGTCCCATCTCTTTGAATTTTTCCGATTTCTGAACAAATGCTATGTAGGTCTACCCCTTGCCCATACCTTGCTATCTCCTGGTATTACTTGGAACTGAATCCTAGGTTTCCCTCTCCAAACAAAATGCTTACATTACAGTGAAATCAGATTTTCACTTATCTACACTGCATTTGGTCCCATGACATTTGTATGCCCGGCTGGGTAATAGCTCAGCTTCTTTGAGAAGTATGAAAAACACCCCTTTCAGTGCAAGTCAGGCAAGGGGGTCAGAGACCTCTTCTATGAGGTAAAGATAATAAACTGAAAATGTTTATACGCTTGACCTCATTCAACTTCTGGGCTTCTCAGATAAAAATCGGTAGAATTCATATGTCCCTACCTTGGGCGATAAAAAAGGACAGTAATAGCAGCGCTCTTAGTATTTCCCTAGAACAGTAATTGTTCTAGGGAAAAAGGCAGATGCCTTCCTTCCTTCCTGGGGACAGCCATTTATAAAGAAACAGACTAAATTTAAGCTAACAAATGATTTTCAAGCTAAATCAGAGGGTACCTGCAGAATCGGAAGTTCCATAATGTTGGAAAGTAGGCAGACTTAGCTGCTGCGTGAGATTTAAGATTTTGGGTGCTTAAGTCCCAGATAAACAAGGTTTTGGCAGACTGGAATACCCCTGAATCTTGTGGAGTGCTGTATTTTAGAGTCTTATTAGAAAGTTTTCTAGAAAACCCAGAAAATCCTGCTATCACAGAACTTCCTGTGCAGTTAATAGACTGTACCTTGCTCTACTGTTATTCAAGCATTTAATCTGTGTATTTAAACGAAGTAGGTATATTTGTACCTAAAATAAGGGATTTTTATGTGAGGAACTGAAAATTAGGCTTTCTGTGACTGTTTTGAGCTTTAGCATTGTAAATCTCATTTACTGCAGATCATGGGATGGGATATTAAGATATTTCATGACTTTTGTCACTAAACAGTTAAATACAACCAATTAGGGTCATTGGGAATCATTGCACTGAATATTGTGCAGGAAATGAAACTGTGCTTGAGCTCCTGAGCATGATACTGCTAAACATTTGTGAGATAACGTGTGTCTATCATACTTGTTTGCTGGTATTCAAAATTAAAGATATAAGGATAAGGCACACCTAGCAATCAAGAAATACCATTAATGAATACAGAGTGAAAACAATGCCAAAGTCAAACAAAAATTATTTAAAATGAAAAAGAACCTCTAAAGGTTATTGCTGGTAGGATAAGAATTATAATAGCTTAGTTTTGAC
The DNA here is from genome assembly GCA_013398315.1 of Nothoprocta pentlandii. Taxonomy (NCBI): domain Eukaryota; kingdom Metazoa; phylum Chordata; class Aves; order Tinamiformes; family Tinamidae; genus Nothoprocta; species Nothoprocta pentlandii. The sequence goes on from VZSG01000905.1 coordinate 257,421, forward strand.
AGGCAAAGCATAATTATGCAGATGTGTGTAATGTTTTATCTATTATATTACTCATATTTTATATTCTGCTGTCATTTTATTTCATTTCCTAATATAATTGACTCCTCTTAAACAATAGCTCCTGTCACTTTGTGTTTTCCTGAAACAGACCTAAAAATGAGACAAGAGTGACTCAGTTAAGAAGAGTCTGTTACATGAAGGTCAAACACCTTTTCACAGAGTCTGCACCAGAAGTGAATTTGCCTTTAGGACATTTTACATCCCAACTCATTCTACCCTGCAGCTATTCTTTATAGATAGTGACAGAGTATTAAGGAGAAAATGGACATGACAACAGAAACAAGTTTTACTGTTTTCTTTGTATTTGGCTTGTAGCCACTTGTATTCCTTATAATGATGACCTAGTTTGAACCTAGAACACAGGAAACAGAAGTAGTAGGCTTCTTAAGATGAAGTTCCCCTGAAATAAAAATAATTAAATAAATGTGTACTATTCTTTTGCAGAATAATAGGGGAAGCTGAAAGATGAAACAGTCTTACTTATTGTGAAATTAATGATCAAGAAAACAGTATAGAATGTGCAGTTTTATGATTCCATACATGTTATCTTTTTCTTTATTGCTATCATTAAAGTAGCAGAAAGTAGAAGGAAATAAAAGCACTTGAGGTAAGAAGTGTTATAAGAATGTGAAAAAGTACTAGACTTTTTGATTTTTTTCTTTAATTTATTTTATTAAACTAATTATTTCTGCACCATCTAAATCCTACTGAAATAACTTCCCACTGGTTGAAGCAAAACGCACTGCTGAGAGCAGTTGCTCCTTTGAAAGCTGCCTTGATGTTGAACACAGAGAGTATGCTGCAGAATTCAGGCAGATGTTTTCAGTTTCTAGGATTAATAAAACTTGATATTAATGTCTTCCAGTGGCATTAGTCATAAAACCGACATCTTTCAGATTCAACGGGGTTTGAGGTCAGCAGAAAGTGATACAAAACATTAGGCCTGTTGATCACAAACAAGTAAACCTCTGAGTTGGTCCCAGACTCTGAGAGTACACTATCTGTATTGTTGCCTACCCAATTATTTTACAGTGCAGCAAGTTGAAAGCCTTTTATCATCAAAGATATTTGCAGTGTATTTTATACAAGTTAAAAAATCTTACATTACATACTGATAAATGAAAACTGAGTGAACGCACTACTAAATAAGAATTATCATCGAAAACTTTTAAAAATATATATATGACTCTACCTAGAAGGGAAATTCTTTACATAGCTCATTCTAATGGAATCATGGCTTTTCTGTTACATTTAGCTTCAGGCAGGATACAGGAAATATAAATACTGGCACTATAAACTTTTATCATAAGAGCATTGTGAGCCAAATGATGATGAAGTATGATAGCTGCCACAGATAACTGTACATCAGTCTGAGTAACAAAGAAGGAAATTGTAGCTTGCTCTCATTATAAGGAATTTTTCATCAAATTCTTTCCATAGTAGAATTTATTGTTTGCTTCGTGATACATTTTCAGTATTTGGAAAATGGTAAAGGAGGATGAAGGGCAAAAAGAATGTGAGGGATGTTGTTTTACATGGTACTACTGTCTTTGGAAACTAAAAAACTGTCACTTACTGAAAGGATGGCCATGAATACTAACTATTACTCACATCAGCCAAGCGACCAGTCCTGAAAGGAGAGCAAAAAGCCCACAATATATGATCTCATTCACTGGTTTTGTAGATTTTTTTTCTTTGATTTTATGGTAGAAAATGGAGATGTTTATATTTCTTTAGTTACTAGGACATTGATTCATCCCCTTTGGGGGACCTTCTAGGTCTGTCTAACTTTGTGAGTATGTAATTCATGTGACTTCCTCTTCATTCTGCAAATTCATTTGCCATTTAATTGCAATCAGCGTCACTTGCTTATTCCAGAGAGATCTGCACAGAAGGTCTTTTCAGCATGTAGGCATCTGAACTATGCCTAAAATCCCTAGGGACTGAAAGATCCCTAGAACTTCCTTAACCCTAGAACATCTTAACCACTTACACCATCTGCAGCAGGATGTGTACTGTTATTAGGTACATTTTGCAAAACATTTGAGGACAGATACAGGATTGAGCTGCTAAGCAGGAAATCGAATCTTTTTTCACCCTGAACACTTAGAGAAACCTTGTATTTTGGTCAAAGAAACAATCTAAATTAGGCAGTTAGACTGTTTGCCATTACTATACATTAACTATATAAGAAATATACACAATTCTGCACAACAGACTGGATTATCCTGTCCTGAGTTTAAAATAGTGTAAACATGAGGTGAGACAATGCCTGGACAAGTACCTTAAATCACGCAACCTGTATTCCGACATACATTCTTTATGTGACCTTATTTTTTATTTTTCTTTTCCGTAAGGCTACTTTTTTAATTAAAACTTCTAGCTCTGTGCTAGTTGGCCTTACAGAACAGAAGGGATTCAAATTCCTTTTCTTATCTCAGGTGTGTGAATCAGAAGCTCAATAATTCAGTGCTAGCAGGAGAAGAACATTAGGCAAATACCACATCTTTTCCCAATACAGCTAAATACTACTTAAATAAGGTAAGAATAGAGATTTGAACATTAGGTTTTATTTTGTTTTATAAAAACACACCATATCTGTAAAAATTCTTGCTACACAGGTCAGAGAAGCCTTCTAAAATCTTGGGTTAACCCTTAACTTGTCTAAGAGTGGCATAGAGATGACAGAAGGCCAACAGTGAGAATTAAATTTGAAAATCACAGAATCACAGAATCACAGAATGGTTAAGGTTGGAAGGGACCTCTAGAGATCATCTAGTCCAATGCTCCTGCTCAAGCAAGGACTAATTTTTGCCAAGTAAAAAGCAATGTTATTTATATGTTTTGTACACATGCTTTCCAAGATAAGTTAGTTTTCTAAAGAATTGCACGAGCCAAGTTCCCAGCCAGAGCTTTGCTATAAATACCAGTATTTATAGCTACCAGATGAAGACAGAGTCCTTAATGTTTCTAAAGTCCATGATGATGCAGCAGAGGTCCCTTTAACGCCCAGAAGTACAAGAGCATGTAAATACAGTAAACTTTTTCCCTGACAGCAATTATCTTTGTCAGCAACTGACAGCAATTGATTTACTGTGATCCAACACTAATTATGCCTATAGGGAGTCACTGTTCTGATAAATTACTATTTACCATCTCATGTGGCTTCTAAATAACATGATCAGAGTTTTCCGAATAGCAGTGTCTCTTGGTGACATGCATGCGCTTTTTGCATCCTCATGCACTGGTGCCAAGGCATACAGAACAGATTAATTATGAATGTCCCTGAGCTATTTCACTATTTAAAGTCCTAGTTGGAACGGACATGGAAAAACATAAACAGAGGATCTGCAGTATGACAGAACAGGTAATAGTTTTGCCTTCTTGAAATATACTCATGAAGTGTCCAATGACTTAAGGTTATTGGCACATTTTACCTGTTTAGATGATAAAATGAACCTGCAGCAGTTTGAACAGTAAATTTCATATTTCTTTGCAGAAAGCAAAGAGGTTCTTACACTTGCAACTGGCATCACAGTTGAGTCCAATTTGAGTTCTTACTTAAGGGAAGATGGTTAGGAGCAAGCAGGTAAGTTGCATATAAAACATACTGTAATTCCTGCTTTCACAATCTGCAGTACAATGATCTGACCTTCAAAATGACAATCTACTGCTAAAAAATGGAGTATGGACTATTGAACAGTTTAGATCCTTTGACCTTGTACCATAAAATCCATAAATTACCAGGACAAACAACTTCTGTCTACACAGACAGTGTAGCTTCAGAAACAATGTACAGAAACTGAATGTTTCAGATGAAACTTGGGCACCATACTGGCAATTATTTTCAAATTGGTTGTCGGCAGACTCTCATCTATGTGAACTTTTGTTCGGGCAGATCAACCCACAGTGCCTCTGATCTTTAGTTAATGTAGTGCCAATTAAGAACACTGTGAAACGATACAAAGAATACTGCAAACAATATAATGAGCTATGAACCTCATGAAGATTCATATCTATACTTCCTGCAAAAGTGTACTTTTTGTAAGAATCCTTTAGAAAACTTCAATATCATTAGATAAGAAAAGATAAAATGGCATTGGTGCTAAGAACTTGAAACTTAATGTGGAAGCCAAAGGACCTGCAAATTTCTCCTCCGAAACTACTCACTCTCAGAATTTCTGACACATTTCAAGCTTGAACAGAGAAATTAGTTTTTAGCATATTAGATCAAATGAGATGGAATTTCATTTGTGGACTAAAAATTAAAGTGCTTTTGGAAAAGTCCATTCCTTTCTCATCTAAATCCTAAGCACTATCCTAACTCAAACAGTGCATTATCCAGCAGGTAAAGGTATATTTAAGTTATAAGAATCATCTAGAGTATGTGTGTTTTTTTGTTTGTTTGTTTGTTTGTTTTATGTTAAGCATGCTACATTGCCAACAAGCCAACCTGTCTCAGCTCTGTCAGCTCGGGTTAAAGAAATATGGTGACATGAATGTCATTTGAACACTCCAGGGTTTAATCTCACAGCTATTGCATACTGCCGATGTGTTTTTTGTATTTCCCCTTTTCACAGAGTAACAAAGAATCCTTTCACAGATTTTTATTAGAGATGCAATTAAAATAACACAGAAGAACAGATTTTGAACATGGGATTTTTTAGTAGAGAACATACTAATTCAATGTGAAGTCAGTGTTTACTTCTAATAAATTACTATTTTTCCAAGACACCTAGGTACATTCTTCTAATAAATAAAACATGGTATTCTTCAAAATATAAGGATAAATGGCACTCAGGAAGAAATTCATCAGCACTTAATGAAGCGTCTGGACTGCTTTAATGGATCTTCAGTATCAATGCCAGCATCATGTCCACATCCTGCCTGGGAAAATGTATGGAGCCCTAGTTTGAAAAGTGAGCTATTCTGGTCAACGATTTTCCTTCTGTTTGTTGTGACTGCCTTGACTAACAAAGAAATTTCTGTTCATGATACTAAACAAATTAATATCCCGACAGAAATCACTGGTTTGTCTACAAAACATTATTTTGAAAATCTAGGTCCCAAAAGCCTTGCAGAAGAAGATGACTATTGACTAATATCAAATACATTTATCATTGACGGTAGGAATCAGTTTTATATTTTAAGATTTATTTTTATTCTAACTTTTAATTGTCAATATCACCTTGCAAAGTAGTTTTCGGAGTGAATCTTATTCTTCAGCTACAAGCAGATGCATTGCAGATGGTGCATTTTGTATTTGCAGAAACTAGCTCGGACTAGCTCTAGAGGTCAGAAAGGACTTCAAGAAAGTTAGAAAGCATTTAGAAAAGAGCAACAAGATAAAATCAAATCCACAAGACATATTTTATGCTGCAGTGTTTAAGAAGCTCTGCCTAAATTAAGAAAGCTAAGAGAAAACCTGAGCATAAGGTTTTCATATTCCATATTTCTATAGGAATTTCCATATATTTGCACACTTCTTTGTACTCAAAGAGCGACTCCTATTCCTCCTGAATTCCTCAGATTTAATGAGTACACCCAGGTCAGGTGCAGGATGTGTGCAGAAAGTTGTCACATTAACTCATTAAAGAGTTAATTTACTCACTACCAGAACACTAAAAATTGTTTATTCGCCCCTGCCTTGTTACAGTATCCCACACACCTGTAAACTGAGGTGCAGTTTTCAGTAGAGAATATCGAAAAATATTTGCAGGCAAACATGTTCTGGATACCTGCTCTGACATGCACACATAAGATATGCCTGGCAGTAAAGTAGCAATATAACAAGATCAAGTGAACAGATACTATTTCTAGGCTACTGTAGACTAGAAGAAAGTTTCTCCTCCCCTCCCTTTCCTTTCCTTTCCTTCCCCTCCCCTCCCCTCCCTTCCCTTCCCTTCCCCTTCCCTTCCCTTCCC
>VZSG01000906.1:22084-64087 GCA_013398315.1 Nothoprocta pentlandii
CCTCCCCCAGCCACCATGTGCAGCTGGCCCCCTGGGCGCCATGGGCGTTCGTGCGGCCTCTTCGGGCCTCCTTGTGCAGATGACCCCCCGGACCATGTGGGCTTCTGTGCAGCATCCCTGGGCCACCGTGAGCAGCAGGATCTCCAGGCCCTCCGGTCTTTCGTGTGGCCTCCCCGAGCCTCCGTGTGCAGCTGGCCCTCCAAACACTGCGGGCTTTCATTTGGCCTTTCCCGGCCTCCGTGCGCAGCTGGCCCCCCAGGCCGTGTAGGCTTTCGTGCGGCCTCCCCGGGCCTGCGTTTGCACCTGGCCCCCCGTGTGCTCCAGACTTTCATTCGGCCTCGCTGGGCCTCCGTGCGCGTGTGGACCCCTGAGCGCATGGTGCATTCGTGCAGCCTCCCTGAGCCTCCGTGTGCAGCTGGCCCTCCAAACACTGTGGGCTTTCATTCGGCCTCCCCGGGCCTCCGTGCACAGCTGGTCCCCCAGGCGCTCCGAGCATTCGTGTGGCCTCCCCGGGCCTCTGTGCGCACATGGCCCCTAGGCCCTGTGGGCTCTTGTGTGAGCTCCCCGAGCCTCCGTGTGCACATGAACCACCAGGCACTGGGGCCTTTGTGTGGCCTCCCTGGGCCTCCGTGTGCAGCAGGCCACCTGGGCCCTGCAGGCTTCCGTGCAGCCTCCCTGGGCATCCGTACACACGTGGACCCCTGGGCCGTCCGGGCTTTCATGGGGCCTCCTTGGATCTCTGTGAGCAGTTGCCCTCCCGGGCCCTACGGGTATTCATGTGACCTCCCCAGGCTTCTGTGCACAGGTGGCCACACGGGCGCTCCTGTATTTCATCCGGTCTTCCTGGGCCTCCGTCCACAGCTGGCACCCCATGTGCTCCAGGATTTCATTTGGCCTCCCCAGGCCTCCGTGCGCATTGGCTCCCCAGACGCTCCGGGCATTCGTGCCGCCTCCCTTGGCCCCTGTATGCAGCTGGACTCCGGGGCCCTGTGGGCATTCGTACGGCCTCCCCAGGCCTTTGTGTGCAGCTGGTCCCCAGGCCCTCTGCGCATTTGTGTGGCCTCCCAGGGCCTCTGTGTGCAGCTGGACCACCAGGGCCTGCAGACTTTCATGCGCAGTCCCCGGGCTTCCGGGCATGCATGACCCCCTGGGCCCTGTGAGATTTCGTGCAGGCTTCCCAGGGCTTGGTGCGCAGCTGGGCCCAGGGTTCTGCAGGCTCTCATGCGGCCTTACCGTGCCTTCATGCATAGGTGGCACCCTGGGCCCTGTGAGATTTCATCTGGTCTCCCCAGGCCTCTGTGCGCAGCTGCCCCCTGGACCATACAGCCTTTCGTGGGGCCTCCCCAGGTCTCCATGTGCAGCTGGCCCCCTGCGCCCCACAGCATTTCGAGGGGCCTCCCCGGGCCTCCGTGCACAGCTGGCCCCCCGCACCCTCCGGGCTTTCATGGGGCCTCCCTGGGCCTCCATGTGCAGCTGGCTCCCTGGGGCCTGCGGGCCTTCGAGTGGCCTCCCTGTGCCTGCGTGTGCAAATGACTCCCCTGGACCTGAAGTCATTTGTACGGCCTCCCTAGACCTCCATGCATAGCTGGTGCCCCAGACAACACGGGCTTTCGTGCGGCCTCCCCCAGCCTCCGTGTGCAGATAAACCCCGGGCCTTTTGTGCAGCCTCCCTGGGCATCCATGTGCAACTGGATGCCCGGGCCCTCCAGGGTTTTGTGCGGCCTCCCCTAGCCTCCGTGCGCAGCTGACCACCTAGGCCCTTGGGGCTTTCGTCCTTTGCCACTATATTTAACTTCTACAAGGCACTGCACTGCTTTTGAGCTTCAACAAAAATTCTCAAAGGGACAGGGGTCTCCCCCAAGTTTCCTTTGGTGACCACATTTACCTTGATCACTGGCCAAATGAAAGCAAGAAAAATAAAAACTAATGGTAAACAAAAGGTAAAAGTGAAAACCTAGGACCCCTAAAGGCCCTATGCTGAATACTAAGCCAAAGAGAGAAGAAAAATTAACCAACAAACGCACCCTCCTATTAGCTTACAAAGCCATAGTATGCCCTTCAGTGGTCTTCCTTGCAAGAACATTTTTCTTTTGGAAAAGCAGCAATAAATATTCCTGGAGAATGTAACTCTTCAACTGCTGCTATTTGCCAAGACCCTTCCTCAACCTTAGTATTCTAGGAAAACAAGAGCTGATTAAGTTCCTTAACAGCTGAGCCTGGGTTTATATAGCCCTAACCTGCTGCCCTACCCAGTGGCCCTTGTGAAGGAAGGACCACACCCATGGCAGCCCTAAATACATGCAGCTGGGCCAAGTTAAGGCTTTTTCTGCCCTAAGTATAATGAGGAGTATAAAGAGATAAACACTGGTGATGAAGCAGACCTGTGAGGTGATTACTGTGACTTCATATATTCTATATTTGTAATATCAAGAGGTTGGTTGTTCAAATGTTGTTAATACTATTAAATGCTAGAGTGGCTATTAAAAGACTTTTATTGGGGGAGAGAAAGATAATTGTTAGGGAGAAAAAAATAAAGTATTAGAGGAGGAGCAAAAGAAGGATTAGGAGAGAGAGAAAAATTATTAGTGGGTGAGAAGGAGAATTATTAAGGGGAAAGAGAAAAAATAACTGAAGAAAAAGTCATTACAGGGAGAAGCAACGAATAATTGTCAGGAAAGAGAGAAGTGTGGGCAGAGCAAGAAGTGGAACTGTTAAGGGATAAGAAGAAGAATTCTAGGTGGGAGGAAAGGAGAATTATTAGGGGGATAAAAAGGGAAATATTAAAATGTGAGAAAAAGAGTGAAATGGACAAGGAAAAGAATTATTAGCAAAAGAAGAAAAGAATGGAAAGGCGGAGTGAAAGAATTACTAGGGGGGACTAACAATTACAAATGGGACTATGAGGGACCTATAGGTTCCAAGGGACGCGCTGCTGGCCGCGGAAAGGGCAGGAGGACATTCCAAGCCTTCATATGGTGCCCTAGGGCATCTACACAAGTAGGGCTGGGAGTACACTACAGGCGTTTCTGTCACCTTAACGGGGACAGGTGGGCAAAAAGGACTGGTGGACCTGACATGCCATTGTGTGGCCCCCTGGATTCTCCATGCACATGGGGCCTCTAAGCACACGTGCCCCCAGAGAAACAGCAGGCTTTCGTGCAGCCTCCATGGGCCTCCGTGCGCACGTGGACCCGGGGACCCTGCAGGCTTTTCTCTGGCCTGCCCAGGCCTCCATGCGCACATGGCCCTAGAGGCCCTGCGGGCTTCCGTGTGGCCTCCCTGGGCCTCCATGCAAACGTGGCTCCAAGAGGCCTCTGGGCTTTTGTATGGGCTGGGCCTCAGTGTGCACGGGGGCCCTCTGGGCTTTTGTTCAGCCTCCCCCGATCTCCCTGCGTATGGGACCCCAGGGGCCCCGCAGGCTTTTGTGTGGCCTCCCCGGGCTTCTGTGCACTTGTGGCCCTGGGGGCCCTCTGGGATTGCATGCTGCTTCCCAGGGCCTCCCCAGGCTTCCTTGTGCACGTGGACCCAGGCCTGTCAGCCTTTTGGGCAGCCTCCCCAGCCCTCTGTGCACACGTGGCCCCAGTGGCCAGTGGCCCTGTGGGCTTTCATGCAATCTGCCCACAGTGGCCCTGTGGGATTTTGTGCAGTCTCTGCAGGCCTCTGTGCACACGTGGCCCTGGAATCCTGAAAGCTTTCCTGCGGCCTCCCAAGGCCTCTGTGTAGCCCCAGGGTCCCTGTGGGCTTTTCGTGCAGACTCCCCGGGCCTCCATACACACGTGGCCCAGGGGGCCCTGCAGGCTTTCGTATGGCCTCTCCGGGCCTCCGTGTGCACATGGCTTCACAGGTCCCTCCGGGATTTTGTGCGGCTTCACTGGGCCTCCACATGCACGTGGCCTTGGGGTCCCTCTGCGCTTTTGTGTAGTTTCTTTGGGCCTCTGTTTGCACATGACCCTGGGGCTCTCTGGGCTTTCATGCAGCCTGCCCACTCTTTTCGCACGTGGCCCTGGGGGCTCTCTGGGCTTTCATGGGATTTCCTGGCCTCCGCGACTCCGTGTGGCTTCTTCTTGCCTGTGTGTGTATGTGGCCTCTTGGTCCCTCTGGACATTCGTGCGTCCTTCTAGGGCCTCTGTGCGCACATGGCTTTGGGGCCCCTGCGATCTTTCGTGTGGCTTCCCCGGGCCTCCGCACAAATGTGGCCCCTGGGTCCTTACGGGCTTTCTTGCAACCTACCCAGCCTCTGTGCACACGAAATCTCGGGGGTCCTGTGGGCCTTCGTGTGGCCTCTTTGGGGCGCCATGTGCACGTGGTCCCAGGCGCCTTGCAGACTTTTGTGTGGCCTCCCCGGGCCTCCGTGTGCAAGGGGCCCCAGAGGCCCTGCAATGTTTTGTCTGGCCTCGCCAGGCCTCCATGCATACGTGGCCTGGTGGCCCTCTGGACTTTTGCGGGGCTTCCCTGGGCGTATGGGTGCATGTGTTCCCATCAGCCTTGCAGGCATTCGTATGGCCGCCCCGACCCTCCGAGCGCCGGGGGGCCTGCTGGCTTTTGTGCGACCTTCCCAGGCCTCCATGCGCACGTGACCTAAGAGCCTTTCAGCCTTTTGTGCAGCCTCCCCAGGCCTCTGTGCACACATGTCCCCTGGGGCCTTGTAGGCCTTCATTCGACCTTGCCAAGCCTCCGTGTGCACATGGCCCTGGGGGTCCTCCAGGCTTCCCTGGGGCTTCACTGGGCCTCTGTACACACATGTCCCCAGGGGCCCTGCAAGATTTTATGTGGCCTCCCCAGGCCTCCGTGCACAGGTGGCCCAGTGTCCCTTCCAGCTTGCAAGGGGCTTCCCCAGGCCTCCGTGTGCACATGATCCCAGGGGCCCTGTGAGCTTTCCTGCAGCCTCTCCAGGCCTCCATGTACCCATGGTTTGGTGGTCCTCTGGACTTTCACGGAGCTTCCCTGGGCTTCCGTGCATATGTGGCCTTGGGGCTGTGCAGCCTTTTGCATGGCCTCCCCAGGCCTCCGTGCGCACCTGGCCCCGGGGGACCTGCAGGGTTCTGTGCCGTCTCCCTGGGCCTCTGTGCCAACGTGGCCCTGGGGCATGTGTGTGCTTTCACGTGGCCTACTCAGGCCTCTGTGTGCATGTGGTGCAGATGTACCTTTGGGCTTTTCGCGCTCCCTCCACCGACCTCCATGCACATATGGCCCTGGGGGTCCTGTGGTCTTGTGGCCTCCTTGGGCCTCTGTGTGCACTTGGCCCCAGGGCCCTGTGGACACTTCGTATGGCCTCCCCGGACCTCCTTACACATGGAGACTGGGGGCCCTCTGGGCTTTCGTGGAGTAACCATGGGCCTCCGTGCACACATGGACCCAGGGACCCAGTGGGCTTTCATGCGGCCTCCTCGCACATGTGGCCCTGGGCTCCTTCCGGGCTTTCGTGCGGCCTCTCTGGCCTTCCCTTTGCATGAGGCCCCGAGGTCCCTACCGGCTTTCATGGAGCCCCTATGGGCCTCCTGCGCACATGGCTCCAGAGACCTTCTGTGCTTTCTGTGCAGCCTCCCTGGGCCCTCCAGGCTTTCATATGGCCTCCCTGGGCCTCTGTGCCTACGTGGCCCAGGCAGCCTTCCGGACTTTCGCGTAGCCTTCCTGATCCTCCGTGCATAGAAGAGCAATATTAGCAATGCCCAGCTAATCATTTAAAACATGGCACAGTGTTCTCCAGAAGAAATACTACACTTAGGATGCCAACCACATCAACACACAGAGCTATACCTTGTTATCAAGGCTGCAGACTTCAATTTTGTCATTTCCTTGTTGTTGAATACTTGGGTATTAAGACGCACTAGGTGAAAGCCCAGGCTAATTGCTTGGGTTTTCCTCAATTTATAAACATCAATCTTTTGTATGTAAAAAGGAACACAGCCCTACTTAGTAAGGTTTGAGACAATGATATGCTTCAGATGTAAGAAGCTGTTCATCTGAACTAGTTACATTTTACTTCTGAGAGATGTTTCTGAAGTTTTGGGAACAGCACACAAGTTTTAAGAACAGTTATTCTCTTCCATGGTTCTAATAAAACTGTAATTTTATTTTAATCATGATAGAAAACCTAATCTCTTAATTCAAAGTATCAGAATTAAAAGCCAATATTGGACATACACTGTCTTTTATGATTACTAAGTTTTTCCATGGTGTATGGAGTATCTCCAATTCCAGAGACAAAATAAAACATGACTACTCTTCTGTAATTTATCATCCCAGTAAGTTCACCTTCAAGTTCAGCTCAGAGTCATTCACAACACTAACTTTGCATTAAAATTTCAGTGTAAAACAAAGGCAATAAAATTAGATAGTTCTGTCTCATAAGCCAGACATTCTCTCACTTCAACTTAAAGAATTTAAAAGTCTCATTTTGTTAAAGAAGCACGGTAAATCTTGTACAGCAGAAGTAGTGTACACCAGTAACCAAGAACTGAAGCAAAATCAACTCATTATACACAAGTTTAAATCCTTTGACAAGTACTTTGTTTCAAGAGTTTGCTTCTGGCTCAGATGTTTAAATCCAGCTAAATATTCTTCTCTGCAAGAGATACATACAGCGCACTGCAGCTTAAAGTAACATGACCAAGATCAAATAATGTTAAAATCATAAGGAGTTCACTACAGCTCTCACCACCTTCCAGGTAAAATGGGTAGGGGGAGAATTTAAGTTATACATCATGTGAATTATTCTGTTTTATCTTCATCCTCTGCAGCATAGATAGCTTGATTCCTTCTCTTAATTTTTTTCATGCCACTGTTCCCATTTTCATTACAACCAACGCGCTTTAAAGATCTCTCATTCAAGCTCTTCTCTTCCACCTGCTTACTTGCCCCTGATTTCTCCAGGTCCTCATTGTTGGAGTCCATAGCATCATCAGACGACACCACCATGGAATCTGGCATGATCCTGATGTCAGAAAAACTTGTGGAGAAGTCAGGAGGGTGGTCAGGGGAAGGGTCTACAGAGCATGTACTCAAGTCCACCTCACCACCTTCTTCATCCAGCATGATTTCATCTGGGTTAATGGATGAAAGCCCAGAATGATCTGTATTATATTCACTGGGTTCCTCTGCAGAGCCAGCACTGTCCATCTCCTCTTCCTCCTCCTCTTCGTATTCTGCACGTACTGAGCCCTCTTCTTTACCTTGCTGGATTCTGTGATTCATGTCAGTGAGGCCAAACTGAGCACAGAATTCAGTGGTCTGGGGATTGATGGTATGAACTGGTTCTCTGTGTTTCTGGGGTTTGCTGGGATCATAACAGGCAGCTGTCAGCATGAAATTACTGGGGATTTTGAGGTTATGATTCAACTCTTCTAACACTTCTTTGATGGCTTCTTCTGTCACACTGTAATCCCACCTAAGGAAGTGAACAAAGTTACCACAAGTGAATATCGTCAATATTTTCTGTTCCTACTGCAAAGAAAAGCTTTTAAGCTAACGAATTTCTCTAACTACAGATACCAAATTCCTCAAATGGATTTTCATGAACATCCATTACCTTGGGTCAAAACTGACATTCTCCTTTTCCCTCAAAGATTTGCCTATTACATCACCACACCCAATAATAATACCACCCTAATCTAGGAATCCAGTCAGATCTTCAAACTCAGAATGTAACTCACAAAATCACCCACATACTTTTTGAATAACAGCAAACATGTATCCTCACCCCAGCTGCCCACAAAAAGGGGCATAACCAAGTATTTCCACTCCCCCCCAAAAGTAATTGCCTATAGAGCAGTAAAGAAGTTTTATTCTTGTTACCAGCCCTTCCATTTTCCAAGGCAATTATCTAGCCTATAGGCAGGCTGCAGAAGAGACAAATATAAGCATTAATTTCAGCGCAAGAAAGGCACATTTTTCCTCCCCAGTTTGCCTGCTGCTTACTTTGCATGGAGGCCATTATTTTCAGGCATATTCCAGGAACTTGGAGTCACATTAATGAGACTGTTGGTAGCCTTGAGAACTGCAATCCACTCGGGATCATACTCCAGTGAGTCACTTGCATTAGGATCATGTTCTATGTCTACTATCTTTAGGAAAAGAAGATGGCAAAACAAATGAATTATTTCTCTTGATGGAAATAGATAAACAATTGAACTGTTATTTCATAGTAGAATTTTAAGCAAATTTGACGTATATTGAGCTAATGATCTCAAATAAGTCTTCCCAAGACATCTCTATATATAAATTTGTAGGAACATGACATAAGAAGAGGGAGTCAACAAGGAAGGAAGGTAGCATATCTGCAGACCATTTTTGCTATAGGATTTTAAATGCAATTTAACACCCCAGTGTTTTTTTTTTTTTTTTTTTTTAAATACAAACACCTACCTACCCTTGGGCTCAGCCCCAACTTCAGACAAGCAACAAATGGATCCTAGCACACATCCCAAGAACAGATGATGAATCATCTTTCCTTTAAGCTGACAAATAAAGGCTACTCTAAAGGGAAATTACTAAAACGCTCAACTGCTTTTGTAGAACATGCTGCCAGCAGCTCCCTCTCAAAGCAGGCTATGCACATAAACATTGTTCTGCTCCTGGCACGTTGTCCCCTGTGCCAGTTCTAGCTTTCGTTCATGTTTGTAATAAAGTCATGCAAAGAGTCTATCCTTAAAGCAAAGGTGCAGCATAAACACATCTTAAAAGGCCAGGTATCCACAGAAAGATATTTCTGAATCACTGCTGATATCAATTTTTCAATAACTGGACAAAAAGCTGTGAAGATGTCAAATAGAGTGTCCTTATGGTACATAAAGTTAAAAAACCCTATAACACAAATCTAACTGTTGCTCTCGATAGCCAAGATGCACACCAAACATGGAAGTACAGCCATGCTCCTAGGAACCTACATCAATCTCTCCTGGAATGCACAGCACTGAAAACAACTTACAATGTTCAAGCCTGCCTGAATTCATCAAGCCAGACCCTTATCTGACCCAAACTGCTACAGGAAGGAAGCAGATGAGCCTCAAGACTCTAGTCTTTCTTCTTAGGGTTGATTGAGTTTGTGATAAAGCTGAGCTGCTTCTCCAGTTAAGTCAACTACTTGTTCTAAAGTAAAAGAAGTTGGCTGAAAAGAGCAACCACACACAAAGGCCATTCCACATGTACACCTAATTTCTTTACAAATACCCTGTTCATTGGACCTGTTCCCCAGCTTCTATCTGAGCACACACACTGCAGTTCAGACAAGTGAAGCACTCAGTAAAAATGCACAGTACATGCTCATCACCTGCAGAAAGTCTCTGTGAGGCAGACATTTGTCCAGAGCAAGAAACTTGGTTGCTTTTGGTAGCTCTTCTTTGGAGTCTGTCTAGAAAACAAGCACCATTAACACTATCATTAATATTTATTGAAATATGGCCATTTAAATCAAGTAACAGAGAGATTTAAAGGCATATTTTAAACAGAAAAAGTTTCTGAAATAGAGAAACATCACGAGGATAATAGAGGATGGAGGAATAAAGAGAAGCAGAACTCTCAGAGGAAGCTGGATGTTAACAACATAAAGCAAGAACCACAGATCTCCCTCAACAAAGGCAGCTGGGCCAACTTGACCTTGATGTTGAAAGAAAACTTTAACAATAGATCTGCTGAGCACAGAAGGTCTAGAGTTACAGCTTACCAAGAAAATAGCTTACAAATGGGAACAGCAGGTGACAACATTTCCAGGAGCAACTTACATCAAGAAGTCTTAGCCTATGGAGGCTTTTGGGGTTTATCTAAACAGCCTGGAGTACTTTACCTACCAGGGCTTAACTTCAGGAACCCTGCTGTTTCGGTTACCCCACTGACATCTTCAGAGTCACTTGCTGCCCTTCTCTATCACTTTATTTCAAATTTGTCCCCTTTCTCAGTGAAGTGCTTAAAAGGGAAGTTCGCTACAAATTTAAATATCAAGACATTTCAAGTTCAGCAGTTAGCTATTTGCTGTCCCTAAAGATGAGGTAGTTGCACCATTGATCTATAACATCTGTTTTACTTCCATAAACTAGTAGCCTTCAGACTAATTAACGTCTTGGGGCTTGCCAGCTATTTTAATACCTGAGAGAAAACATCAAGACCATTTTTTTTTTCCAGACACGACTTCCTGCTTTGGAGTTCTTATATATGCTTGGACATACACATTCTTGGTTCTTTTTCTTTACCTGGTGTTGCATGAAAGCTGCAAATTTAACATGAAGATGTGCTGAAAACCAGTAGGTGGGTTTCAGATGCTGCAGGAGCTCTGAAGCAGCAGGGCTTCCTAGTGTGTTACTTTCCACTTCTTGACGGAAGAAAGATTTCATCTGAAGAAGCTGCTGTTTGTTCCCATAGTGATATATGCTCCTTGGCCAATCATGTGACATAAATATATCCATGGGACGCTTTAGCTATGAAGTCAAAAATGCATGTAGGGTGAATAAACATGTTTAAATCACATTTCAAATTTACACAGCACAAAATGGCACTTGTATAACAGCAGGTACTCTCTTACAGATCACAGTCACCAGTGACCAACAGCCTCACTTTTTAGAGCAACAAAATTATTGCTCTAAATTGCACAAGCACAATCTTCCAGGTGGCCTTTGAGGTTATCAAAAGACTCCCCAGGATTTGTGTAACATTTTCAAGACAGCAGGCTGTGCTTTACCTCTGTACTGCCTTGTAAGAGACAGCAGAACTTACACATAGCATCAGACACTCAGAATATGCTTGAAACTACAACTGTGGAGAAAGTTCTGTCTGCATTAATGGTTTTTTCCTTCATGAAATTTAAAAGCTTTCTTTAAAAAGAGATAATGACTATACATGGTAGTCCTCTTTAAAGGAAACACCAGTCTCAATGCACCAACTACACCTTACCTCAATATTCAGCACTTGTTATCAACTCACTCTGCTGGTTCATTTTCCACTTATTTTGACTAGTTAACTTTCTATTAATGAGGCATTTTATTAGACAAGGTAGTATCTGTCTCCCTACACATTATACAAACTTAGAACAAATGCATATAACTAGGGTACCTTCTTGTGAATTTTATCCTATAATTAACCCATCTAAAAAAGACCACACTCATGCCTGTACCCAAATCAAGTATGTCTGCACTACTAAGCAAAGCAGTGAAGCAAATGTGCTGCAGGAACAACTGCAGAACCACAGCCAGCATAAATGAACTGGTCAGAAGCAGCAAGTGTTGAAAAGATGTCTCAGTTCTTTACCAGTATACTGTTCAGAATAGCTTTAGCATCTTGTTTCCAGGTTAATGAAAACCATTATTATATAGGATTGTTTAAAAAAAAAAAAAGAAAAAAAAAAACTAACCTGCTTAAGTTTGAAGACCTCAATATTCCTCACATGGTAAGCACTTCTTATTGTTTCCTGGTTGTATGGTGGACACTCAAAGTGGCCTAAAACATTGAAGAAAGAAAAGTCGTCTGCATCACCAGTTCCCTCCTAACTCTACTGGCAGGTTGACCTCTCCGGGACACACAAACATCTAGGGCAATATCAAACACAGCTCATGGTTGCAGGAGATGCTGCATTTTCTCTATGGAAGGCTTAAACCAACAGTCTGCTAACTCTTCTCAGTCATGAGGCAAGTAAATCTCCAAAACCAACCAAACAATTATCTACTACAACAAATGTTTCTTCTAGTATCTCCAGTTTTTCTGTACATAGAGAATGCATTAATTGGTTTGCGGAACACAAAACTAGGAGTTTGACTCATAATTTAGGACAATTCTGAAGCAAGTAACTGTGCTTTCAAGGTTGTCACTGATTTCATGTGTTTCTTCAAAGCCTAACTATGAATGCACAGTTTGACAGACTCAGCAAAGGTATTCCCTTACCAAGGGGATCTAGTCCACAAGTTTGCCTCAAGGCAAGAAAACTGAATATCTGGCAGAGCTCCTACACACTCTTAGATTGAACAGCAAGAATACTAGCTAATGCTATTGTGAAAAAAAGTCTGGTATGCCAAGAGCGATATTCAGGTCAACAAGTGCTTCAGAACACTAGTTTATTACTGGACAGCATGAAAGACACCCACAAAGCTTCTCTGAAGCAGTATCATATGAAAAACAGAGTAACTGTACAATAATTGCAAACAACAACTTTTTATTCCCCAAGTGGAGGAGATGAGAAGACTAATCCATCTTCAGGTATTACTTACACCAGCTAACAGTTGTGAAGAATTCTCTAAGCACCCAGGGAGACACTTTAATGTTCAACAACTACGCAAACCTGGGGGAATCATTCTCACACTAAGTAACTGTTGAAAACAGCACATTTGTACGATACCACACTTAGAGGTTTTACATAGCGAAAGCTAAAGAGCTTTATAGCATATGCTAAAGGAGCCCTGCCAAGGAAGCATCATGGCTATCCCAAACATTTGCATTTGCTTCCTGCTGTGGCTGACAAGCAGTTGTCACGATATCCACCACCTCCAGAAAGCCCCAGAAACCCCCAAAACCCCACCATACCTTTCCGGTAGTCATGAGACTTGAAAATACCCGAGATGCCGCCAATCCTTACACCGCGGAACCGCACAACGCCCGCATAACCTAGGGGAGACAGAAGGGTGGCTCATCACGATGGGACCGGACTGGAATCAGGATGGTGACACTCAAGGCCAGGCCATACCAAGGTAGTAGATATTGGGAGCCACCCAGCCGCCATAGGGCAGCTCCTGCAGATGATTGGATGCCTCGTGGTTGCCGCCAATAAAGATGGTGAGCACGGGAGCCTTCTTCTCGCCCGAATAGTACCTGCAGTGACACAACGTGGTGGTAGCAGCAAGGCCGGGCAGGTCGACGCGGGAAGGGCGCGGCAGTACTCACCGGTAGAAGGTCTCCATGTGGCGGTACTTTGCGGGCACGGCCATGCAGCGCAGGTCCGCCTCGTTGCGCACGGCCTGGAAGTCGCCACAGCAGAGCAGCACGTCGGGCCGCACGTTATGGCGCCGCTGAAGCAGCTCCAGTGTCTCGTAGAGCTTGTCCAGGGCGCCATGGCAGCAACCAGCCACCGCCACCTTCATGGCCGCCGCGGCGTCCCTCCCGCCGCCGCGCGCACGCGCCGCGCGCACCTTGCGCGTCACCGCCGCCCGCGCGTGCGCGCTGCGGGGGATGACGCTGTGCGGGTGCCCTGGGCAGCTTTCCAGGAGCGTCAGCCGCTGCCTTCCCGCTCCGCCGCTTCCAGCGAGCCGGGAGGCCTCTTCCTTTCCCGAGATTCACTCGACCACTCGCTCAGGCAGAGCCCCCTGTAACTGCAAATCTGTACATGTAAATCCTGTGCCTTTCGCTTGGGCTTGCCCCAAGACCCTATCCCGTCTGACCCACCCGTACATCTTCTTGTTGTAATTTCATTTTCTGTGCTCTATTCATTACGTGAGAGGCAAAAGACAAACCGAAGGCACCCAGAGAGAGTTTGAGTCACAAGATTTACCTGCAGCGATGCCCTTGTGCCCCCGAGGACCTCCCAGCCTGGTTTTGCCCCTGATAACTGCCGCACGAGTTACGATCTGCGGCGCAAACCTCGTCTGCACCATCCCTGTGGCTGTGGCGGGGCAGCTGCCTCCCTTTCCCAGTGCGCTATGGCTGCCCCCCTTCTCCTTTTGACTGGTCCCCAGCGACACCCATCGCGCTGCTCCGCGGAAGCCCGCGGACGAGCCGAGCTGCCGGGCTGCAGTGAGGGGAACGGAGCCCCTCCGCAGCGAGGGGCTCTCTGGCCCCGGGAGTTCCCAAGGCACCTCGGGTCTGCGACAGCACGTAACTGCCCCCAGTCTCTGCTTTACGTGCCTCAGAACTGGGCGTGGCGGCCGTTGGGGCGTGGCAGGACCGTTGGGGCGTGGCGGCCGTTACCAGGGCGCGCGAGGGGCGGGGCAGGGCTCGGCGGGCTCGCACGGGATCTTTCTCCCCCTGTTCTCCCTCGCCTTCCTCTCTGGGCAGGCGGCGCCATTTCGGGGCCGCGGTTCCCCCCCTCTTGCAGCCGGGCCCCGAGCTACGCGCCTGCGGCCACCGCCTCCGGGGCGGGGCCTCGCGCCCTGCCGCGCGGAAGGGGCCGGCGCGGGTGGAGCGGGGCGGGTGGCAACGCGCGCGCGAGGCGGCGGCGCCGGCGCGGGACGACGGGACGCTGCCCCCACGGGTAGGTGCGGAACTGCCTTGCCGCCTGCGGGCGGGCGGCGGGGCTGGGGACCGCTGCGGGAGGACCGTGGGGGAGCCCTACGCCGTTAGCCGGGTGGCCGTGAGGCGTCATTTCTCCAGGAGTTTGGCTGC
The DNA here is from genome assembly GCA_013398315.1 of Nothoprocta pentlandii. Classification (NCBI taxonomy): domain Eukaryota; kingdom Metazoa; phylum Chordata; class Aves; order Tinamiformes; family Tinamidae; genus Nothoprocta; species Nothoprocta pentlandii. The sequence continues at coordinate 36,377 of VZSG01000906.1, forward strand.
CTGACCTCCCTGTGTCGCTGGAAGCCAAATCCAAGATGTGGGTGGGCGTAAGCTCACAGTCCTTAGGCTGGACAACTAACGGAGGCATTTCTGAGGGACGTGCTTTACCGGAGCGGGTCCCTCTGACGGTCATCACCTGGTATCAAGCAATGTAAATAGTTTTTTAAGCCCAGGGCTAATTTTGCTATCGGTACTCTCCATTCTGAAGAGGGAAGCTGTGGAAAAGGTGCTGTTTTCTGCCTCTGTCTTCCCTATTACAGCAGGTTAGCAGAGCAAAGGGATGAGCTAAAGAGAAGAGACAGGTAGTCCCTAGCGCTACTTAAAGGGCTGGCTCTGTTCCTAGTAGGAGCAGTGGTCTCTTGTCTTTGGGAAACTAGTTTTCCAGTCCTGTACATAAAATAGCCTCTGTCTCCTTGGTGTTTTTTTTGTGAATCTCTCAAACGTGGTAGGTTCTTAATAACAGTTTACACGGAGAAAGGAAAGTTACTGGGGAGCTTGGAGGGGTTTGTCAATGCTGCTAAGACTTCTCTCGGTTTAGTAAAGCTATTTACTTAGAGCCCAGTAATGCTTAGGAGCTGGAGTTAAAGACAGTGCATTTGTTTATATGTATAAAATGTGTGTGAGAATATGAACCGTTAGCAATGTGTATAAGGTGAAATAATATGCATTTCACTTTATATAAACCACAAAGATGAAGTTTTTCTGATAGCAGAGTCTGTTTCTACTGCCTGGACCTCTGCAACCATTGTCATTTGTCACTTTATTTTGTGTTTGTCACTTGTACCAAGGTGTATCATTGAAGGTAGCTGTGGCCAGGCTGCCTTGTGTTCAGGCTGACTGGTGTACAACCAAGACAGGAGTGAAATTTTCTGGTAAAGCATCTGCTTCGTCTCCCTCCGCCTGTGGAGCGGGTGGCAGCCTGGAGGTCGGAATGAGTACGATTCTGTATGGGAAGCCCCAGCAGCGTAGATAGGATACTGCACAATGAAATTTATTATTTTCTCCCCCGAAGTTTTGTGAGGGTTGTTCTCTATCATCCTTGCAGTTGCCTTTTTCCTCTTCCCCCTCCCCCTCAAACTACGCCAAACTGATAACTGGATGTATGTGATCTTGACATAGTACAGAGATTGCCCTGCAATCTTCATTCACTTCCTTGTACATAAAGTCTTACAATAGCATCTTTACTTAGGTTATCATAGCTTCCTTTCCACATGTGAAATGGGGTTTTCTCCTTTTACGCAGGCTTGAACTTTTCAGAGGAATAAGACCTCAGCACTTCAATTCTGGCTTGAATTTGGGCAGTGAAGTGGGGCTGCGAGAATGAAGGAATTTTCTCATTCATAATTAAGTCAGTTAAGCACTATTTTGCAGAGCCGAGTTCACATGTGCTGCTAGGCAAGCCTCTTCCAACAGACTTTCCACTGCATTTCTGTTCTATTTTCACTCCTGCTTAGGTGCCAGTGGATCAAACTTGCAGAATATCTGACTAATAACAGAAAGGGAAGTAAGCTGGAGCTGTGTTTTGAGCATATCAACTTTAATGTCACATACTTCAAGAAGTCAGGCATTGCAACCCCAAAATGGATGTATTCCTGTTTCCGCTCCTCTTTACACATAAAGTGAGCATAGTATCACCTTGCCGATGGAAAGTTGTGGAAATAAGCGCTTAAGAGGCACCATCACTAAATGCTGGTGACAGTGAAACTAGTAATTCCAGTTTCAGAGTAGTGTGTGGATAGGATGCAGTAAGCAATATATGAGGCCTCATGTTAACAGCAAGCATGTTAAAAGTGGCTTCCTTTTTTTTTTGAATATTCATTTATATTTATGACTATGAATGTGAATGGTTTAGTATTGAGTGAAATTAGAAACGCAGAAGAGACTTTGCTTCTGCAATGCTTTGTGTATCACTTGTCTTTGCAATCCACATATGCTGGAAAGAAGGGAAAAAGATGTGAATGGATGTTCATTCTTGCTTTGTTTTGTAGAACTCTGTGGGCTTTACAAAATATAAAGGGCAAACAAACTTTTTCTCCCTTGCTGAGGCTAAAACAGCCCTAATTTTCCTTGGTGGGGAAAAAAAAAAAAAAAAAAGGGGGATAGTAAAGTTACCCCTCCTTAAATCATTTGTTGCTTGGCTCATAGTGCTGTTTTGGTGTTCTGGTGTGGTTTATTCGAGTCATAAGCAGGAGAAGCTGTAGCAATGCCAGACTGTGAGTGCTGGGACATGCTGCACCTTTTGGCGTAACTTGCTGCATTTCAACAGCTGGTAGTCTGCAGAGCATGAGATAGAACTGGCAGGAACGGGCTTGCACAAGGTATGACTGGTGGAAAAGCCTGCTTACTTCTCACTCGGGGATTATGCCTCAGAGGAGGGGATGAGCACGTGGCTCTGAGCTAGAACATCTCTCTCCAGCTTGGCATTTTTCAGTTTTTATCACTGACTTATAGAGAAGCAGATGCCAGATATGGCTTGGGAACTGGAATCACCCTAGAGAAATGTCTTCTCACCTTAGGTAAAAAGGCTGTTATTTAAAAGCCCGAGTGTGTGAGAAATAAGTGAGTAAGGAGCAGTGCAAAACTGATAAGATGTGAAGAAATTGTATAGGACAGTAAATGAGAAGTGTTTGAGCTTGTCCCTCCTTATTAAATTAGAAATTTGTTTACTCTGCAGATCACAAGCAGATGGCTGATCTGCTCCAGAAGAACTTCTGCTGAAGCTGTATGTTTCGAAGATGGTTTGGGAGACTCTGTAAGTAGTAGCCTCAGCATCAGCAAAGGTTAAGGACTGAGGGAGCATCCTAACACTGTAATTAAATCACTGTAACTTGCACAAAGGAATTGGCCATAACTGGATACCATTAATAGTAAATTAACTGATTCTGGGGTAAATCACCCTGCTAACATGAAATTATCTCTTTCCATATAAGGTTAGGCAATGTATGTGTTGGCTGTTTGTAATCAAGCTGGCTTTCTGACCTCTGCCCCGAACCTTGCTCAGCTTGTGCTTTTGAATCTTTCACCCCTGCTGCGTTCTGGTTCAGCATCTTACTTTCTGCTAGCGTGACAAAGCTAAATAGGGCTCATGCTTCCCACTGCTTTTCTTTTTTTTTTTTTCTTCTCACTCATGCTTTGTTAAGCAAAGTAAGGATACGATTATGTAGTTATACGTTACTACGTTGGGGGCTAATGAGTGTGTTGAGGTTAAGCAACAGACCCAGACTCATGGCTTGAACAATAATTACTTTGCCAACTATTTATATTTAGCGGATTGGTGTTATACTGAAAAAAATTTGTGAGCTTTCATTCGCTTGCTGTCTCATCTGTAAAACTGGAAACCAGTCCCTTGGGACATATATTCCTTGTCTGGTCGGCTTTAGTTCCAAGGCTCTGCCCAAAGGGAAAAAATGAAAAAGGATATTCCAGAAAAATCTGAAAAGGATGAAGTCTTCCTTTATATAAATAACTGTTCCCCCCTCCCAAATAAAATCTGTAACTGTGAGCTCTGTAAGGCCAGTACGTTGGGTCTCTGCAGCAGAGATTCAGCTACCCTGGCATAAGAGGACCCTGGAAGTTTGTGAAGGGCATAGTAGCAATAAAATGCTGGATAAAAGTATGACTTAACCTGAAGGAATTGCTCTGAATAACACTGTGCTTACTAACTGCAAATCAGTACTGTAGAACACTAGTTCAGGAGATAGTGCCAAATTTATTTTAAAAGCAGTGTTGACTAGTCACTGGTATTAGCTCAAATCTTTTTAGAGGCTGGGCTTACTTTTCACTGCCTGCTGTAAACAGAGAGAGGTTCTATACAGGCTTTTTTTTAGGGATAAATCTACTAAAATGGAGGTTTCCTGGTGTGAAAAGTAACTTCTCTAACTCCTCACTGGCAGCAAAGCAGCATTTATCATTCTGTCATGGAAGGTGATTCCCAAGGTCATGTCTACTTGGAAGCCTGCCTTGATTTGTGCTCCCATTGCAGTGACCTTCATGGTTCACTTCAAGAATGCAGAAGTCAGCTGGTAAAATAAGAGGGACTGAGGTTATTTCATGAGATGGCACAAAGTTTCTGCTGGTTTTAAATTTCTGAGAGTGCTTAAGAGTTCCTCATTAATGATTCCTAAAGGAAATGAACCAGTGTGGAGGAGGAGGGAAGTTTTTCCATTAATTAATATGTGGTTAAAGTGTGGGACGACCTGTTAACTCTTCTCCTGAAGAGTAATCACAAGTGAAATCCCAGGGGGATATGTGCTGAAACATGTGTTGCTCAACAATGTTATAAATGATCCGGGAAAGAGGTTGAAAAATGAAGGGACAAGATTTGCTGAGAATTGCAAAATTACGGTAACAGAAATAAAAGGTGACCCGAGTGGCAGAGAGCTCTCACTGTACTTTGTTGTAAGTGATACATGATACCAATAGATAGAAAATAATGTGCGTAGCGACAAACAACTAATTGCATCTATACAGTGTGAGCTATGAAGAGTGTGTGCTGTTCAGAGCAAATAAACTCATTGCAACAGCATGGGTCAAAGAACAGGAAGAGGAAACAAAACAAAATATAGTGCAAATCCAGTCCTCTGCTGAGGTACCTTGCACCTTTACCCTTTCCTCATGCTGTTCTTTCACCACTGGCAACAAACTACTGTAAGGAAAGAGAAACTTGTCCCTGTTTTAATCCTGGGGGAGGGATTCAGCTAATTTAAGTGGGATCATCTGAAAAGAGGATGGACTTTTAAGCTCAGTGGGGTGATCTGCCCATTTGAGGTGCATGCCTGACTCAACTGCCTGCAGAGTGGACCTAAATATTTCACTCCTAGGTAGCTAATATAACATAGGCAAATCCCATTCCTATTGCTCATATATATATATTGCTCATAAGAACACTGACAAATTATGGAAAGACTTCGGAAAAGAGCTGCGACAATGCCTTTGAAGACATCTTTCTTCCAGACGTAAGAGTCTCTACCAACTCTGGGAAAGGCTAAAATGTGATTTCGTTATAGTAGCTCAGTACTTGTAGGTGAGGAAATGTCCTTTCCTAAAGGATTCTTGAGCTTTGCAGCAAGAAAACATGATGCTTCTTTGCTGAAACCTGTTGTGGATTGGAAATTGGAAATAATTACAGTAACATTTTTCTCTGTAGCTGAAATCTAGATATGTGTGTGCATCCTCCTGGCCAGGGGGCCTGAAAATTGAGCACAACTGGCAGTTCTCATGTAAGCCTTGTGTACAAAACCAGCACCTCACATGTCCTCTTGGTAGGACATCACAGTATGCTATGGGTTGGATATGTAAGAAATACAGGGTAAAGGAATCGCTCAAACTGAACTTTCCAGGTTTTCTTTCTGGACTTTCTGATCACTGAATGAAAAGTTGCAGCTTTTTAGAGTTCTATTCAAACTATTTTGGAATGTAAATTGTGCGAGTAATATCAAATTGTATATCAGACCCTTTGTGGGGTTCAGACTAGTGCATGTTAATGGTCCATTTTAGCATGTCTGTTGAGTTCGAAAGTGGGTTTTGTGGAAGACTTTCCTACCAGATCTACTGCTGGTGGAGCTCCACCATGAGTGGAACATCTGTTGATGTTCCTAATATTTTGGGTTTTTTTGTAAGATTTTTTTTTTTTTTGTGATTATATCTAAAATCGTACGAAATCGACGGTTGTAATTACACCCTGTCCATGCTGGTGTTCTTACTATTCTTGGCTAAAAGGTCAACAGATTCTTCACATGTCAGATGAAGTTCACTAGGTCAGGGTCTCATTTATGGCCTAGCAAAAGTATAACTCCAGCTGGCAAGACACTGTGAAGAAAGTTTTGGAAATTAGAGTGGAACCTAACGTCTACATCTATTAACTTCAAGCACACATTTGGTGATTTTAGTTGTAGATTTTGTTCTCTAGCTGTGAGAACTAAATTTGAACTTCATTCATCAATATGAATTAAACTGAGTTCTTTGTATGTTGTGGAAGAGAAGACAAATCTGAAGCTAGTGTCTCTGTATTTTGGAGAAAACTTTTTGTTCTGATTTGCTGTAGTGACTTTAAGAGCCTTTGCTCCAAGCTCCAGCTCTTGAGAAATTTTGAAGCCCAAGGAAAAAGCAAGTTGGGTGTTAAGTGACGTAGCCACTGCAAGGGCCAGAGGGGCCATTGGAGCAGAGCCTGCTCATCTGTGTGGCCGGAGACCCTTTGGCCTTCGTGGAGTTTGGCTCAACGTCAGCTCCTTCAGGAACTCCAGCAACTGAGCGAGTTGCGTCATCTCTTCTCCCTTCCCAATTTCTGCATTTGCATATGTGCTTTTTAACCTTAAAATTTTCTATATGCTGACTTGATCCAGATAGAAAAAGAGCATGGAAAATCATGATATATTTTGGAATTGGCTACTGTTCTGCACTGTTAATTTGGATTAAGCTCCCACGCCTTATTGGATGAAGTACTGAAGATTGGTTGAAAGATGTGTTTTATAAGAATACCTCATTTGTTTCTTGCCTACTTTTGTCTTGTATAATGAAAAGAGTTGGTGATAGGACTGCAGGAAGATTTTTTTGCCTTTGCCTAAAAGCCTTTGCTTTTTAGTTTGAAGCTTGCAGAGGGAGTAGAAGCCTGTGCTGTAGCTTTCTAGATCACAGCTTGCAAGAGCCTTCTCATGCCAACAGATTGTCATTGATCAGTTATTTCACTCCAGCATAATCTTTAAGTGAATAGAATTTCATGCGTGTTTTATAGTATAACCTTTTATATCATTAGTATCTCTGATATTTTTTTCCCTTGGAAAGTGATTCATGTAGCAGATAGGGAAAGACTTAAAGCATTATTCTGCTGTTGCATGAGAAGCCCTATTCATCCACAGTTTATGCTGGGAAACCAATGCTGTATCCTCAGGGCTGGAGCTGCTTTCGTGGTAGGAGTCCTGAGCAGGAACCCTGTAGACGGGCTAGCTGAACTGAGAGTTGTTCTAGAGTCACAACTGGAATGAAACAGCCATCTGAGAAGGACAAAACATGAGTGTTTCCTCTTAACACACTCAATCTTTCCGTTGTTGCTATTCATAAGTAGTAGGTTTTAGTCACTAGCAGAAAGTCGCAACAAAAGCTCATTCAAGTGAAGTTTGAGAACAGATTCCCACATCTGATAACAGAAAGATTGGTCTCTTAGGCTTTGCCTCAACTTGGTTTACATGCTGAATCATATTTGTTGCCTCATTCTAAAATTATACTCGGGCAAGCGGCAAGGTGAACACATGCTACTCTGGTCGAATAAAGCCAGGCAAGATGCAAGAAAAAGAGTTTCTGCCCTGCATGCATTTGCATTGCCTATAGTTTAAATATTTTTGTCCCATGTAGTATTTTAGCACATTTTTGCAGCTAGTGAAAATAAGTTACATAATAAAACACTGAGAAGGCACTGTCTGACAGAAAATATCAGGATATCTGTTTTCTGTATTGAATCTTTGATTACTCCCTTCCTTGATGCAGCAGCAAAGGTGCCTGAGCAAGAATACATGACAGGAGGAGGTAGTAATTCTGTGTTAACTTTGACAAGTTTTTGTTTGATTCCTGTTGGAACCAATTGTGTTGGTTCCCGGATGCAATAGTTCAATAGATGCAGACAAATGGAAAGGAGAGTGCAGAAAGCACAGCTGGAGAGGCCAGGCTTATACTAAAGCAAAAGGGGCAGAATATTTATAACTTTTCTTTTGGAAATGCCAGGCAGTTTGTGGGCAATGGAGACTCAGGAGAGGATAAACAGCAGGTCTCTTCCCTGGGAAGTGCTACAGAGCAGACCCTCCCCAGCAGACCAATGCTGAGCAGCCTTTTTGACAACATGAAAACTTGGGTTCTCCTGTCTGAACACAGCCCTGTGAGTATGAGAAGATGAAGATTTTGGGGAGCTAATAGCACTTCTTAAGCTGTGGCTTTGTTTTAGCAGAGCCTTCATGACAGTGAAGCCTCAGAGTGAGTGATTGGAGGGAGTGGAGTCTTGTTACCTCACTTCATTCCTGGCTATATAGGCACCGCAGGGCTTAAAAACAGTTCTGTGAACGCCCTTCCCTCCCCCCCCCCACACACACACACCATCCTGGCAGTCTGAGTCATGACTGTGGCTGAGGTGCACTCCATGCCTGCCAACATCCCTGGGGAAGGACCTCCCTGCCCTGGGGGCTTTGGGGCAGTGCCAGCGGGTGGGCACAGAAATCTGCAGGGAAGCTGGCCCCAGCTCAGCACTGAGTTTGGCCCGCTGTGTTTGATAGGCAGGTGGCAGCCTGCTAGAGACAGCAGCTCCAGAGCTGGAACGGCCATTCGCTCCTTGAAAATGCAATAGTTGCAATCCAAGCAGCTTGTGCTGCTCTGCCTAATTGCAATGAGTAGAAATGAAACATTGCAAATTCTCACCAATAATCTTAAAAATACTGTTTCTCAACACAAAAAATGCAAATGTTGGGCAGGTTTTGGCTTTTTGCAAATGCTTGACACTTACCTGAGCAAAAAGCAACAAAGCAACCGATGCCGAGGTGCAGTTTACCTGAGATTTGAGCATGTTTTATGAAATGAATTTGTGTTTGTACAGCAATAGATAGTGTTTGGAGTTTCAGTGGGGTGACTTCATTTGATTATTGATGCATTTCTGAAAGAGGGAGTGATGTCTAAATCTAGGATTTTCTCTCTTCTAATAATGTTTAGCAGCCTTTGTTCATATCTGGTGCCATGGTGTTAAGAAATGCAAGTAGCAACTGCTGCATCTAAATGTAAAACAGTTTGCATAGGCTTAACCTTTATGAAAATATTACTTTCTGTTCTGGATATCTACTCCAGTGAGTTATTTTATGTTACTGAGAATATTATAGCTCTTTAGAATATTTTGCTTTGGTCCCAGAGACCTTTGTTAAAGGCTAATAGAAGCCAGTGTGGCAGCCTTCTAAAGGATATGTATGTGCATGTGTGTGTGTGTGTTTTATCTAGAGATCTAGGAAATCCTGAAAGTACTTTTCTCTGTTTCTCTTTATCTTTAGAGTTTTGTTACTCTAAAGGGAAAGCCAGAAATCCACAACAAGATCAAAATATCTTGCTCCATTAGAATTAAATCTAACACTTTGTTCATCTGGTTGGGGAGAAGCAAGTCCCCCAAAAAAAATAATATAAGAGATTAAAATGGAGCCATTAAAATGGCAACACACAGGCAGCCTATGTATAAATATAGACCAGCTCTTCAGCTGTGTTATTACATGGTAGACCTGAGGAAAAGAGAAATATCAGCATACTCTTATTCTCTGCAAGCCTGCTTGCTGGTTATAAAGGTCTAGTGCCCTATGTTTGGTATGAAACAGGACCGTATATTGCATGGTCATTATAATGACTCTCACCTTTGCTCATTGCAGGGACTGACTTTGCTGGATTGAGCCTTGGATCACACAAGTATACTGTGTTTTTTTTGTCTGTACGGGCTACACAATTGTGGTCTGTTTTTTACCGATCCACCTTGAAAGAGAGAAGAAAAATCAAGTGAAAATCATCATCTTGACACCTCTGCCTGAGAGCTGGCTGAATTTTATGACACCTTCTGGGAAAATTACCTGGACTGTTAGCAAGGGAGCAGCTGGGGCTACGTCTGCCCACCCAAGCTCCCCATCTGGAGTTCAGGTCCAGTCAAACCGTATGTGAGTTGCACTAATTGCTGTAACCATATTATAGATACCACTCCAGACTTCTCTGGACATTTCTAAGATAGCATTTTCTTATGTAGTGTGAATATTTTCAATTAGCATTTGAATATTTCCACTCAATCTGGCGTGCTGTGAAAAATTGAGGGTGACCTTTTTTTTCCTGCAAATTTTATGGTGAATTTTGAAGCCTTCCTGCCAAGTGAGATCCATGCTATGGCAGCAACCTACAGGCTGATGGTCACTACTGTGAACTGCTACAGCAGCGTAGTGATTGACCGTCACTTTCAGCACACATTGCATTACTGCACGGGGACTTGCCAGCTCTTTAAGCAAGGTGTTGCGTGTATAGTTGCTCATCATAGTTTTTGTGCGGCGCTCAATGTCCAAGATGCCACCCTAGACCATAAGCTTCCTGCTTCTGAAAATGGCTTTGGCTTGTCTGGAAATGAGGACTATCAGCAAATCCTCCCAAGTAATCCAAGGCTCAAAAAGGGCTCTTCAGCTCAAGCCATTGGCAGTTTAAAAGACATTACTGGGGAGGCAATAAACCTTGCCAGTGGTAAAATAAAGGAGTTCTCCTTTGACAAACTCAAGAACTCTTCCAGTCACGTGGCCTACAGAAAGGGGAGGAAAGTTCGATCCGAATCATTCAGACGATCTTTTGATTTTGACTTGATTTATGGACACTTCAATAATGATGAGAATTGCCCTCCGTGTGGCTTTTTGCAGAACCCATCGCCTGGGGAGAAGGGGCAGGAGAGCAATGACTCTCCTGAAGCTGGCATGAATTCCATGGCTCCCTTCACCCCTCAGTCCTTCTTAGAAGAAAACATCATTACCCAAATTTTGGAAAAACACAAGCTGGATGGTTCCTCTGGTGGAGATATTAAAGTGTGCTTAGACATCCTGCTCAAGTGTTCGGAGGATCTAAAGAAGTGCACAGACATCATAAAGCATTGCATCAAAAAGAAGTCTGCAGGCAGAGTTAGTGGAGGGAGCAGCAATGATTCCCTGACTAATTCTGAAAAGATATATATGAATCTGATGACGAGATTTTCTTCATACCTAAAAAAGCTCCCATTTGAGCTCAAGTCTCCTGGGCTCAAGGAAGTTGGTGACTTGGGAGACTTGGTTAACTGTTTTCATGGATTGCAGGCTCCTTATTCCACAGTATTTGGAGATGAACAGCCCCCCAGGTATGAAGATATTATCCAGTTGCCAGCTTCAGGAACAGCTCCTCTCGGCCTGTCAGGTGAGCAGTGTGATGTGACGAGCACCACTCAGTCCAGCCAAACTAGCACTGTGAGCTTGACCTCAAACTCCCTGCCCAGCGACACACAGGAGAGTAGCATGAGAGCAGTGAGAGATGCTTGTGCTCTACCTCTGTTACCCACCACAAGCCCTTCTGACTGCACGTCTTCCACAGAACCTCTATACATTGAAGAAGAATCAGAGGGGGAAAGAACATTAGAGAAGGTAAAGAAAGAGGAGAAAGGTGGCTGGGAGAGTTTTGAGTGCAGCTACCAACCAGATCTAACTGCAAATGTTAAGGCAGAGCATACTGATGGGGGAGCTAGTGAACTAGTCCACGCTTATGAGAAAATGACTTCCCTAAAAGTTTCAGATTCTGTGCTGGGTGGTGATACTGCTAAAAGAGGAGAGATGTACAGCATGACGGACAAAGAAGAGATAGACAAACTGCTGTTGGACTTGGAGTGCTTCTCGCAGAAAATGGAGAGTACTTTGAGGGAACCCTCTCTAAAGCTGAGTGAACCTGCCCATTTGCAGGTGTTTGACTGGCAGGGTAGACAGACAGTACCTCTGTCCCTTGAACCTAAAAGCGAACTGAAAAGTAAACCCGTTGATCCCCCTAATCCTTTGTCAAAAGTCATGGAAACCAATGGCCACAAAATGGAAGATGATGACAAAGCCCTCTTACTGCGGATCCTCGAAAGCATTGAGGACTTTGCCCAGGAACTGGTGGAATTCCAGACAGGCAAAGGAAGCTTGTCCAAGGAGAAGGAGGTGATGCGGATTCTTCAGGAGACTTTAACCCCTCCGTCGCAGTCCCTCCTGTTAAGACAAAAAAGCTGCGTTGGGGCTACCCCCAAGGACTCTGTCCCAGCTGCGATTGAGCAGGCCCCAGAAGTGATCAAGGTAAGAGCTCCAGGCTTTTGACATTGAAAAGTGCAGTAAAACGAAGGGGAAAGCCCTTGAATTGGGCTCTTTTTATACCAGCGATGTGGCCACCCACTTGAGAAGACCCTTTTCAGCTCTAGGGTTTATGGAATAACTGCATCTTCCAGGATACCTTTTATCTAGTCAGAGCCCCTTGTGGTTTCTTATTTAGCAGTTCATGTGCATGCCTGAATAATATGCAAACATGTTACTTTAGAACTTTTAGAACTATTATCAAGTACTTGTGTACACACACACACACACATGCGTGTACACACACACACACATGCGTGTACACACACACACACACACACACACAAAGTTAGATCTAACACTGATGAAAATACAGTGCAGCTTCCATTTATGGAGGATATGGCAGTTTTAATACCTTCAAATCCCAAGCAGTGCAAAAGGAAATGGTAGCCACTTCAGAACTGAGCGTGGCCTGCCTGTGTTGAAGCTGAGGCTAACATATCAGCAAGACACTTTCCCTCTATCACAAACCCAGTAATGGTTCTCCACAGAGAACAATAGGAATACTTGCCTCTTCACTTTCAAAACCAAAATATTTACAAACTGAGAAATGAATACTCCAAAAGCCATCAATTTTGTGGAGCACATAATGAGCAGGTGGCACTTGCCCGAGGTGGAGCAGGAAGCGTCACCTGTGTTCAGACTATCTGACCCTTCCCATTCTGAGATCCCATTTCCATTGCTTATCTCTTAAACCTCCAACTATTTGGTTTAATTTTTTTTTGTCCTGTGTGCCTGCCTTAAGGTATTTTTTAATGTGGTGTTTTTAAAGTAAATGTTTCAGTGGAACAATTTAACCACCTTAAAAAGGGTTAAAAAAAACCCAAAAAAACCTAATTTTCTAAAATAATAAGAGAGGGAGCAAGATTTGTAGTGTAACATGGTTTTTATTTATTTTATTTTTTATTTTTAAGATTTATATTGCTAGAAAATGGGAACATATTTGAATGGATGAGTTCTTTCTGTCAGTCTCTGTGACTGCAAATGTGAAGTGCCCTAAGATGGTGAAGAAGCGTTGGAAAAAAACTTAATAATCTCTGGCCTTTCACTCTACTCTTGCAATTCCTTGATCTGAGAAGGTGCCTTGTGCTCTGTCCTCAGAATGTAACGCAGAGGGTTGTACCCAGAGCGGGGAGCCCAGGACTCTTTGGGTCTTCCTGTGGTCTATTGTTACCTTGTCACCCCCAGGTCCCCAGGTGTGCAAGGGAAGCTATTAGGTGCAGGTGGAATAAGTCCTTGGTCTGCAGCCTGAGAGGGTGGCTAATTTGACAAAGTATTTCAAACATACTTAATGCTTGGAATTTTGTATTTATTCTACACTCAATTGGGAGTAGCCTAGAAAAGTCTCTGAGAAACTATTGATTCTTGTTTCGGACTTAGATTTGAATAGCGTATTGCCCTATTTGAAGTCCTACTCATACATTTTAAGAGCTCTTAAAATAAAATTTGTGAATAACCGGGGAGCAGAGACCAGAGCCTGGTGGAAAAAAAGGTGCCTCTTTTATGTGTTCCTGTGCTGCGTGACTTTTCTCAGATATTATTCATGGTGCAGGGAGCTGGAAGCAGCAGTCCTGCTTCCCACTTCTTCCTTCCCCATGCCTCCAATTCCCACTGCTTGGCTTTGGATCTCCTCTGGCACTTATATAAACTATAAAAAGTGTCTTCTGTAGCATCACAGCAGCTTAAACTTTGACCTGACATAATTGCACTTTGAGAAAATGCCTTCAAAATGTAATAGAAAACTTCTTTGGAAAGTCATTTGCATATGCACAAGCTTAAAATTGTTTAGATATTATTGTTGATATTATCTGCCAATTAAGCTGTGCTCTTTTTTCAGACATGAATTGTTCATGCTTTCTAAACTCAGATGGTTTTTTAAAAAGATGGTTTTATATAATAGCAATTATGAAAATAAATGAAAATAACAAATGAATCTTAAATGAATCTGTGTCAGTTTGATCTATTTTAAAGTAAACATCAAATGGTCAAAGAAGGCCTCCTGATACATGTTGAGTTTTTCAGCTTCGTTGACTCTGAAAGCAACAAGAAGTCATGCTGCTGCTGGTGAAGTTTAATATGTTTTGGAAACAGTTGGAGCTGGTGCCCTTTGCAGCTCTACAGAGGGCCTTGAATGGTTGCAGGCAGCCTTTGGGGTACTACTAAGTCCTGTGATAGTAAAACACCCAAATCCTAGATGGACTAAGCCCCCTGGATTAGGTGCAGGTGAGATTTTCTGTGCTTCAATGACCGTAGAAAACAATGTGATTCCTCTTAAAATCTGACATCTCTCACCTTCATGCTTTAAACTGGGTCAGTTGTCGCAATGAGTAACTTCTAAATATGACTGTTTTGTTTTTTTTTTCACTTGATCCATAAGCTGTTGATGCAAGGTTTTTAACCCACAGATTTGGTCCAAGTTCAGAAAAGTGAAGGGAGGCTGGTTGTCTTGCTCAGGGTAGCTGACACCTGAAGCTCCTTTCCACAAGTCTGCACTGTTTATGAAAGTGTTGTGCAAGTCTGTGATGGTCAGAGCATCCTTTGGGAGAGGCTACTGTCTACCTGTAGTCCAGGGAGTTTCACAGTTGTTTTGGTCCCATACAAGTTTTCTTTCAACAAGGCTCAGTGAGACCCTTTCAGCAGAATTTCAAATGGAGCGTTTTATTAACAACAAACCTGCTGGCTGGGACGCAGGTGTTGCTCTGTGTTGTGAGGCTCAGAAAGCAAGCTGTCAAAGTAGGACTTCTGCGGTCAAGCAGGAAAGCGGACCAAGGGGATTTGGTGCTTGCTTGTCTTACAGAGTAAGAACTGGACACAGGGTTAGGCACAGAGCTCAGCACTGCTGAGCTATTAAGAGAGGAGGAACACACTCTTAGCAAGTCTGGACAAAGTCTGAGCAAGAGTTTTAAGTGTGACTCTGCACAAGAAGAACAGACTGTTATCTCTTTGGCTTGTGGAACAACCTGGGTTTCGAGAGAGTTATGGAAAAAGTAAAGAGAGGATGATGTGTTTTGGTGTCATTCTAAAACAATTTAAGAACTGCTTCAGAATGCTGAGTTTATTTTACCAGGCTGTCCTTAAGTGCTTGTTCGGCGTTAAAGAAACTAGATGATTTACTTTTTCCAAGCGAGAAGGAAAAAATTAGGTTTTCCAAAAATTACAGCCTTTGATCCAGAATGGAGTTAATGCTGATCTCCTGCTTCATCCCCTCAAAAGCAGGGACCTCATGCAACCACCATCGCACACACAGGAGACTGGGCTGAGGGCAGTGGTTTTGCTCTTGCTGACTCTTAAGTTTGCACCTTGTCTTTCAATCCTGAAGTACGTAAAGTAAAAACTATTGGGGAATAGGGTATATTTAGCCACTTCTACGCATGGCTAACTTTAGCACTCTTGGTAGTGGTGGTGGGTGCTTCCTTTCCTGTATGATCCCTGGCCTATTGCAAGCCAAGGACAGATTGTCTGTCATGTAACCAGCAGGGAAATAGATTCTCTTGTAGATCATGTTTCTCAATTAAAGTGGTACGAGAAGGGAGAAGACTCTGATTGTACAGAAAGATACTTGGATTATTGATTTAGAAAAAGGAGGCCTGGTCTCAGGAATGAGATACTGTCTTTAGGTGCCCTCCTTGGGAGGGGAGAGAAGGCATAGCATGGTTCTGCATGAAGCTATTTTCCATATTTTGCCTGTAAAAATCAAAGCCGAGGAAGCAACCTACTGGGTTTGACGTGGCCATCCACAGAGTCCCCATGCCTCTTCTGGAGAGGGACTCATCTGCTTAGGAGCTCACCAGGATGATGATCAAGGAGAGTTCTCTGCGGATGGACCCAGACTTAGGAGGGGAACTCGCTTTCCTTGCAAAGGGCTGTGATTTCGTTCTTCCATCTCGATTCAAGAAGAGGGTGAAGGCATTCCAGCAGGCCCAGGTTTGGACACTCCGTATTTCATTTGCTTTTTCAATTGCTTTATAATTTCTTTGATAGGATTGGAGACTCAAACTGTGTCCCCTTGAGCGTTTCTATTTGCAGAAAGTTATTTGCAGCTAGATACCAGCAGGTTTAAAAATAAACATTCCCGGCTTAGAGTTCAGAGTTAAAGTGTCTTTGTAAACAAGGGATAAAACTTAACTGCAAGGGCAATGGTTTAATGAGGAGAAATAGTTGAAGGCTATTAAGTCTTTGCTGCCTTTTTTTTGTGTGTGTGTTTGAAGAAAAGCTCTATTTATGCATGTTGCTTTGATTGCTCCGACAGTCTTGTGCCACATACGGAATGACCACAGTGTTCCGCCGTATTGACACAGTTGTTCTTTGACTCAGTTGTTCTTTCTGTTGTAGGAATTTGTGCATCCTTTCAGACAGTGAACATCCCTGTTAGGAAAAAAATGCATTCCAGTAAGCAAGCAATGTTTAAGGTTAACTTTTTTTTTTCTCAATAAGAAACGGTTTATATTTTTTCCTCCCAAGGAACTGCCAAAGAATTTTCCTTCCTCTCACTTCTTTATTTTTCACAAGTGGTTTCACATTTGTAACAGACTCCCTGCCTTTATAGTGGCTGCCACATCATTATACACATCCTGGAAGATGCTTCTCAAAATGATGCAAATTTAAAATCCACTGGAAAGATTGTTCTAGGGAACTGTATCCTCCTAAGCCATTTTCCCCTCATTTTCTGTTCACATTGCTATATCTCGTTCTTTAATTGAGGAGGAGAAAGACAAGGTTCAAAAAATGTTCTTTCTATGTCCCTGCTTGAGCAGGAGGGTTGGACTGGATGATCTCTAGAGGCTTCTTCCAACCTCAACCATTCTGTGATTCTGTGATTCTGTTCCTGAAGTATGACCTTTTTTTGGGGGTGAAAAAAAGCCATTCACAAGCTCTGCCTCCACCTTGTTTGACATGGACTGAGCAACCTTCCTGGGAAGAAAGCAGCAGCAAACTTGGGTCTAAATTGGCTCCCTTTTTCTTTGAGGCTTAGCAGCATTTCCTGTATCCACAATGTAGATATCTAACTTCTGCTTTGAGTTGTGGCTGTGGACTGGGAGATAACTGTAGGTTCTGAGGTCCTGACTTCTGACTCATATGGGCAGAGGTCAGGAGATGCAGGAGCAATAAACCTACTTCTGAGAAGCATCTTCAAGACGAGCATCACTGTTAGAGGAGCTAAGCAGTTGATTTGGTCCTGCAGTGTGTTCCAGCTCGGTATTGTTTGGCTGGACGTAATGCTGCAAGACTCTAGCGGGGATTTCCCTTGGCTGGATCCATGGGAGTAAAGCCACGAGAGCCTGGGTACGGCTGGAAAGCTCCCTAGCAAGGCAGGCCAGGGGCTGTGGAAGGATTCAACTCCAGTGTTAGTATCAGCAGCAGCTCAGTTACTCTGCCCGACGGCCCTCTGCAGTCCCAGTAACATCTTAGTTTGGAGCTTAAGGACCCTTGATCCTCCCTTCTGGTCCTTTCTGAGCTCCAGCATCCCTCTGGATTGGACCCAGAGGAACGCAGCCTGTGAGGGAGCAGGAAAAGTCAAGGAAAATAGGAGGCAGAGCTCGTGGCAGTGACTGTGATTGCTCTGTGGAGGCCCATACTGACCCTAAATATCCGTATCGATAAAATTGGGAATCCTGAAGGCTTAAAATGATCTTCATCAGTTCTGTTGTGGCAAGATGTGGGAGAGGAGGAGAATTTCAAGAAACCTTGAAAGGCTCCAAGTTCAAATATTGTGTACAGAACAGTTACGGAATGGAAGTGCTTGTGGTACTGTGTATGCATAAGGGCACAGATTCCTGCTCCTGAAATGGGACAGCAAGGGGAAAAGAAAGAGGTTCTTGCTGCTGAAAGAAAGAGGAGGGAAATAAGTGGGAAATCCCTCTGCCTCCTGCTTTAAAGGTCTCTGAGGACCTGAAGAAGCTGTTTTAACCCACAGAAAAATCAGGGCTCAGGGAAACTTTCACTGTTCTTACCTGTGCCCCTTTATGAAGGCAAACCAAGAGCATGTTGGTGTATCCAGAAAGTTCCATGTTCTTGGAAAATAATTAGGCAAAGAGTTTGATTCTGTTTGTCATATATGGTGTTCTGTATTTAGTGAACTTAGACTTGGCTATTTCATCCTAAAACAATTGTGTTTTGAAATACTAGGAGTAAATGTAACAAACCTAAAGTTGCAGCTGTATTTACTTTTGTTCCCTTACTATCCTCTTATCACATGTTTTTATAGTAATAATAAAACTTGCACCTGAACCATTGTGCAGTAGCAAGTCATTTGCCTTTACCCAAGGAACATGTGTCTGCACAGCAGGGGTGGAGAAAATCACCCTTCCCGGGCCTTCCAGCATCTCGCTTATCTTGTAACGATTTCCTGAAAGTTAAAAATATTCATTTTCATATCTTAAAAATCAGCTATTTTAGGATGTCATTATTTATAAGGAATACAAATAGGCTCAAAGCCCTGCTTTCGTCTATCCTGTATCAAAAGCATTCATGGACAAAGTTAAGAAGATATGAGAGGGCTAACAAAAAATGAGGGCTTGCAAAAAGATTATTCTCTCCCAACTGTAGTCATAGTTGGATCTTCTGTACACTCTACCAGCTGTGTCCTTGGGTTGCCTAATGACTTTTAGCACTCCTGGCTGCTCATAATTGCTAAGATACATGACATGGCCAGCACTTTTACGTCTCTTAACAGAACCTGTGAAGTGATACTTCATTTGGCAAAAGGAATGATATTCTTGGGAGGTGGAAGATGTTGGTGGTATATGAAAGTCATTTTGCGCACATATGAGGCAAGGCATTTGTATGTACATGGTTCTGTTTCTAAGGAGAAATAACTGATGAAAAGCTTTTGATGCTGTGCTCTTTATGGGCCAGGGTGACATGATAATGTAAGAAATGCAGAGCATTGTCCTTATTCTACTGTATTGATAAAATTGTAGTATATGTGCTCCTGTAATTTAAGTGTGACATTATGTGGTTACCTACATAAGAAGCATAGGAACTACATAAAAGCAAACTTACGTCTGGCATATTCTTAATTTGCAGTATTTGATGTTGCAGTAATTTTTGTTTGTTGGGTTTTAATTTTTTTCATCATCTAGAATACAACTTCTTTTCCTGGAGAGCTGGATGATCTCCAGAGGTCCTTCCAGCCTCAGTGATTCCATGATCCATCTCTACTCTATATTGCCATGCTGCTGAAAAGTATTTATGTCCCACCTTTTATTTTCAGGTTCAAAATAAACCAGAGAAGAAACTGGGAACTTCATCCTCAGTCCCCTTGAACTCAGTGCTTAGCCCCTGTGTTCTTCTGCCTGTGAATAAAGCCACCAGCAGCGCCCCTTTGCCCATAAACATTCCACGTTTCTACTTCCCCAAAGGACTGCCGAGTGCTTGCAGTAACCATGAGGAGGTCATTGCCAGGATTGAAGAAGCCTTTGCAGAGTTTGAAGATGAGAAAGCAAATGTCTGTGAAATGGGGAAAATTGCTAAGGTAACTTCATTTTATGCGGAAAGATACAGACTGAAACTAAAGCTACCAAAATAATTTGCAGCAGTTCTAACTTCTAGTGGAAAAAGAACCAACATGCTTTGGCTGTTTTGTGTTTCTCTCTATTTTTTTTTTAATTTTTTTTAAATTTTATTCCTGTGTTTCATTGCAGATCTGTGGCTGCCCACTCTACTGGAAAGCGCCTATGTTCAGTGCATCAGGAGGGGAAAGGACAGGATGTGTATCTGCACACTCCTTTGTAACCATGTGGAGAAAGTGAGTAGAGCAGAATACAAAATTTTCATTTTGGGAAAAGACCAACCTGCCCTGCAAGTCTGTCTTTTTCTTCCACTAGACTTTTCAAATCATTGTCCCTTGTTTAAAGTAAATTAAAGCACTTAAAATCTCCATGGGCTTAAATTTTCTTCCATTTAACTTCCTGAACAGCTGCTTGCTTTAATAGTTTTTGTTACTACTTTTCACAAGCTAAATGCGTAAATTTTGTGGGATTTCACTGTTACTTTGACATACTATTGTCAAAGCTTCTTCTTAAAATCCAGAGCTTTGTATACGTGATGCTCAGTCAGAGATGTGAAGTGGAACAGAGCCACTCTTTTCTTAATCTTTGTTCTCTCCAGGGTGATTCAGTCTTACTTTACTCTGCAAAACACCTGAATAATGTCTCCACTTCATATTTGGAAAGACCCCTCCTTTTTGACTTATGGTCACTCTTCAGCATCTTGAAATGACCAATAACCCTGAGTTTACTAAATATTTCCTGTGATACTATTGTCCGAAAAGGTTCTAGTTACCCTGGTAAAACTGCAAATCTGTCACCGTGATCAGTAAGTTCTTCTTGACGCAGACAACTTCTTTCCTTCCTTATGTTCTTCCAGTCAGTTCCAATTAATCCCTCATGTATGATATAGCATAGTTTCACTCTCTCTGACTTGCATATCATTCAGATATTTGCAGACTGTGATCGTTATCCTCTTCTCTCTCCTTTCAACCACAACATTTCCAGGCCATTTTTGTAAGCTTTTGTCACTTTAATTGCTCTTTTAGAAAGTTTTGTTGTTCTTCCTCTTGTCTGCAGGTTCAGAATTCTTCCCAGAGATGTGATAGTCAGAAATCAAAGCTGTGTTCTAACTATATGAGCACAGCCAGAACATCAGAAATCTCTTCTGTTGCTTTTTACTGTTAGTTGGGGTGTGTGTGTGTGTGCGCACGTGCGCACGCGTGGTGTCATGATGTGAATGTACAGCTAAAAGGATTGCTTGTTAGTTACCAGTCTTTTTCTCTCCCAAAAGATTTATTAAGAAACAAAGACCTAAAAATAAAACCTATTTTTCTTTACGTTTTGTTTTGTTAAAGTTTGCTGTTGGTAAAGACAGATGCCAGAATAAGTGGCAACTAGGGACATTTCAATAGTGTGTTGCCATATGATGAGTTTATGTAGTAGGAGGTAGTCACTAAAAGTAAGTAACGAACAGTGCTTTTGCATTTCTACAGTTATTAAAGAATAATAGCCATTTTTGATTAATTTATTGCTTTCCTTATGACATATAAACCTAGTGTGTGATACATCCAAATGTTCCCTTCTGTTGCAGCTCTTTAGTAGTGATTTACTGAATGTCAAGGAAATTCCCATTTTCATGAATATTTCTATTCCTCGTTAATGAATTAGCAGTGCTGCTACTGACCAAGATTGTAATTTGTATTAGAGAAGAGCAGAGACAAGATTCAGGATCACAGATGCAAACTGTCATACTGAGGAATGGACTGACATGTCTCTGAATATTAAATCCTGCTAATTCCTTCATTGGGCTGTTCTTTATGGCTTCCCATGCACAGCAGCAGGATGTACTGCCCTTTTGGGAAGTGATTTTTTTTTTTTTTTTTTTTTTTTTCTTGAAAGTTTAGTCTCTGCACTTTGGCAATATTCTCAAAAACTGAGGTGTAATGAAAGGTTAAATTGGAGAGCAGGTCTGTTACGGCATCTCACTGGACCGATTCATTTTTCTCTATAAAGAATCAAAACGAATGCAATCTTCAGTGACAAACGTCTTGTTTACAGCAGCAGTGTTAACCCAAAACATGGAACAGCTGGGTGCTACTGAAACATGGTGAAGAGTAAAATGGGTGCTGGCATTTTGAGGTCACCTGTGCATAAGAGATGTTGGAAAGTTTTCTGTCATAACGTGATAAGGCAGTTCTGTGGTTGTTTTGTGGTTTGTGGTTGTGCTGTGGGATACAAAGCAGCTGAAGTAACTTCTCTCTCTCACAGGGTTCTACGTAACTGTCACGATGATGCGTCCAAGTTCACTTACCTTTTGGCGAAGCCCGGCTGTGACTGCCTAGAGCAGCAGGACTTCATCCTATTGCTTCAGGTACCTGTGGCTGCTCAGTAGGGAATGGATGCGAGGAGGAGCAGTATTGTTTCCATAACTTTCTTATTCTTGTGTCTTTAAATGCTCACCAGGGCCACGCAGGCCTTTGGACAGCACATGGGTAGAGATTATTTTGGATTATTTAATTAGCATTTTGAGTGAGCTACTTTGCGTAAGTGCCAATGCAACTCACATCCTGCTAGAGTCACTGAGAACTGCCAAACTTTTAGACTCTTGTCTCTTCTTAGAATTTTTAAATGACAGTTCATGATAACCAGGTTGAAATTCACCCCATTTCTCTAGATGGTTATTGTGAAAAATACATGACAGACACTATTGATATTTGAGCACAATATAAAGAAAATATATTAGAAATATATAATATATGTACAGAAAAATACTAGGAAAAAAATAGTTGTCCGGAAAGATAATTATTATTGAGTGTGCTTAACAAGACTCTTAGATACAATAGCCCATATAAATCTTTTGTGAAGAACCCTGCGGTCCCAATTGCTTTACATGCCAGTAGACCTGTTATTGTGTGCATTTTGCTACTGATTTTTTTCTAAATATGCAAGCTAAAACCTATTCATCTTAACTTCATTTCTTTCCTTTTGTTTCACTTACATGTGATATCTTTGCAAAGCAACTGTTAAAGCAAAGCATTGTTCTGTAATTGTGATCACTTAATTTCTTGGTGGGTTTAGCTTTTTTTAATAGTCTCACCATAATTCAGATCCTTATGCTCCATTGACTATATACTTTTTTTTGAGCCTTTTTGCTTTTTCACATATTCCTGGATTGCTAACGTTATGTTACCCACTACAAAAAACCTCTAGGAAGATGCTTCATTTTGAATGATTTCATGTCTGTGCTGGCTGCTGCTCTCTCCCAAACAAAATGAGCACTGTGCTTTATAAAATTCCTCTTCATCTGTTCTCTACTGGGCACATTGCCTTTCCTAACTGATAAGAGCTCTATTAATTGCTACTGGTGCAATCAGAGGCATGTAAAATCTTGTTTCCCATTTGATCACAATACATACCATCAGACTAGCTATCATGTTAGGCTGGCCAAAATTGGATCATATTACACCCCTAAGGGTGTATCGATACTACTCCTTCTCTTTGTCACGTCTCGCTGTAGAAACGGTAAAGTTTTAAGCTTTTAAAGCTGGGGAGCCAGGTAGCCCCGTAGCAATTACAAAGAGATTCTCATTCATTCAAGATCTGAGCTGATTCATTCAGGATCTAAGCAGTTTCTCCACAGCTTTGGTCATGCATTTCTTGGCAGACTTCACTATGAGCTAGTGTTTGACTTGCAAAAGAAAAAGAAAAACACTCATCTTGAGAAAGAGAAACCTCTCTGTTTGCATCCTAAGGTTCACAAGAGCTTTCACTATTGTGGGGGGCATAAGAAGCAACTTCCTCAACCTTTTAGAGAGTCTTAATTTGATGCTTAGATCTAACAAATACTCCTATCTTCAGCAAGAGAGATAGTTGCAAAGGAGATAGTTGCATTGTCAACTTTTTTTTTGTCTCATTCAGTAAAAATGAGTTTTCATCTACTCACTAACTCTTTTCCTTTGTTTTTCTGTCCTTAAGTAAATCAAAATGGCAAACAGGTGCGTATTGCGCAGAAAATGTCTTCTACTTTAGCTTCTATAAGGTTCACTTTATAGACTAAATCAAATATGTCATTTGTATTTTATTAAATCTGCATATACAGTTTCAAAAATTAGAGAAAATTTTGGTATGTGAACACAGTAAGTTCTAAACATTAAATAAAAGAAGAAAATCCGTTTCACTATATTTGGTCTTGCATTGTAGGATGTAGTGGAAACACATCCTGGCCTGACGTTCCTAAAGGATGCTCCAGAATTCCATTCCCGGTATATCACGACGGTAGGCTGGTTCCTTTGATCTCCTGTACTGCTACCATACCAACTGTTCTTTTTCTGTTGTTCCCATCAGCAGGTTTTCCAGTTGTTTCAAAAAACATAATTTTAGTGATGCAAGTAATGAGATATTTTAAGAACAACTTCCCTAAGTAAAAATAATATGCCTGTGTGTACAAGAGGTCATTCAAAAGGATCATATTGATTCTTTCTAGTCTTAAGCAAATCTAGACAGACATTTTTGGACTTTAATCCTGATGAATTAAAACAAGAGTGATCCATGTTTGATCTTTGTGAGCTGTGAAGTTACCCTTAATTCTGACAGGCTGCTGAATATGGAGGTCTTTATATTAAAAGATCTTTGTGATTTGGAAAAGCTGGACATGGAGTGTCCATAATTGCTCCATGCTGAAAGGAGGATCCGTTGCACAGAGAGGGTTCCAGTCCAGATCTCCTGCCCCTCTCTTTTGCCAGTAAGCATCTCTCATCTTTGAATCTGATCTTTCCCCCCCCGCTTTCCCCCCCGCCCTTCCCCCCCCCTTTATTGAATTCTCAGCATGCATGATCTGGTGTCACAACTTCATGGACTCTTTCTAGCATGTTCTTCTGCTCACCAGTGTCTGGATCTGACTGTAGCATCAACTAGTTGTTCTTTGCTCCTGAACTGCTCATACAATTTGTCACTTTTGCAATTGTCACAGGCATAATTTGCGACTGTCCTGGTGCTGACTGTTGTGTAACAGGAGTGGCAGTGGTACCTTTCAATGGAGGACCAAGGATCCTTGAGCCAAGAGCCAAGGACTACTCTTTTAGTAGCTCTCTGTAATTGGGTCTACATAAAGTAGCAGAACTGGACCCCTCATGTGTACATGTAGCTTCTCAGTGCTTCTTCACTTCTCTCTACTGTGCTTTCCCACTTCAGGGGGAGTCTTTTAGGCACCTTCACTCACAGTGCTGTGACAAAGGTGGCTTCTGGTGGTGCTAGTATTTGAGGTAATGGTGGGTAGCAGAGATTCTTACAAAACTGCAATATCCTTCACAGACTCCTCATGCTAGCAGCACAGTGCTGTTCTGGGCATCTGTGCTGACAGACTCCTCCTCATCTTGGCGTTGGCTGGATGATTTTGTTGGAGCAGAGTTACAACATCAAGAGATAGCTCACTGCGTCAGGCTGTTCCCATAAGGAGCGGCAGTGCTTAGCCCACTGCAGCAGTGGCTCTCTTATGACACCAGGAATTTCTGCTTTCACACTTCCTTTCACAGCCAATCTAGTACTTCTCTCTCTTCAATGCTATGACATTCAGTATTTCCACCAGGAGTAATGAAGGAAACAGCTTTGTCCTTGGATTTTTGAGACTACTTGGATCCTTTTGATGCCTCTAAGGTAGAGTGCCTTATAACTACTTACAGAGACAGTGTTGTATTTGCTGCAAGTGCAAGAATCACATCTCATTTTTGTGTTACAGATGAAAGCCCTAAGGAGACATTGGCTTTTGTGGTCATTACTGGATATAGCATCACACCTGGAGAGAAAGCCGGAAACCTAGTATGGATAAGATGTGTATGCATGTTTTAAAACCTTCTCTGCCACCATCTGCACCTTTTAGAGGTGCCTTTTGGATACAAAATCTATAGCAGTACCTGCAAGCTCTTTTATTGCTAGGATATTAAACTACCTTTATTTCTTTCAACATGGATGAACTCTAAAGCTGGTGAAAACAATGCAGGACATCCCATGGCATTTAATGTAACAGCTTTAAAATACGACTTCTCCTCCAAGAGTGTGCCAGCAAGGCTGAGTTAGTACCACTCGCTGTTGAAAAACTGAGTCAAGGTGTCACCAACTTGGCAAATTGTATAGCTTGTAGAAAATTGCTTGGCTTATGCAGTGTTGTCAGTGTGAATGTGAAAGGGGAAGATGCCCCACAGGGTTTAATAAAGCTTTGTTTTTACTTTCAGAAATGGTATTGGTTTTGTTCTTCCATGGGAAGACAGGGAAAAGGCCTGGAGCTGACCCATCAGTGCTTTTAGTTGGCTTGTAGCAGCAAGTGCTTGAGCCCACTTACTCCCCTGGTTTCAAAGATGGGATTATGCAGCTGCTGCTCTCGCTGAGGGGCACAGAGCGGGGGACAGGAGCGGATTTGCTGTTACAGCTGGGTACTGCGGCTGTGGCTTGATTGGCACAGAGAATCTCAGGCCATGTAATAATATTCTAGTCTGTATTTCCTGAACGCTTTTTTTGGACAGCTTGTTTTTTACAACCTGGAAAGGAAAGAAAGAAAAGTATTGACACTGTATACTGATCTAAGCACTGTGTACAAGCCACTGAAACTGGAACATGATTTGAATAGTAAAGGCTGCACCGAGTGGTTGGACATGGGAAAGAAAATGGATGGAAAATGATACCATTTTACCTCTGCCTGCTTTATTTCTACAGCTAACTGAGGAGAGAGATGAAGGAAATCTTTGTCTTTAGCACTATATATTTTATATAGCTAGATATGTAGATATACACACATGTATATGTATATTTTTAACCCTGCAGGCCGAGGAAAAGGTGGAAGCTGCCTCTCAGGGTCCTTTTTCTGTTGTGTGCCGTTTTTATTTTTGAGCCTTTGGGATGGTGGTGAACACTAAGGATCCCTACCATATGGGCAGGTGCTGGGTTTTGAGTTTTTGAGTTAAGATCTGCTTTGGTCTCCAAGTCAATCTGCAGTCTGGAAGCAAAGGCCAAACAAAGTCCACAAGTGGAGACAAGAAGGACAATAGCCATCAGAGGTGTTAACCAAGGAAGAAAGAAAGATCCAGCTCTCCTAGTGTGTTTAAGACTAGGAAAAACTGTTGTGATTACCTGGTCTGACCTCTTGTACTACACAGGCCACAGAACGTTGCTCACTGATTGCTGTGTAGTTAAGACAGGGGTAACTTAGAATTTATTTATTTATTTGAGTGCACAGCTTTAGAAAGACAACCATCCTTGACTGAAGTGTGTAGGATGATAGGGATCCCTTACTGGTGTTTTTTGGAGTTGTCTCAGATTGAATACTGACAGTGTGAAAATCTGCACTCCTGTCACTCTGAACTGGACTGTTTTCACCTTCTGGTTATGCATTTTCTGGGAAGTGAAAGATTCTGTTGCCCCACATCACCTTGCTCAGCCTTTTAAGGGCCAGAATAATTATCAATAGGTGTCCTGTTCAGCTGATTGCCTACTTGAATGATTGCGTGGCACATCAGCTCTTCAAACGTCCTGGTATTTTTTTTTGGCCAAAGCACAGAACATTTTATCAGTTGAGATGCATGCAGACTGCAGCTCCCAAAGCTGGAAAAATGCGGTTTTGAAGTGATTTGGCAGTATTTCAACACTTTCCCTGACACAAATAATACAACTGAACATTCAGAGATGTGAATTAGGGGCAGAAAAGTGAATTACCTGTTTCAGGGGGAAAAAAGTGCATATTTCAAACTGTTTTAAGGGTAACAGCACATTCACTAAACAGCTTTCAGAAAGAAGTCCCTTTAGGACAAGTGGGGAAAAAACAAATGCCATTCTTGTATTTAAATTCCTAAACTTCTCTAGTTAAGTGAGTGATTTCAAAAAAACTGTTTGTGTGTTTCAGGTTATACAGAGAATATTCTACACAGTCAATCGCTCCTGGTCTGGGAAGATCACACTAACAGAACTAAGGAAGAGCAACTTCCTACAAGTATGTTGGTTGCTGCCTGAATAGAGCTGGTAGATGTATTTGTTCCTATAGGTGTATACTATAGAGAAACCCCTGGGCTCCGGTGATGTAGACCAAGAGCCATTGCACTGAGCAGAGTTAGGTGTCACAGTTCATAGAATCATAGAATGGTTGAGGTTGGAAGGGACCTCAGAGGTCATCTAGTCCAACCCCTCTGCACATGCAGGGTCACCTAGAGCATGTGGCACAGGGCTGCATCCAAGTGGGTTTTGAAGATCTCCAAAGAAGGAGACTCCACAACCTCTCTGGGCAACCTGTTCCAGGGCTCTGTCACCCTCACAGTGAAGAAATGTTTTCTTAAGTTCCCGTGGAACTTTTGGTGCTTCAGTTT